>OX101793.1:24623690-25003007 GCA_944452715.1 Ophion slaviceki | reverse complement strand
CCCCCCCTTTCGGCCTACTGCCCGAGTCGAAATTTTCGAGCCGCGTTCAACCCACAAAATGAAGGCGAGCAGAAATCGGCGTGAGCGGGTTATTGGGTATCTAAAGGAGGGTACAATGTTTGAAAGTACCATGCGTTAGAGCCTCCGATGAACCTCCGGCATGGCAGAAAGTAGACTTTTTGACTCAAAGGAGGTCAGGGAGGGTCACAATTGAACCTACGGAACCTCAGGTGGGCCTACTTCGTGCGCTCCCGCAGAACCTACTGCCCCCCCTTTCGGCCTACTGTACACGGCTAAACAAAAAAATTAATTTATATAGAATCTATTTAAATAAAATAGGTTTTTTTCCTTGTCTCCCAGCCTACTACGATCATATTTCTTTCAAATATATTTATATATGTTAATAAAGATGAGATTCAAATTAATCTTCATTTGCTTACAATGTACACTGTAAAGCTTAGTGTACTATATGCAAAAAATATTTCATAAATCGAAAATAAAATGAACGCATTATTTGAGAGCTTTACTACAAGGATTTTTCATCGTAATTCGTCATTCCCTGGCCTTTGGAAATGATTTTTTTCGAAGAAAATATTTGCCCTATATGCGATTTGAACCTAGTCCTACCTACTCATAACTACGCGCCGCTGCCCCTATGCTACCGAATGCTTATAACATTTTGGTCGCTGATATGGCATAAGAGACCAAATGAATACCTCCAACTATTTGTTGTATCACATAAGCTATAGATTTTTCAAACACACAGACACACACACACGCGCGCACGCGCGCGCGCGCGCGCGCGTGTGTGTGTGTGTGTATGTATATGTTTATTTATAGAAAATCAATCTATTTAATATAGTCCAATAACTACATATTTTATTTGATTCTAATAAATCTGTGATTCGGTTTCATCAGTTTAACATTTTCATCTGTTCAAAAAAACAATTTAGTCAAGTTCACTGAATGGATCTAGTTATTTTTTTTAAATTTACCTTAAATAAAATATTTGTAGAGTTAAGCATTTTTCTATTTGATTGAACTAATGGTCCATCTTTATTGTAACACTCATATCAAAGGGGCGGGGGGTAGTGAAGGTGGAGAGAGAGGAATTATATATATATATATATATATATATATATATATATATATATATATATATATATATATATATATATATATATATATATATATAAAATAGGCGGGAGGTAGTGAATTCCTCTCTCTCCACCTTCACTGCCCCCCGCCCCCGTGATATGAGTGTTGCAATAAAGATGGACCATTAGTTCAATCAAATAGAAAAATGCTTAACTCTACAAATATTCTATTTAAGGTAAATTAAAAAAATAACTAGATCCATTCAGTGAACTTGACTAAATTGTTTTTTTTGAACAGATGAAAATGTTACACTGATGAAACCGAATCACAGATTTATTAGGATCAAATAAAATATGTAGTTATTGGACGGTATTAAATAGATTGATTTTCTATAAATAAACATTTTTAAAATCAATCATTTTAATAATGGAATGCAATAGGAAAAAATTGGTTCTATGAAAAATCTAGTTAATACAAATTAAAAAAAATCAAATAGACGTGGTTAGTTAATATCATAATATTTAGCGGGAAAACATAAAAATATGCTTCATACATACACGTGGAAATATTTTTTTAATTTTCGACGTGCTAAAAATGAAAACAAGGAAAAATCAAACATCTTATTTGAAATCGACGGTAATCGGCCGTCGCCATTTATCAACTCATTATTGAATAAACAAAAAAAAACAAAACGAACAAAAACAAAAAGAAAAAACGAATGAGGTTGAATTCTAAACCGACAATTTCAATCCTTCAGAACATGAAATAGACTATAATTAACACCCTATCGTTCCATATAGAAATCAACATTATATGTTATTTAGATATACACTGCCAGCTAAAAGTTTTCGGACACTCCACATAATCGCAAAACTTTTGATCGCTGGATAATTGCCAAATAATGTTAGAGTAATATAATTCATTTCATTTATTATTTCACGAAGATACTATAAAGATCTATATGATTAAGTAATTTCACAGAGCTTTATAGTATCTTCGTAAAATAATTATTATTCTACCATAAGTTTGCAATGATCCAAAGTGATATTAAGTTTTGCAGTTATCTGAAGTGTCCGAATACTTTTGACTGGTAGTGTATATTCGAATATATTAACGCAACCACATATTTCGAGTATTATATATATATAAAGTATTATATAATATATACCGTCGCTTAAATGTTTGGATACACCAGTCGATATTTCTTGCTGCACTAAAAGTCACATAGCTTCGTAAAAAAAAGATAACCAAATTTACCGAACGGCGTTTTGACGGGAATAAATTCAGCTGTATGTTGCTTTTCTGAAATATTTTTTTATAATTTTCTTTTCGACCCAGTACACACTTTTATACATGACTGATTTTCGGTTTTTTTTCGACCATCGAGAATAGGGTGCATGACTTATGCAAAAAAAATTGTTTCACGTTCACGTTTATCCATGGTAAACTTGAACGGGGTAGCAGGAACTCCATTTGCGTTTTTTATAAAGTTTTGTACGATTTTTTTCGCAATGTTATTTCATGTTTTGCTACAAAAGACTAATTCTAGATAATGCAATGTAACTCAAGAACTAGAGGGCTTAAGAAGAAATGTCAAGAACGAAAAACGTCGCGTAAGCTTATACTGGATAGACTGGCATTTTTTTAAAGAATTTTCCTGTGAGATTTTTTCTCACAGGAAAATGCCTATTAATCCGATAGAATTGGAGTAAGACTGTATACACAAGCATTCTTTTATCAATTGCCTATAAAATAATAATAAATCGATATTGAGTAAATTTGATTGTTTTCGCATATTAATATTGGACTATTAATTTGATAAGGGGACGATGTATTTTTATTAATTTCGTATTATTTTCGTCATCGAACGGGTTACCGATCAGGTCACAATGGAATGATGATGGAGGAGATATCGAATTTGGGCCGAAAGCAGGTTAGGTGGGGTCGAGGCAACAGTTTGAGATTGAAAGCAGGTTAAGGAGGCCTGTGCTCTGCACGTTTCACCGAAACTGGGGGTCGAGAGAAGGTTTGGGAGGTCTAGCAGAGGCTACCTTGGGCCAAGAGGAGGTCTCTTCATGGCACTGAACTCGACACATGAGGTTTCGTAGGTTCAACGGAGGCTGGCGGCTTATGTATTACAAAAGAAATGGGTCCTGCGAGGGTTCAGAGGAGGCTAAAAATTTCGACTCGGGTTGCTCATGCACTCAAGCCTATGCACCGATAGAGGGGTGAAATCACCATCTAAGAAGAGGGTAGTTTCGCTCCTCTGTATCGGTAGGAATGGCTGATTACGATTACATATATTACTACTACTATTAATATTGCTATTACGTACTATTACTATTACCTACCATTACTACTACCTTCTATTACTATTTCTATTACCTACTATTATTTACTATTATTACTATTACCCACTATGGCCATTATAATTACTATTGAATAGTTACTATAACTATTACCATCAAATATCAAATTTGACATAACTATTACTATTAAGGCGTTACCCCCACTTGTAGCGCAAAAAAGGCCTTTTTCATGAATTTTTTTAAAGAAAACTACAAAACTTTTTTAATCAATCAATATACCATCTTAAAGAACACATCTTGAAGAACTTTCAGTAATTTTTTTATTGAAAAATATTACATTGTTTAGTGGCAAATGGCCGTCAATGAAATAATGTTTTTATATACACGGTTTGCGGTGACCAACATTGCGGCGAAGTGGAACATCTGGAAAAAAAATGCGGATGGATTAAGTCAAATATAAGTATAAACTAGTCTTCAATCGAAGGATTTTAAAAAATCTTCATTTTTCACAAAATGGCGGACAGTCAAAGTTAATGGTTCGATTTTAGCGAAAAAAAACGGCCGTTTTTTTGCTATAAAACGGCCATTTATTTTCGAAAAAAAAATCGAACGATTAAAGACTACATTTTTATGTATTAAATAAGCCTGCAAAATTTCAAGAAGATCGGTTCATTAGTGTTCGAGTAATCTTGGTCACCGACTTCAGAAATGCCATTTTGAGAAAAACGCGTTTAAAGTTTCAATTTCAGTTTACACGAAGAAAATATTTTTTTTTTGTAAACTTACATAGAGTCATCTATTCCTATACTCATAGAGCCATCTATCCTCAGATACTTATACTTCAAAAAAAATGCAATAAAAAAAATCGATTTTTTCAAAATCGCAAGTGGGGGTAACCCCTTGAATAGTTATCATTTCTATTAGCATTACACACCTTAAGGGGGTAGTCTTGCCCCTTTTTATCTGTAGGAATAAGTGATTACGATGACTTCTATTACCATTACTATCAGTAATACTATCATGAACTATTTCGCATTGAATTACATATTACTATTACCATTATTAAATATCCAATATTTCTATTGCTATTACTATTATATAGGTACTATTACTATTACCTACTATTACATCCGTAAAATTTTCAAAAGCTCCACAACACGAACAATTTTTACCAAACTCGAGAACGGACGCCAAAGTGACATGCGTCATAATTTCGCAACCCGTGTCTACGATGCACTTCTTAACGCGCGAACATCCGGTAATTGTTTCTCTCACCACTATGGCATAGTTTCATCGTTGCACATTGCCGCTGTCGCATACGCGCATAATCGCGCGCTCGTGGGTGGACATTAACGCTTGGGTAAAATCGCGGCTAGGTCGGAAGCAAGGGGATGCAAGGAGGGGGGGGGGGGGGGTGGTGGTGGTGGTGGTAGCCGGTGTTGGCACGGATGAGACCTCGGAGTATTTGCGGCTCCGGTGAGCGAAGGGTGTCACCGTACGTGTACGCGTGTGCGCGAGTACGAAGGCTTCGTCGACCAGGCAGGACAACTACGCGCCACCGAACAATGAGACTCGTGTGCTTCGTGAAGCTGACCCGCCCACGTGTGTTGGTAAACGCACACATGAGGCTGCAATCGAGAGTGACGACTTGACGAGTCCGCAGGTTGTCATCCGCTCAACGTCACTTGGTTGAGGTGAAACCTACACGCGAGGCCTACCTTCCGGGGAATTTAACCCTGCATTGCACCTTCTGCATTCTGAAATGTCTACGCGCGGATGCAATCGTTCGCCAACGCGCATTTTTCCCACTTGGGAATACGAAGATTCCTTCGGGGCAAAAATGGCTCTTTCTGTTTTCGTACGTACACTACCGGCGAAACATTTTCCGGACAAAAGTTTAAGGGGTTACCCCCACATGCGATTTTGAAAAAACCGATTTTTTTTTATTGCATTTTTTTAAGTATAAGTATCCGGTCTCATACTTCTGTATGGGCATTAAAACGGTTCCGGCACTCTTTTAAATT
Organism: Ophion slaviceki; assembly: GCA_944452715.1. Lineage (NCBI taxonomy): Eukaryota > Metazoa > Arthropoda > Insecta > Hymenoptera > Ichneumonidae > Ophion > Ophion slaviceki. Next base: position 24,997,576 of record OX101793.1, on the reverse strand, counting down.
TTTGTCCGTAAACTTTTCGCCGGTAGTGTACTAGGAAGAAAACAATGTTGATGAAACCGCGGAGATGGATCATCCGAAAGAAAAAATCAAACGGTGTCAGATTCAGTATATTAAAGGCTATAGCGCATATCATACGATTTTTGAAACATGCAAAAATAATAAAACCGCGGACATTTTTCGAAAAAACAAAAAAACACGTGTTTTTCACCGTTTTTGGCGAAAAGATAGTAAATATAAAAATTGAAAAAAATCCTTGATATGCGCTATAAATATAGTTGTAAAAAAATATGTGGTTAAAATTTCCTAACGACGGGTTCAGTAGTTTCGACGATTTCATCAAGCCGTTGGAAAACGTTGTTTCGAGAAAAACGCGTTCAAAGTTTGTTCGGTTTGCATAAATAGATAACAAAATTTTTTTGTGTATTTCGAAAGTGTATTTATTAAGTGTGACAACTTTTATATCAACATCTAAAATATAAATCTATCAAAAAAATTCATGAGAATAGCCTTTTTTAGCGTCTAAGTGAGAAGACCCCTTGAGTGATGTCGCTTGTGAGCCGATAGAAATGGAGATCTCGACCAATGGTCCAAACTTTGTCCGTCACGTTGTTCCTCGCCCACGATAAATATTTAGAGGAATTTTCGAGCGCGTAGTTTTCAGTGGCTAGTCCGGAAGCTGCGTGTACGATTTGTGCGGGAAACGCGAGTGGAAAAGATGGAGCTTCTTCTTTCCGTGTTCTACATCGTGCAAAATGAGCGGATATGGGAAAAGTAGCGCGCACGGGGGTGGAGTTAGACAAGGAAAGACAAAAGTGGCAGGCGAGGCTGAGAGTGAAGGTATAACGAGGGAAAAGAAGTGAGAAAGAGAGTCAAGAGAACGAGGTTGACAACAAGCGACGACGAGTGTCTATAGCAATAATAGCCTCCCTCTCTCTCTCTCTTCCTCTTTCTCTCTCTCTCTCTCTCTCTCTCTCTCTCCCTCCCTCTCTCTCTCTCTCTGCTCCCTCGGGAGTTGGGTTATTCGAAAGCTCTCGCGTCTGCGATGAGGCTTGGTCTCCTCTAATTTCGTCCCTCCGTTCCCTCCCCCGCCGCGCTCTTATTATTTCCCCCCCTTTCCCTCTCCGCCCCCTCGCGCTCTTTCGCCAAAGCACACGAGCGAAGGTCGCACCGTCAGGCTGCCAAGAGGATTTTTTCACCCTCCTCCTTCTTCTCGTCTCTCGCAGCTGTTACGTCAACTCACCGTCAAGTTTTCCGAGCACTTACTGCATTCGAAAGAAGGCCCTATTGCATTTTACCAGCTCGACAACGGCAAGCCTTTAACTTCCAAAAAAACTTGCTCTCCTCTCGCAACTAGCGGGCAATTCCCAATTCGGAATGGCAACTTCAAACTCATGCAGAGACGAAAAACCATTTTTTTCCGGATCCCCTTTTGTTTCGGGCAGGACCGCTCGGAGTTTCACGGCACGGAGCGTTTCGGTGCGACACAAAAACGAACGATACACGTGTAGCTAGTAGATAAGCCAAGCGAATGGTCCGACATCGATTTAGCTCACGTACCTCTCACGTATATTGCCCTGCGGTATGAATTTGCGCAGCAAATTTCTTGCCTTGGCGAACAATCGTGCCAGGAGAGAAAAAAGTCCTACTGTATGTAACAATATTCATGTAGTTTTATTTAGCAATAATATTTTTAATGCCAAGAATTTCGGTATTTTCGGCACCGTGCTTTTTGGTTTTTTTTCAGTGTAGCAATTAGTGTGCTTGTGGCAATGCCATTATCATGAAATAGATTAATGTAATAATAAGCATTATTATTATTATTTGAAAAATTAGCTTAAAAATAAATAAAAGAAGCTGAAAATATTTGAAAAAAAATTCTGTGCATCGTTTTTTGACTCGGTGAGACCCGAGGTAGTGCCGGAGCCCTTGAGTGTCACTCGGCATTATTGCTCCGGTCTAGACCAACGGGGTTATGCCTGGTTGTAACAGTCAAAAACAGCTCACTTTTGGGATTTTTTTGAAGAAAATCGTGGCGACAAATTTATTTGAACATTTATCATTTGAAGAACACTCTGTAATTTTTTTGTAAACAAATATTTATTTGTAGTCAATTTACACGGGATATTCCTTCTGAACCAGGTCATCTAACATAATATATCAAACAGCTTTCGTTAATACGTTAGTTAGTCTTGTGATTAATCGAAGGAATTTTCGAAATATCAAATTTCAAAATAATGGAAGGTGTTCAAAGTGTGTCTTGATTTTTGCGAAAAGACAGGAATTTTTTCTTAATTTAATCGAAAGCATACATCGGAAGAAAGTACTTCGATCAAATACTACATGTATACGTCTAGAAGAAGCCCTAAAAAAATTACAATGATCGATGGAGTAGTTTTTGAGATATTTTGCTCACCGACGTACTTTCGAGAAAAAAAGCGTTCAGAGTTTCGGATGATGCTCTGAGCGTTCCGACGGGCGTCAACATAACAGCGTATAAATCTGTCAATTTTATACGATCACCTTGAAATGTTCAGGGAACATTCATAAGATGATATACCGTCAACATATATTGGTTTCGAAAACAGTGATTTTTCGACTTTTACAACTAGGCACAACCCCTTAAGATCGAGCCTGAACCTCGGGGGCGAGTGAATGTTTTCCAGTGCAAGCTGAGCAAGTACGTGGCCTGGAGCAATAAAATCTAATAACAATAAATAATGATGATGAGAATGATGATGATGAGGATGATGATGATGATGATGATGATGATGATGATGATGATGATGATGAGGATGACGATGATGAGGATGATGATGATGAGGATGACGATGATGTGGATGATGGTGATGAGGATGATGGTGATGAGGATGATGATGTTGAGGATGATGATGTTGAGGATGATGATGTTGAGGATGATGATGTTGAGGATGATGATGTTCAGGGTGATGATGATGAGGCTAATGATGTTGAGGATGATGATCATGAGGGTGACGATGCTGCTGTTGAAGATGATGATATTGAGGATGATGATGATAAGGCTGATGATGTTGAGGATGATGATGATGAGGATGATGATGTTGAATATGATGATGTTGAGGATGATGATGATAAGGCTAATGATGTTGAGGATGATGATGATGATGAGGATGATGATAATGAGGATGATGATATGAGGATGATGATATGAGGATGATGATATGAGGATGATGATATGAGGATGACGATAATGAGGATGACGATAATGACGATGATGATAATGAGGATGATGATAATGAGGATGATGATAATGAGGATGATGATAATGAGGATGATGATAATGAGGATGATGATAATGAGGATGATGATAATGAGGATGATGATAATGACGATGATGATAATGAGGATGATGATAATGAGGATGATGATAATGAGGATGATGATAATGAGGATGATGATAATGAGGATGATGATGATGAGGATGATGATGAGGATGATGATGAGGATGATGATGATGAGGATGATGATGACCAGGATGATGATGATGATGACTAGGATGATGATGATGATGATGATGATGATGATGATGATGATGATGATGATGATGATGATGATGATGATGATGATGATGATGATGATGATGATGATGATGATGATGATGATGATGATGATGATGACGATGACGATGACGATGACGATGACGATGACGATAACGATGACGATGACGCTGACGATGATGATATACTCCCTAAAAACTACAAGAATGCCGTAAAAAAGTCGAGACAAGTAAACTTTCCTAACTCTCGTTGTCCATTTTCCCAAAAGGATGTCAAGTAGTTCCAAATAATCCAAGTCCCAGTGCAGAGAGATTCACCGTGGTGAGATTCCCATGCATCAACTTTCGATGAATTTCATAAAAGGAATTGCTCAAGGACTCGACATAGAAAAAAAAACGAATCAAATAGAAACAAAAATACCCAATGAAAAAAGTTATTAAAAAACAAAAATCGAATAAAAAAAATTCTCAACGAAGTCTGCAAACGTAATTTAACACGAGAGATCACCGAAGTCGTACACCAGCTTTCGCGACTGCCGGTTTGTTCGATCCAATAATTACAAATTTATCAGCAAGCATTTTCCCGCTAGCTTTTCTCCGTCTGTACATAGGCGTGTGTGTGTGGTAGGATCTCTTCGTTCCCATTTTGTCGTAAGAGCATAACGGAGTAAAGACAAATTCCCCGGGGGCGGAAAAGTAAAATGGATATCGTAGGTGGTTGATGGACAGGGGGCCAGGAGCGAGGTGCGGCGAAGGGAGCGAAGGGTCGAAAAGACTCTTGCCGTTCGGTCTCTTTTATCCCGGTTTTGTTTTCAGAAAATAAGATCAGAAAACAAAGAGCGACGTCGGGCACTCTTGGTTCGAGAGGTCTCGCGTCATCGTTCACGACGATCGCGCGGCTCTACCTTTTTATCTCTCTTTTTTGCCCCCGTCATCCGATATCCATCCGGGCAAGGACTACTTACTCTCCGTGGCCTTTTTTTCCCGCGAACAGGCTCTTCACCTGTATACGAGCTTTTCTTTCGCCTCTTTCAACTTCCGCCCTCGCGCTTTTCTCGTTTCATCCCATGGCTTTTTTTCTCTTCTTCGCCGCCTGGGAATACACGCGCCATTTTCCTCGGCGACCCGGTTTTTCTCTTTTTTCGTTTTTTGATCTCGGTTCCGTGCAGGACGCGGTGAGAAGGAGGAAAAGCAATATGGCGATGTACAGGAAGTGCGGGGAGGAAGGCGCGCCATTTGCATACCCTTCGAAGGGTCCCACGAATCACCGCCAGGGGCGCTCGTTATGCAGCCAATCGTCGCATACGCGCGACAGGAAATACGTCATTCCCACGTGTACGCCCAGAGTTCTTTTCCCTATTTGGCCATTTATTTTTCTGTCGCTTTTTAGACTTTGGTCGTACGTCGCGATAACATTCGCGAAGATCCGCGGTACGCGAGAAGTACGAGGATGACGATCCTTTTTTTTCACGGAGCTTTGGTTGCCGCTCGTTCTATGGGGTGTTTCAACATAACCTGACATTGAAGGCCTTGTATACACTTGTAGCGGGCGAAGGGACGTGATTTTCTTGATTTTTTTCGACGGGCCAATAAATGTTTATTGAAAAACTGTGGACAACATCGATTAGTACATATTTTCATGTACTTGTACAATTTTTTTTTATTCATAAATATTTCAATATGGCGGCACTCCAGCTGTCTTCCAGGAGCGCCTTCTTTTGAGCATCAGTTGCGGTGGACATGATAACTCGAGAACGGTTCATCTGAAATGAGATTTTGAAAAAGACTTCATTAGTATATTGCATTGGCTTGGGCCTCGACGAAGGATTTGTAAACATTTTGGTTTAAAAAAAATGACGATAATTTTAACAAAAAATTCATTTATTAAGTGCTAAATTTTCGGTTTTTTTGTTGCAACATTTTTTTTCAACATAATTCAAAAGCCTTCGTCTAGGCCCTAGCTATCATCATAATAAATGAGTGGCATGAATTTGGTATTGATCGGATTAATAGATTTTTTTGTAATGTTTTTCAGGGTGAACGATCAAATTACAAATAAATTGATTAACTTAAGTTTTCAATAATTGATATTTGCATTAATATTGCATCATGAATCGAGGCAAATACTTTATGGAACGCACTGTTTACGTTGGGCAATCGTAATATTTATTTCGCTCTATCATTTTGCATTAAAAATGTTTCGATTTTGTTCTGTTTGACTTGCTGAAGAAAAGTTTATAAGACGTTTATAAAATTTATAAAAAATTTATTTATAAAATTAAATTATACTTTCGATCGGAAAAGTGTACATGTTAGTTAAGATACTAATTTAACAATAACTAAATAATGAAACTATTACAAAATTGTGAAATTATTAAATATAAATTGGGGTTGTTTGGGTTTGTTTGAGACACGTTCATTGGGAAATTGTCCATTCGGGATATTATATTTTCCGAATGGACATTTTCCCGAATGGACAATTTTTTTTTCAGGGTGAACGATCAAATTACAAATAAATTGTATAACTCCAGTTTTGAATAATTAATATTTGCATTAATATTGCATCATTAATCGAGGCAAATACTTCGTGGAACGCACTTTTTACGTTGGGCAATGACAATATTTATTTCGCTCTATCATTTTACATTAAAAATCGTGCGATTTTGTTCTGTTTGACTTGCTGAAGAAAAGTTTATAAAACGTTAAATTATACTTTCGATGAGAAAAGTGTACATGTTAGTTAAGATACTAATTTAATAACAACTGAATAATGAGACTATTCCAAAATTATGAAATTATTCAATTACTTATTAAATTTAAATTGGGTTTGTTTGAGAAACGTTCATTCGGGAAATTGTCCATTAGAGGAATTGTTCGTTCGAGAAATTGTTCCTTCGGGAAATTAAATTTAAGAAATTGTTTATTATCAATTCTTATGGAGAAATTGTATTCGGGAAATTGTCAGTTGGGCAATTGTTTTTCGAGAAACTTTTCGCAAAGCCATTGACATACACTTTTCCTTTCAGAAAAGCCCAAAGAAGGAAGTTCAATACTTACTGATGGCAGTTCTCAAAGATTAGTACTCTATGTTCGCCACAAAAAAAATGGCGCGAAATTTAAAAATGTCAGGTCATTTTGAGACACCCCTTGTGTGTACCTCGTCGCTATTTCATCCAGCGGGCTTTTTCACGGCGGCTTCAATTTCGCTCGTTTCATATCCAGCCCGCACGATAGAATTGTGTGTACTTTAGCAACAAAGGGATGCGCGCGTGCAATAATGGCCCGTGGAGGGAAAGGGACAAAGAAGAAAGGAATAACAGGAGACTACGCTCGTACTCGTGACTAATAGCGGGCAATAATTTTATAGTGGAAGAAGCGCGGTTAATGGACTCGCAGAGAATTTTCATTATCCGAACTTCAGGATCATCATTTATTCCGTCAGTCTACGGATGTACACATTTTTTTGTCTTCAGTTGGTTAAGATCTCTCTTTTTACACTTATGGTATTAGTCTTAATGTGTTTTTGTTTAGTTCTTTTTGGTTTTGAATTCTAGGTTCCAAGTAAGTGATCTATACCCATAATTATGGTTTGGCTTATTTCTTTTTAATTTTAACTTGTTTTGGTTAATTTCTGTTCAATTTAAAGTTTATTTGGTTAATTTCTTTTTGGTTTTGGGTTGTTGGCTTCTAGTTATCAAGTAGGGTAAAACTGGGTTAAATTGACATGAAGGGTAATTTTGACAGTTTTTGTGGCCACTTCAACAGACTGCCAAAATACGTTACTAATTAATTAGTAATCAATAATTTTTTCTATTGTTGCTCAAATTCGTTGTTTAATTTTATTATAATGTTGCTAAAGTTGATTGTAATGATGCTGAACTTGATTATGATCTCAATGATAATTATAAGACTGATTAAGTGCCTATAATAGTACCCTAGGTACTATTGGGTATTTGGTATTTGTACGCAGTCTCCTCATTTTCCCTTAAGGGGAGATATACACCTAGAAGCTGGAAAAAGGTCATTTTTGTGAATTTTTTCAGGGAAAATCATTTGAAATTTCGGATTGGGGTTTTAATTATCTAAAAGTATATACATTCAAAAATATGTTTAATTTTCTTTATTTAAAAATATCAAAAATATACAAGGATATTGTATGATCCTTGGAGCGTCGTAAAATAATCTGCGTATGCGGTATCCACTGGCGTTTCTTCAAAAATCATCTGAAAAAAAACCAAAAAGTTGATGAAATGAGATACTATAATCTAGTACTTATCATAGCCGATTTTGAAAATATCGATTTATGACAAAATGGCGGACGTTTGAACGTACATAGTGATTTTTGGGCCAAACATTAGTTATTCTTTTGCCTATAAAACAAAAACTAAGTAACGGAAAAAAATCCTATAACAAGTACTAGATAATGGTGTATAGAATAACCACAAAAAACCTCAAGGCAATCGGTTCATTGGTTTTCGAGAAATTTTGGGTACCGATTTGAAAAACGTGGTTTCGCGAAAAACGCGTTTGAAAATTTGGTAATGAATAAATCATGAAATTTGTCAATTTACATGAAATCATCGATACCAGGCCCATAGTGTAGGTCTTCTACGGTCGACGGAATGTTCATAGCTTCTAAATCCTCGACTACGTCCATCAAGGTGTATATCTCCCCTTAAAATCATGATTTTCCATTATTTCGAGCCAAAGTTGTTCCAACGAAATGCTGCCCTATCTATGTATTTGCCTTGCTATTTGTCATTCCAATCAATCTCCACCTCAACTTCAGATTGAAGCCACAAAATCGAAAACTGCGAACGAAAAATCATCGTTGGACAAATTGCATACGATCATCGTGTCCGAACACTCGAATCTGTTCGAGTCAGCTCAAAAAATGCTTGTCTAATAGGGAAAAGAAAGGAGAAAAAAAAACATGAAAAAATAACGTCGAGAGTAGATGTTGGGCGCAGGTTTTCTGGAATTCAAGATTCCTTCTCGTCTCGTATATACGCGACCTTCCTTCTTATACCCAACAAAGTTCAATTGTTGAGAACTCTCGGGCCACCACTTTCGGCTCGTAGTGCAATATTTCCAGCATGGCTCTCGCAGTTTTCTCAAGCTCGCGTTCTCAACCACACCCTTAACCCAGTTTCCTATCTTACACGTTTCGTGGCTCTTTCCAGCGAGTAATGCGATGCCTCGGCGCCTTTGTGTGTTCGCGGTTGATGCAGCCTATAGTAGAATCAGCGAAGGCTATGGCACTCGTTTTCTCTCTCTCTCTCTCTCTCTCTCTCTCTCTCTCTCTCTCTCTCTCTCTCTCTCTCTCTTTGCATATTAAAGACATTTAAGTTATAGAGAATAAGTTTTCTCAGTCTGAAATAATTTCATGGTAAAGTACAGCTGTGTAATGTGTTCCCATTGGTGATGGTTTAGTTTCACTTCACTTTCATTTATAAGGTTTTTAGTCCTTTAATTTTTATTTTTGATTATATAGAATCTTTTCATTTCTATTATATCCTTTTCTGCATTATTTTATTATTATTATTACTATTATTTTCCCTTCTTTCTTAGTTTTCAGTTTTTAGTATATAGAATTCTTCAATTTCCACTGTATGCATTTCTGGGTCATCATTTCGTTTTTTTTTCTCGGTTTGTAGTTTTTAGGTGTATATTGTATAAAATCGTTTCATTTATATTGCATCTTCTTCTCTATTATTTTCTGTTCTGCTCAGTCTAATTTGCACGATAGACTTCTAGGCCATAATTACGTTTATCAATCAATCAATCTCTCTATCCGTCTCACTGAGCATATGCGTGTGTATTGATGTGTATATATGTATACAGTTAATATTTTAAGGAAAGAGGATTTTGAAGACGTTGAACTTCGAAGGTCATCGTAAAAGTAGTGCATTGTCTTCATACTCAATGTTATATAAGCCCCAGTGTCTGTAAGATTATCTTCAAGATAAAGGTGAGCGTATCCAGATATAAAAATAAGGATATCTAGATGTCAAAGGTAATTTTGAGGGCCATCCTCCCCCAAAGTCAGCGATTCGTTTGGAAAACGTCGAGATTCGTTGTCAAAACTGCCAGGTGTGCTGATAGCCAACATGTCGCAAATATAGTGAGTTCGAAATGACTTTTTTCCCTTATGTATATAGGACGAGGATTATAAGATGGCCTTGTGGTTACTGAGGGACATATGGCGACCGAGAAAAGTATGATATTTAACAGTTTTTCAAGTCCTCTTCGAAAAAAGTACGACGTTTTTTGTGGCGAAGTGGCCCTTTATTCCAACCACGCAGTCTTCATATTTAACCCAAAATGAGAATTTTTTCGAGAGTGATAAAAAATCGTAATTCGACTCTTATGGGGGCGAAACGGGGGTTTTAAAGTTTAAATGAGACAACATATTTTTTAGTCAGATTTGCTTGAAACTTGGTATAAATACACTCCAATACGAATAATTAAACACGTATTTGTTTGGGTTTATGTGGTGTATTTATGCCAACGTAAACAAGTACAGTTAAGGGGTTAAACGTACTACTTGACTGTCTACACGCACCGAACTGTGAGTAAAACATATAGTGTTATATTTAAAATAAATTTGGTAAGTTCCAAGTTAATCTAGTCGAAAAATATGTTTTCTCATACGAACGTTAAGACTCCCGTTTAACCCCCTTAAAGTCTAAATTTTGCAAACTGCTGAAATACACGTTCAATCATTTATATTTTTTAGTGTTTTTATGCCAATTTTCAAGTAAATCTGTTAAAAAAAAGATGTTGTCTCATACTAACTTTAACATCCCGTTCAACCCTCATAAGGGTCAAATTTTAGGAAATGCTGAAATACGTGCTCAAGTGTTTGTATTGTAGAGTATTCACGCCAAGTTTCAAGCAAATCTAATCAAAAATATCTTGTCTTCTACAAACTTTAAAACCCCTGTTTCACCACCTTAAGGGTCGAATATCGATTTTTACCACTCCAGAAAAAAGTCTTATTTGGGCCAAATACGAAGGCTGAATGGTCAGAATTAGGGGACACAGATATCGCAATATCCCCGGAATCTCCGCCTTTAAGGGGAGATATACACCTAGGAGCCTGAAAAAAGGTCATTTTTGTGAATTTTTTCAAGGAAAACTATTTGAAATTTCGGATTGGGGTTTTAATTATCTAAAAGTATATACGTTCAAAAATATGTTTAATTTTCTTTATTTAAGGGGTTACCCCCACTTGCGATTTTGAAAAAATCGATTTTTTTTATTGCATTTTTTTGAAGTATAAGTATCCGGGCCCATACAGAAGTATGGGCCCGGAATAGATGACTCTATGTAAGTTTACAAAAAAAAATATTTTCTTCGTGTAAACTGAAATTGAAACTTTAAACGCGTTTTTCTCAAAATGGCATTTCTGAAGTCGGTGACCAAGATTACTCGAACACTAATGATCCGATCTTCTTGAAATTTTGCAGGCTTATTTAATACATAAAAATGTAGTCTTTAATCGTTCGATTTTTTTTTCGAAAAAACTTGGCCGTTTTATAGCCAAAAAACGGCCGTTTTTTTTTCGTTAAAATCGAACCATTAACTTTGACTGTCCGCCGTTTTGTGAAAAATGAATATTTTTTAAAATCCTTCGATTAAAGACTAGTTTATATTTATATTTGACTAAATCCATCCGCATTTTTTTCCAGATGATCCACTTCGCCGCAATGTTGGTCACCGCAAACCGTGTATATAAAAACATTATTTCATTGACGGCCATTTGCCACTAAACAATGTAATATTTTTCAATAAAAAAATTACTGCAAGTTCTTCAAGATGTATTCTTTAAGATGGTATATTGATCGATTAAAAAGTTTTGTAGTTTTCTTCAAAAAAATTAATGAAAAAGGCCTTTTTTGCGCTACAAGTGGGGGTAACGCCTTAAAAATATCAAAAATATACAACGATATTGTATGATCCTTGGAGCGTCGTGAAAAAATCTGCGTATACAGTACCCACTGGCGTTTCTTCAAAAATCATCTGAAAAAAAACCAAAAAGATTATTAAATTAGATACTATAATCTAGTACTTGTCATAGCCGATTTTGAAAATATCGATTTATGACAAAATGGCGGACGTTTGAACATAAATAGTGATTTTTGGGCCAAAAATTAGTTATTATTTTGCCTATAAAACAAAAACTAAGGAACGGGAAAAAAATCCTATGACAAGTCCTAGATAATGGTGTATAGAATAACCACAAAAAACCTCAAGGCAATCGGTTAATTGGTTTTCGAGAAATTTTGGGTACCGATTTGAAAAAGGTGGTTTTGAGAAAAACGCGTTTGAAAATTTGGCCGACCTCGACTATCTAAGGTGTATATCTCTCCTTAAGCGATTTTCCTCGTCAGTCACGAAAACCCCACGGATCCTCAAAAACCCCATTTCCATCGGCCCGTCCTGGCGCACAAATTTTCATTCGTTCCCTCCTTCGTCCAATCCCCGCGTTTCGTCACCAGATCGCGACTGAACGGCAAAAATGTACCGCAGTACGACGTCGTCAATGGATTGCCTCATCAGTTGGGCGCAACTCACAGTTTTTGCCTATCCGTTGTGCGGTCAATTCGCTAAAAAATCGTCGCTTCCGTTTCCCGAATGGATCTCAGGCAGAAAACAGAACTGGAAGCTCCCTCGTCAGCGGAGAATATCATGGGGAGGGGAGACCGGAAACGCCAGTCGAATCTTGCGCGTACCACATAAGAAGAATCGACGCAGGAAAGATCGTTGTACTTCCGACTGGCAACGTCACCGGAAGCTACCGGGGTCTGACTCGTGACTTCCGGTGATGACAACTCCGTTGTATCATGTATTCGCGTAAGAATCGAAAAGCAACGGGGGGGAGACGAGAGACAAATCGCTGGCGAGCTTTTGCCTCGGCGGTGACAGTCGTGAGACATTTGTTTCGATAAAGAATATTCAGGTCCTGCTATCGGGCGTATATATAAATTTGTATGCACGTATGTATGCACGTATATCCGTTGTTTCGGTCATTGTATAATAGCGCGGTTGGCCATTCGTAGCCAAGCTCGTAGTTTCCGCATACTGCGGAAATTGTTCGACTACAAAAGCTACTGCAGCGGGAGAAAACACCGGAGATTCCATGCATATGCACAGCTTTGCTCTCTCTCTCTCTCTCTCTCTCTCTCTCTCTCTCTCTCTCTCTCTCTCTCTCTCTCTCTCTCTCTCTCTCTCTCTCTCTCTCCCTGTTTCTCCCTCTCTTTTCCTCGCCTTTTCGGTCTTTCCCTGGCTCGTCTCCCACCCCCTGGCTCGCCTTTCACTGTTTGAGCGATCTGACGGGGTGAACGCTCGTCTAAGACGGGGTTGAACGAGAGATCGTGGCTTTTTTATTGAACCCCCTCAACCCTCTCTTCTCGCGACTCTTGGAAATAATCGTGATTGTCGCGTGAGAAAAGAAAATTGCTCCTTCATTATATGTATGTAGATATGTGACCACTGGGGGTCAAATTGACCCCACTTACGAATTTGGGACTGAATTAGTCCATTCTTGTCGTCTAATGGGGCTAGTCGACTGTTCACCGCAGATTCGAAATTCCATCTGTACGTAGGGATTAACAGTTTTCGAATCGCAGCCACCCTTGTCGGTGACATACGTTCGGAAAATATTTTTCTTCAGTCACTATCGGACGATTTTTTTTTAATCAACAAGTACCATATCGCGATAGCATCACCTATACATTTGACCGAATAATATTGAAGAATGAAATAACTACGATTTTAAGTGAAAAAGTCAATTTTTATCGGAATTTTCATGTTCAAGATATTTTCTATCATTGCATTATTTGATTTCTCAAGTTACGAGATTATAGCTCGTTGTAAACGTGGAAAAATCATTTCTTTTCGAAACCAATATATTTTGACAGTATATATATGAGCTTGTAAATGTGCCCTGAAAATTCCAAGGTGATCGGATCAAAATTGGCAAATTAATAGGCTGTTATGTTGACGGAGCGTTGTTGGAAACTTTCAACGCTTTTTTTCTCGAAAGTACGTTTTCAATATCGGTGTGGAAAAATTCTAAAAAACGGGAGCATCGATCCTTTCGAAATTTGATGGCTTTTTCGAGATGTAAAAATATAGTATTCGACCGAAGGATTTTTTTTCCGATGTATACTTTCCATTCAATAAATGGAAAATGCCCACTTTTTTCGTAAAGATCAACACTCTCACTTTGAAGCTGCTACATTTTTATGAAATTTAGTATCTCGTAAATTCCTTCTATTAATCGCAAGAAAAACTGGGTGGGGGTCAAAATGTCGATTGACCAAATATAGAACGACGAAGATTTGGAAATTACAGAATTATGAACTCTGAAAATAACGAAGGTTAAATTATTCGAAATTTTATCCTTTGACCTATAACGAAGTCGAATTACTATTACATCAAAGGATTCTTTATCCGAGAGCTCATTTATTCCAGAACTTACATTCAGATAGTCTGCAGTTTGAGTCATACAAATACAGTTTCGAACAATCTACAACATTCATATCTCCGGAATAGAAAAAAAGTGAGTATCTAATATTCGTCATACCGTCTATAGCAAAAAGCCACGGTCCTGTATATTGATCGCTCAAATTTCTGATCTTAAATATTCCGCTACAAAAAATAGTGTTTATCAGACGATACTCTTGCAAATACCTAACTTTTGCAGAAATCCAACATAACGATTTTCTAAAAAAAAAAGATCCCCGAAATGAGCTTTTTCTACTGTTACAACCGGTCACACCCCGCCAATGCAGGTTTTCCACATACCAGAATGTTGAATGCATGATCGAGATTTTTTCCCCCCCAATAGGAAGGGTCGTGTCCGTAGGGCAGCCTCTTGACAGCGACTGGGTTTATTTTGACTCGGTGTGACCAAGTTCGGAGCTTTTTAGAAATGTGACCACGAAGTTTAAACACGAGAGTATGCGTGTGTGTAGGCGATCGGCGCTTCCCGCTGCCACAACGACCCCACCAATTTATGGTTGGCATAATCGGGTCGGAATCGGAGCCGCCTCGTTATTCGATTCCTGTAATGCAGGAGAGCACTGACCATCCTCTCTATAATTGATGCATCCTGTAGCTTGCTTTCCCATCGCACTTTCTATATCTCGCAAACCCCTCCCTCCCCCTCCCTCCCCCAACCCGTCTCTTTCTTCTATTGTGCGTATCGCGCGCGGTTACGAATTTCTATCATGCCATGGTTGCTGCCTGCGTGGTTGCGACCAAGCCCGCGTTTTAACCGGCCATTCCTGCCGATCCATCGGTACGCTCACGACCATCCCTCATCCTCGAGCTTCCCCCTGTTCACCCCTAGTTTATTATATGTTTGTTCATCCCTGAGCTGCTGCTGGTCCCATTCGGTGGCTGCCTTTGCAATTGGAACAACGAAAATTCGGCTGGTCGCGCGTGATGACAGAGTTGGCAACACATTCCGCAGGCCTATTTGTGCATATCGCCTCGAACGTCCTCCATGTTAATGTGCAGCTTCGTGCGCAAATTTTACCCGTGTATTGATAATGTGTCCCGAAAGTTCTTATGAAAATGTCGTTATTGCCGATTACTGGTATGCTCGTGTAGATGTGGTTACAATTGAAGACTTGTGAGGGTCGCAGCGAGCCCTCGTTATGTAACGAGGAATTCCGGTAGGAATAGCGATGAACATAGCGATTCCTGTGCTTGGGTGGAGTCGTCCTGCGCGCTGTACGTCAGTGGTTCGTACAAGCCGAGTTCAAGCGCAAACTGCAATGAAAGAGAGGGAGAGAGAGAGAGAGAGGGTCAGTGTACTAGCGCAATTCTCAGCACTCAAGGTTTTGCAATTGCCCACTCTCATTGCATGTCCCATGCTTGACGCTACTATTATATTTCCTGTGGTGCTTGTCAGCCGTCTTCTCGTTCTCTCTTTGCGAGACTTCCTCTCTCTACCTCCCTCCGCCGCTCTCTTTCTCGCTTTACGAGGTTCTCTCTCTCTCTCTCTCTCTCTCTCTCTCTCTCTCTCTCTCTCTCTCTTTCTCTCGATAATGGCTTCGAAAACTTCAGCAGCATGTAGTACGCGACGAGCCACATTTCGTGTTTTGACCGATGAATACAAACGAAGCCACGTTCCCATTCTCGTAACTTGGATTAACGTCGTGTACCAATTGGTTTTCGAGTGGGTTCCACCCATTCTCGTGCGCCGATGAAAACCCGTGGAGGTTCGCGCATATGTGCAGGTATGTGCGAGTTATATAGACATGTTTTGTACAATGGTTCAGTAAGGTGGGTGCACGTTTGGATCCGTTTTTTCAACTGATCGTTGCGGTTCTCTAGGGTCCAGCTAGAATTTGCCAGCAACTCTGTTCGTTTATTCGATTGCCCGTATTGTATTTTAGCGTTATAGGTGGAGAAGGTACTTTTGCACGTTGGTATTTGAATGGGTGAACGATGTGAGATGAGACGTCTGTATGAGAAAGGATCACGAGATTCGTTGATGTCAATACAAAGATTTGGGTGGGGAGTGGAGGGTAGCCATCTTTAATGACGGGCCGAGTGATCGTGAGGATTCAATGCAGGGGACAATTGTGCGGTAATATACACCATCAAGGAAGTGATAGTTTAAAGGTCAATAACGCGCAACGGGCTCGGGTGCTCCCAACGCGTCGTTTGCCGAATCTATTTACCCTCTGTTCGGTCCTCGAGACCCGGAAAATTCCCTTCTCACGAGGGGCTCCTTCCATCTATACGGGTGGAATGACGTACTTGAGGAAAGAGGGCCGTGTTGGAGTCGTTGGTTCATCTCGACCGTACTCGCTCGTCCCTTATTCCAGACCCTCGAATCATCGCCGGCCAGCCGACGTGACCTTTCTCTACCAGTGTATCGGAGGATCATAACATGCTTTCGATTAGTCGTTTCAATGTAATCTGATAGTAGATCCTCAGGAGGCACCCTACCCAAAATCCAACGAATCAGGCAGTCCTTCTTCGCAAAAAGGAAATGAGAAGATGGCGAATGTTGTTTCTTAATGAGCCTCAATTAGCTTCGCGCTGCTCAATTAGCTTCGTGCTAGATTTTCACGTCCCAAAAGTCTACAGAGCCACGAGCCATGGAGTCAGCTTAGGACTAGTCAAGTATGCAGTGACTTTTGGGACGCTGGTTCTGGATCTCGATTTTCAAGTCCCAAAAGTCACTGTAGACTTGACTAGTCCCATGCTGATCCTGTGGCCCGTTATCCAAATCCCAAAGACCCTAAATGCTCGACTGGACCCATGCCGGTTGTGTAGCTTGTCTTCCAAGAACCAAAAGACAGCGAACAGTTCAATGCTGATTGTGTAGCAGGGCTGAGAGACACTTGATTGTAGTTTTTTACAAGACGGGAAGAAACCCACGCGGGCCTCACTCCAATTACGGAACGTCTTCCATCATCTGGTTCTTCCCGCGAAGCAAAAGCATCGGCAACGCATATGACCCGCTGCCCGTCCCTCATCCTCTAAGTGGATCAAGGCGTGGCTAGTAATGATTTCGACGAGAGTAATGGACAACAATGTGGTTCGTGTTCCTGACGGCCCACAGCAACGGGTTCATTTATCGTTGTGGCCAATTCGATTAGGCATGTATCATTATTTCTCATATTTCGGGCCATCAGTTCTGCCAACATTTTCCCGACGGGAAAATAATTGTCGCAAACCTCGACCTCCAAAATGGATCGGCCCATTTTCGACCTTCGGTCACCATGTGGACGTCACCATTCAGAATCGTGATCCCATTCGGTCGATCGATTTTTCCATTGCTTCAATAGGATTTTCCATCCGATCCCAAAAAGAGCTTGGGGACATTCTCGAAACTGGGCTCAAATTTTCCATCCAATTTTTCCCGTTGAAGTCACATCGGAAAATTCAATAGCCAGACTCACTCTGGCTCTCTGCGTTGAGCAACAGGAATACAAAAGCCTGAAAATGTCGAAGCTGGAGGAAAGAAAGGGACGAGGCTGCACTCATCTCTGTTCAGATATTCATCAATGATGGGAGTTCTACGCGCGTTTGGGAGTGGAAACATTGTTCTTCCCTTCGCGTTGTGAGGGGGTCTATTCTTCTGCAGGTTTCTATTCGTTGCTGCCGAGTTCTGTTCACGAGACTCGAGGGCATGTATCCGATCCGTAGCTAACTGTGCGTCGTCATTAATGACTTGCCGATCGCCGTTGCGTATCCTTGACGCTCTACTTCCGCTCGCCATGCATCTGTCATTACTCAACCGCCGAAACTGGGAACACCTCGTGATTGAAAATGACCGTTGCACTTTTTCATGGAGGATCATGTACCCGCTGCCGAAAATATCTAGGTTTTATGACGTTCGATTGACATCGTTCTTCGATGGATGAACGAATAGAAAAAGAGTTAAGTGGGCCAAGAACGCGTACCCTACCTATAGGTAGGATACGCATCAGCAAGTCTTCGACACGTCTGCTGACGATTCGAAGACAATGGAAGGAGTGACTGACCGATCTGATGACATTGGTCAGTCACTTCTTCCACCTCCAGCCTCACAGCACCGTAGATAAGTCGAAGACTCACTGATTCGTATCTTACCTGATGATCAGCCCACTTCGCTATGTTCCTATTGGTTCATCCATCAAAGAACGCTCATCCAGACGGTTGCTGTGACAACTACCCGGAGAACTGGATGCTGTAACATCAAATTGCTGACGTTACTATCGACACCTAACCCCAAACGTTACTGACCCACTTACTAATCAACAGCAAAGCTGCCTAAGTGGAGCCTACTTTTCTACGTGCATTGAGCAATATTGACGCTTCCAACGATACGCTACAGCACTCCTTTCAACAGCCAATAGATCCGGCAGAAATGTAATCCACAAGGAGAATGCGCGAAAGAGGAACAAGCAGATTCGCGCGTTATTTCGGATCCTGCCATCTGGTAATTCTCCGTGGAAAATAAGATTACGCGTATCCTCCAATAGTACATTGGATGTTGGAAGGTTCCGGTGACCTCCTTAGATCCTGTAATCCGATATTCCGAAGATGGAGAACTGGCATCTGGAAATATCTAGCTGCTCTTTACCCTGCACACCTTTTCGCGTTGCTCTTCTATTTTGCTTTCTTCCTGCGTCCTCCTTCTTTTATCTTGTCTCGCAATGGAATAAAGTGCATCCATAGAAACGCCAGCTAGTCTTCCCTATCGGAGCTTTTTATTTTTGTTCTCGACTGCGCGAGCGCCGAGACATCGCTTTGCCACTGTTGTCGTTCGCACTTATCGGCCCTGACGCCCTTCCAGTTTAATTCCACAAGGCTGTGACGTCTGACAAGTAGCTTTGACGTTCTTTCCAGTCGATTGTCTCGGACTCTTGTTGTCATTGCACACCCAGGACATTTTTGACTAGAACTTTGTTTCGCAACGATTTCAGTGACACGAGCTGATGCGAAAAATCGATGACGTACCAATATATTTGAGGAAAAAAAAACTACACTCCCGCAGGGAAGTTCATCCCTCGGCCCAGCTTCATGGAAGTTCCGGTTGGCCAACTTTTGGGTATATCGATTACTTGCACCCCTTGCTCTCTCTCTCTCTCTCTCTCTCTCTCTCTCTCTCTCTCTCTCTGCTGTGTTCCTATTTCCTTCCTCGTGGGTCGAATCTCGGTCACCGGTTGACTGGTGCATCGCCAACACGGGAAACACGGTAACAGGCGAGAAAAAGCTGACTCCAAGGGAGTTCCACGAGAATAAAGGGAATGGAGATATATCGGAGTCATGGACTGACTGAGGAAAAGTACGAATGAAGTGGCGAAAGAGGTGACCGGGGAAGGGTGAAAAGCTCGAGAAAGAAATATGGCATATACGAAGTGGACTGGAAGGTCGTCAAGAATGTGGGAGCAGGAGGGCGAAGACTTAGGTAAACGTCGTCAACATGCTCGCACAGCAATGGATAGATGTGCTCGCACAAACAGGAGACTACACCGCAAAAACTCCAACGAAGCGATATGCAGGTGTCTGTTGGCACTTGAGAAGAGGGCGCACTGCAGAATTGGATGGAAATATGGCGCGAGGTCGTGAGGATACGCGACTGTCAGTACACGGAGTCCATTGCTCTTCTTTGGCGACACTTATTCACGCACAGTTGCCAGCGGGTGTACGCGCGCGACACCACTTACAAGGAACATCACTTAAGTGCCTGCCGTCGATTTTGTTGAAACTCATATATGTGATAAAGCATTGACTATACGTATTTTTTTTATTCGCGGAAAAACGGTTTTAAGGGGGAAACCACCTCTCAAAGAAAGACGTGTCAAGGGCTGGTTTTGCAGTTTCACCCACAAACAGTCCACTGATCTGAATGAAACAAAAAACAAAATTCTTCTAATGCACAGCGATGAAAAATCCACTAGAGAATAATTTAAAAAATGAGAGGGGTGACACGCCTTTGTTTGAGGGGTCGTTTCATCCCTTAAAAACGCTTTTTCGCAGATAAAAAAATACGTGGCTAATAGTTATCAATGGTTTATCACATATATGAGTTTCAACAAAATCGGAAACGAACACTTGAATGATTTTCCTTGTTAGTGGGTGCGTGTGTTTGGGTTTACATGGGAGTGTCACAAGAAGGGTTCGAGGGTCGCTTGCATATCGTCAGAAAGTGGAAGCGGCTCTGAGGAAGATGAAAAATAATAAAAAAACATTTGAAACTGTGGCCGATAGCCAGGATTTGAAAATGAAAACGAAACACCCTATATATTCATTATTCTATCGCAATTTATTTTCACTCCTGCTTAGCTGATGGTTGCATCGTATGAGCGGAACTAATTTGCCAGCTTCCATTGACATGTGTACTTTGAACTACACTTCGATGGAAGACAGTCTGATTTTTAGAATAGACAATTTAGGCGGGACGTCACGGTGATCGGTAAAAAAAAGTGGATTTTTTTTGCATATTCTCGAAGTATACGGATTCAAGAATATGTGGAAAAAAATGCCAGTTGCAATATTGAAAATTGACCAAGTTACAGACGATTCCGTGAGAGCAGGTAGCGCAACGATTTACGTATACGAAAACTCTGAAATTGCGTTTTTCTCGAAACGACTTTTCTCGACCTGGCCGGAATCACAACTCTAACCATAATTGTCCGATTTTCAATTAAAACAAAAAAAATTCCGTAATGGCGTAATAAAAATTTCGCAAAATTACACTTTTTTAGCACGCACCATTTTGTCAATGTTTTTTTTTCGGACAAACGCTACTTTCAACGCGAATCACATGTGTATACATGTAGTTCTCGTTGTAAGTGTTTTCAAAAATTACAAGTTGATAAGTTTATAATGGTTGGTCTGAAAAATAAAAATGAAAAAGTTTTATAATCTATACAAATTATAAAATATCATCGATATAGATCATAAAACTTTTTCGTATTTATTTTTCAGACCAACCATTATCAACTTATCAATTTTTAATTTTTTTAAATAAAAATTTACACGAAATAAATTGAATGTATGCTTAATAAATTTCCGTTTTTTCCGAATCCCAAAAAAATAACCTAGTAGACAAAAAAAATTGAAAAAACGACCTGTTTTCCGATTTTAAACCTTAACAATGATTGTCAATTTTCTGGAACTTACATATCGAACACAAAGTACAAATTTGAACCGGGAGAAAAATAAATTTGGAAAAAATTATAGACGTTGTTAATATTTTTTCGAGTCGGCAGTGGATGTACTTGGACACACACATTCAAGAAATATCCGGTGTGTGTGTGTGTGTGCGCCAAAAATCGAAAAATGATCGGAGCACGATAAATAAAACGTCATTTTTAAGAGCAAACGATTGCAAAAAGAATGCGTACAGATCGGAGTTCCAAATAGAAGCGAAAAATAAATAAGCTGCGTTTGAGTAAAGGAACTTATTTTTGGCCGAGATGCGAAAAAAATTTGATGAAAACATTTCTCTTCCACCTCCCAGTCGATGTATTTTAACGGAGACTTTGTCCTTGGAGTGCCATATTTCAGGTGTTTACATTTTATTTTTTTTAAAGGAAACGAGTAAAGCTTTTTGAGTGCGGTTTTTTTTCTTGATTTTATTCATGATATACAGAACGTTAAAAAAAATGTGTTTGAAAAAAAACCAAAATGGCGGCCGTTGCAGCTCCGCGAAAACAGGTCCTCAAATCGCGGGAGGTAAACGGCTGACATCACTGCCCCCTCTTTGTTGATCTGAAACACAAATTCAAAGCATATTATCAATTTGTGACCCTTTGGTCATGGAATGACGGATGGGTTTTTCGTTTAGTACAAATTTCGGAAAATGGCGGCGATTTAAAAAAAATCGAATTTTCGCGTTTTTTTCGCATAAAAAGATAAATAATAAATGCAAAAATGTATCTATCGAAAAAACGATCCGTCATTCCGTGAAGACATGTTCTCTGAGTATGCTCTTCAAATTTCAGGTCGACATGTTAATTACAGCGGTCAGGAGAATGTCAGCCATTTTTAAAAACGTGTTTTCGAGAAAAACGCGTTTAAAGTTTTGTAATGTGTTTACACAAATGTGTTTATAATTACCGCTAATCGGCAATGCCTGGTCCATAGAGGCATCCCTCCTCTTCTTCTAGCTGCTCAGGTTGAGTTCAAATTGGTTTTTTGAAAATCTCAAGAACAAAGTCTCCCTTAACTCCCTGAATACGAATTCGCCCCTTATTTCCCCCTCAAGATCTAGATTCCTATTGCAAAAACGTCGTATTTGAAAACACGTTTTCCGCGTTTAGTCTGCACAGCCTCGAGCTTTCGACGAAAGCTCCGTGATATTTTCAATCAGCAGAAAACTCCCCATCGGAAATTCCAAAAAAATTGAGCCCAACAGGACGCTTTTCCCCACAGCTCAACCTAACCTGTAAAACAAATGAAGGACGAATTTATTAACTATTAGCGTTTTTTAAATGAGACTCCCATCCTACCTCATTACCCCTCACAGCAGGAGGCGAGTTGAAATTTCCATTTCAGAGGTGGCAACTCTAATGGGGGAATAAGAGGCTCGAGGGTTGAAAACAGCGTCGGAAAATGAGCGTGTACAGGAGGAAGACGTATAAGAGTACCGGAGATCCACATATACGCGACCCTTCTGGCTCATTCTCCAAAATTTGTACCAATATATACGTCGTATATTTACTACCTCAAAAGGTAAATCCAGAGGTAAAGAGGTCGAGAAAGCAGGGCAGTCTCGAGCCATCGAAGAGGGGGATGAAAAAAGGACCACACGTTCCTGAATTCTTATCATATGAAATTTAATTAAGAATGGGAACGAAGCACCCACATACACGCACACACGACTCCTCTGTGTTTCTCATTGGACACAGTCCCGCGTCCACTCTTCCGATTCACCCTCTTTTCCTTGCCTCAGTGCCAATTTATTTTCGTCCAGCCTCCTCGAACCTCTTATCATTTCTTCCAACCTTCATATCTCGTCGAGGGTGCGTGCCCCTGCCCGTTATAGGAAAATAAAAAAGTGCTGATTTATCGCAGGGCCAGATTTGGAGGAGCGCGAGGGGTGAGTTGGATGTGGGCAGGACAGGGGAAAGGGAGGAGGGAAATTGTACAACGATGAGGGAGACGAGAGACCGTGAGAGATGAAAGAGAGAGAGAGAGAGAGAGAGAGAGAGAGAGAGAGGCCGAGAGAGAGACAGAGAGGGAGACAGAGAGAGAGAGAGAGAGAGAGAGAGAGAGAGAGAGAGAGAGAGAGAGAGAGAGAGACAGAGAGAGAGAGGGAAAGAGAGTTGAAGGACGGGGGGGAAGGAATGTTCATGTTTATTTATGTGCACGCGGTGCTTGCGAGTATTACTTTTCTCTATGATGAAACCAATTTCCGCAGGGCGCTGCTCACCCCGTAATATTTCCATCCCCCTGAAATATGATCTACATGACGAATAAGCTGTTGGTTTTGTACGGGGGGGGGGGGGGGGTCCTCGTTATACCCACCCTGGAGATGTTTTCTGTGCCCACGAACTAAAAAATAACGCACAACCACACACAGGAAAAATTGTTGCGAATTCGTGCAATCTCTAGTGACCAAAAACATTTCTCCAGCTCGGTGATATTTTTTCTCGTTTGAAAGTTTAATAAACTTTTCTCGTTCTTTTTCGTCCCGTGAATCCTTTCATTTCTCGTTATCGTGCAAAAATCACCAAAAACTGGAAAATGTTTACTCCTGTGTTGGTATACGTGGTACGTACTCTCTGATTAGTATCGTAGCATGACCTCTGGATTCCTCGTCTCTGAACAGTTGCTAATGATAATGAAATATAACGATAACATAAATATAACGATAAAATAATAATAAGCATGATAAAATTGTTTATTTTATTATTATGATACATTTTGTAGAATGTGATAATAATAAAACATAATAATAATAATCATGATAACATTATTTACTTATTGTTGTAGAATGTGATAATAATAAAATATAATGATAACAATCATGATAACATTATTTATTTAATTATTATAAATAATAGAATGTGATGATAAAAGAATAGAATAGATTAATAATAGTAAATCAACCAATGATAATAATAATAATAACCCAACGACATGCAAACCAACCAATTCTATAAACCAACAGTGCGATCTCCTACTCCATACGTCTCATCACCACTACGTAGTGGGTCTGTCTATATATTACTAGCCTTCCGTTGCCACAATTATCTTTTATCACTTATCCATCTACCGTTAATAACCCTTCGGTCGGTTTTTACTTGCAAGAATCTGTTTTATTTTTTATTTATTTAATTTGTTTTAAATAATATTTTACATCTGCATTCATTTTGATTTATATTCGATTAATTTAATTTTTTTATTAATTTAATTTATTTAAAAAAATCACTTTTAATGCCTCACAATATGTTCATATAGTTGAAATTCGGAAAAAATAAAATGTAGTTGTAACAAATGATGGAAAATGATAAATTTTAATGTTTTATTTTATTTGAATGAAAGTTTTTTTTTCATTTGTAAATGAAAGGAATTTCACTTAATAAAATGAAAATAAAGGAAAATTAATGAAAAGAAATTTCATTGAATAATACGAAAATGACAGAAAATTAAAAGAAATTACATTGAATAAAATTAAACTTAGTGATACATTTAGCAAAAGTTTTACTTCAACTGATGTTCGCCCGGGTCAAAATGATCCTGTGTGTCATCGGATGGCTAGTCACGTTACCGGTAAAGTAAGCCTATAACTGGGAGGTTAGTTTCTTGCTTTAAAAGATAATCGATTGCGAGACAATTAAGAATTTCGTTTGCTCGAGTCGCAGTGCATCAACGAAGGACGTACTAATCTGCGAGACTCCCTTTTTTTCTGCTCATTTTCCTCGATTCTCGATAAATTGCTTTCATACCCGATAATGGTCTCGTTTTTATTCGCGGACTATGGTTTTCCCGATATCGTCGGACCGCGAAGCCGCCCATCGTCGTCATCCCCCTCATCGCGAGGGCACCAGCGGGCTATCGTGTGTACACGACCGAACAAGCTTCCGCACTGTGTGGAACACGTTGCTGTGAGGCAATGCTTGTGAGGGTATTCATCCACCGCATGCCTCCACACGGTGAAATGAGGTCTCGCAACCCTTTCGAGCTTCTCAGCCCTTTCCTGAGGACAAGGGGGGAGCGAGGGGATAGCGAAAAAAGATGGGAATGGGAAAAATGTTGTCAGGTGAGAATGGAACGAGCAAAAAAGAAAAAGATGAAGGGGCGGAGAAAGAGGGAGAGAGGGAGAGAGAGAGAGAGAGGGAGAGAGAGGGAGAGAGAGAGCGAGAGAGAGAGAGAGAGAGAGAGAGAGAGAGAGAGAGAAGAATCAAATAAAACTAGCAAATATTATACATATACATGGCTACTGGTCATTGGTCACGATCCCGTGAAAGGGTTGTCGGACATGTTTTCCGCTATCAAATAACCCAGCAATGCTTCATGCAAAAGTGAACCATTATCGAGATATTAAGATTTTTATACTTTTTTTTAGTGAGGAGTAGGCAATTTTTAAAACTAATTTTAAAAAACCATTGTATAAAATGAAACTTTTTTGTTTTTCGTACTTTGAGGACACAGTACCCAAGAATTTTCAACAATAGAATCATAATAATCTGCAAACATTTTTGGATTGTTTAAAAAATGTATTAATTTATTTATTTTTATCGTAGATTCCAATGTACGGAGTCTTTCTCCTTATTACATTCCCCACCAAATTCCACTCCTCATCCCCACCTCGCGGCCGCAGCCGACTTCCCCCTCTCTATCGCATTCACCATGACATTTCTGCCATGGGTACAGGGAAACTGCCGGACACCTATACTAATGCAGCCGGACCCAGGTTCGCTTCCCAGCTTCGGAGCTAGTCGCGTTTCGTCCAGAAATAACTAAATGCACACATTTTTTAATTCGGGGGTCCAAAACTCTGCAAGTCTAATAGTTATACTTATTTTATTGTTGATAATTTTTTTTTCACTGTGTCCTCAAAGTACGAATAATAAAAAAGTTTGATTCCATGTAATAGTGTTTTTTCAATTAATTTTCAAAGTTGCCTGATCTTCACTTTAAGAAAATAATTAAAGTAATATCTCGAAAATGTTTCACTTTTGCATAAAGCATTGCTGGGTTATTTGATAATGATATACGTGTCTAAAACCCTTTCATGGAATTGTGACCAGTAAACAGTAGCCCTATATATATATATATATATATATATATATATATATATATATATATATATATATATATCACATACACAATATATAGATATACATATACAAAAGTCGAGTCTAAAAACATCTGGACCGCCCCCATGTATGTTCTGTGACCTTTTTTATTTTTCCAAAAAGGCATTTTTCAATGACTCACGCATGTATGTATTTTCCACACCATTTTTTACTTACATTATCGTTACGAAGTGCACTGTTAAGCAATAAGTGAATCACCACCCGAAGATTAACCTACATGCTTTAGATTTTTATCAAAAGTGAAACAGATAGGTATGGGAACCTCAGTCACCAAAGTCTAGATGATAAAGAAAAATACTTATATCAGTCTAAATAGCTCCCGAAGGTTAAAAAAAACTTCAAAGAGGAAAGTACATACACAAGAGAAAAATAAAAACCCACACTACAGAAAAACTCGAATTTTTTTTTCTCGAAAACTAAAAAAGATCGTAAGATATACATGGGAAGTGATTTGGATAGGATTTTGATAGATACGAGGCGCCTTGATTTCTCTTTTAGACGTCACTTTTTCGGTCACCCTCTGCATGTACATTGAAATGGGTTGACAAAAAAAATGAACATCGTGTCCCCAAAATATTAAATCTTCTGTAGAAATCGTTTTTTGATCCGACTTCATTTTCGCGATTTATTCGGGCGGTGTGCAATTTAATTGGAACACCCTGTACGTGTATATAGGGCAACCTCCCTCCCCTTCGTCTTTCTCTTTCGCTTTAGTTCGTTCGCAGGGTGCAATCGGGTTCCAAACCGCAATGGTCTGCCAAGTAGGATTCCGCACGGGTTCTGTGGCCTGATGTCCGCTTCTCATACAAACGTACATATATATATATATACACTTTCCTCGTTCCTTCCGCACAACCAACCCCTTTAACTCGTAACACAGTCGCCAAACTTCGAAATTACCGATCGAACACCCATTCCGCTTGTTCTGTCACGTTCAAACGTTTTTTTTCCGTCAGCCACAAGCCCTTTATTCCTACCGTCCCTTCGCGACCTCCGAGTTTCGACCTTTTTGGGCTGACTCCAGTGAAGGCCTTCCACACGCACGGCGTTTTGGGCTAAAAGGACAATTCGTCATGGTATGCCGAAATTTTCGCTCGGCTGATTTTCGGAATAGAGAAATGGGAAATAGGGAATTATAAAATGCATATAGATTTTAATGGAAAAAAAAAGAAATGGACGTGAGGTACTTCCCTCGGGGTTTCATTTTTATCGTATTAATTGCGAATTCATTTGAGGATGAATGCCACGAGAGGAGGAGACAGCTCATTTGCATGGTATAATCCTACCGACAGGATCGCCCTTGAAAACCCGTCGATCAAACGATCTCCATATATCACACTCGAAGTCCGAACGCTTGCTCGGAAAATAAGCGTTGGAAATAATTTCGCGATGAAACGCGAATAATCGACGCGCGAATGGGATTGAAACGGTTTTTTTGTTGTTTTTTATTGCTTTTGAAATAATTTATTTTTCTCTGAAAGTTATTTCTCCTTGCAACACGAATTGCCAAGATCGCACTCGGAATTTTCATTCGCGATAGATTTTAGATCGGTATTATTCACTGGCGATCGGTTGGAGCTCATTATTGGTCATTCGAGATCGGTTGGAGATCGGCATCGTTCATTCGTGACCGGTTGGCGATCGGTAGTGTTCGTTCGCGATTGGTCGGAAATCGGTATTTTTCATTCGCGATTGGTCGGAGATCGTTATTGTTCATTCGCGATCGGTTGGAGATCAGTAGAGTTCATTCGCGATTGGTCAGAGATAATTATTGTTCATTCACGATCGGCTGGAAATCGGTATTGTTCATTCACGATCGGTTGAAGATCGTTGTTGTTCGCGATCGGTAGAAAATCGGTATTGTTCACTCGCGATTGGTTGGAGATCATTATTAGCCATTCGCGATCGGTTGGAGATCGGTATTGTCCATTCGCGATCGGTTCGCGATCGGTAGCGTTCATTCATTATCGGTTGGAGATAATTATTGTTCATTCGGGATCGGTGGGAGATCGGTAGTGTTCATTCGCGATTAGTCGGAAATCGGTATTGTTCATTCGTGATTGGTCGGAGATCATTATTGGTCATTCGCAACCGGTTGGAGATCAGTAGTGTTCATTCGCGATTGGTCAGAGTTAATTACTGTTCATGCATGATCGGCTGGAAATCGGTATTGCTCATTCACGATCGATTGAAGATCATTATTGTTCATTCGCGATCGGTAGAAGATCAGTGTTGTTCACCCGCGATCGGTTGGAGATCGGTATCGTTCATTTGTGACCAGTTGAAGATCATTATTGTTCATTCGAGATTAGTTGAAGATCAGTATTGTTCATTCGCGATCGGTTCGCAATCGGTAATATTCATTCGTGAGTGCTCGGAGCTCATTATTGTTCATTCGATTGGTATTGTTCATTCACGATCGGTGGGAGATCGGTGGTGTTCATTCGCGAGTGGTCGGAGTTCATTACTGTTCATTCGATCGGTTGGAGATCGGTAGTGTTCATTCGCGATCGGTTGGAAATCGGTATTGTTCATTCACGATTGGTGGGAGATCGGTAGTGTTAATTCGCGATCGGTAGTGTTCATTCGCGATCGATTCGAGATCGGTAGTGTTCATTCACGATCGGTTGGAGATCGGTATTGTTAATTCGCGATTGGATGGAGATAAGTATTGTTTATTCGCGATCGCTTCGAGATCAGTCATGTTTATTCACGAACGGTTGGAGATCGGTATTGTTCATTCGTTTCTAGTTAGAGATCATAATTGTTCATTCGCGACGGATTGGAGATCGGTATTGTCCATTTTTGATCGGTTGGAAATCATCATCGTTCATTCGCGATCGATCGGAGATCGGTATTGTTTATTCGCGATCGGTTGGAGATCGATATTGTTCATTTGCGACAGGATGGAGATCGGTATCGTTCATTCGAAAAATTGTGATTTTCTTATAGAGCTATAGTATATGAATATAAATGATGTGGACGAGAAATAATTGAGCCATGGGGAAAAAACGTCGAGCTCCTCCGTGCGAGTAGCCCCGTAACGTAAATACGTAATTTATGGTCGTTTTTCGTAACTTTTTGCAGATCCACGGGAAACGGGCGACCCGGAAAAAAATCTGATTCTTTCTCGACGCGTGTTTGATAAAATTCATTTCGCGCGCCACGCTCTTAGCTGTTATTTCGTTTTACGAGAAAATTGAGGCATTTTTGTTCGCAGCCAGAGGGTATATAATGGAACGAGGAGCAAAGAGAGGGAGCGGGAGAGAGAGAGATAGAGAGAGAGAGAGAGAGAGAGAGAGAGAGAGAGAGAGAGAGAGAGGCGAAAAGAAAGCAGGTAGCGAATATTGCAGCATATAAAAGGGAAGAAAGAGAAAGGAACATTTGATAAAATGGCCGTTCGTGTGAAAATGAAAGTATCATGGCCCGCTCCTGAGATACTTTCTTCCCCGGAGCTTCTAGATCGCGCGTCGAATAAACCCAAAGAACAATTGTTATACCTACGAAAGATTTCAGAGTTGGGATGTAAAAGTTGCCTTTCTTCCTCCCTCTCTCTCTCTCTCTCTCTCTCTCTCTCTCTCTCTCTCTCTCTTTTTCAATTTCTCTCTCATTCTAGAGATGAGGCTAATTTCTATTTAATTGCATCAATTGTACCGTAGGGCCATGTACGCTCAGCTGAAATTCTAACCAAGAACCTCCGATTTTTCATTCAATTGCACAATTTCGTTCCTACTCGTTCGAATTTCATAAATTAATACCAAAGTCTACGAGCGCGTTGAACTAATTGAAAAATTATGTATTATGCTTGCATCTATCCCTGTTATCGAAAACATATTTCTGGTCATCGTTTTTCCAAACTATACTAGTTATCAAAAATACAAAAATGCAAATAATAATAATAATATTAAATAATTAATGGATAACTTTTCATTATTATTGCCAATGCTCCTTTATATGGAGCTTTGTCCTATGGGACAACCACATTTTTGTCACTTCGCCATATCCAGTTTCTAAAAGGCCCCCCAGGGGGGCATTTAAATTTGCAGGAGGGCACAGGGTAACTGGTCGAAATTCAACTGTAACGAAGGCCAAATTGAAGAGGTTCGAGCTTTAGCCACAAACCAATATTACATTTAAAACAATATATGTTATTGTCTAGACTCTACTGAGTGTTTACGAATTTATTGAAATTTTTTAATAACAAAACGCCCGCGTAAAACATAATTTAATGTATGTGATTTTACGTGCGGTTAACGGAGACTTTGTCCTTGGAGTGTGTCATATTTCAGGTGTTTACATTTTATTTTTTTTTAAAGGAAACGAGTAAAGCTTTTTGAGTGCGGTTCTTTTCTTGCTTTTATTCATGATATACAGAACGTTAAAAAATTTTTTTTTGAAAAAAAAAAACCAAAATGCGGCCGTTGCAGCTCCGCGAAAACAGGTCCTTAAATCGCGGGAGGTAAACGGCTGACATCACTGCCCCCTCTTTGTTGATCTGAAATACAAATTCAAAGCATATTATCAATCTGTGACCCTTTGGTCATGGAATGACGGATGGGTTTTTCGTTTAGTACAAATTTCGGAAAATGGCGGCAATTTAAAAAAAATCAAATTTTCGCGTTTTTTTCGCATAAAAAGATAAATAATAAATGCAAAAATGTATCTATCGAAAAAACGATCCGTCATTCCGTGAAGACATATTTTCTGAGTATGCTCTCCAAATTTCAGGTCGACATGTTAATTACAGAGGTCAGGAGAATGTCAGCCATTTTTAAAAACGTGTTTTCGAGAAAAATGCGTTTAAAGTTTTGTAATGTGTTTACACAAATGTGTTTATAATTACCGCTAATCGGCAGTGCCTGGTCCATAGAGGCATCCCTCCTCTTCTGCTAGCTGCTCATGTTGAGCTCAAATTTATTTTTTGAAAATTTCAAGGACAAAGTCTCCCTTAAGTCGGCAAGACGTTCACGCTACGGGTGATGTAATTTTTTTTGCTGTCTAGCACATATACAAACCATTTCTAACACTGCATCAACGCAAACAAAACCTTCGTTAATAATAAATAATCTCTAGACATAAATATAAATAGGCATAATTATAAATGACTCAAAATTCCATTCTGAGTTGGAAAAAACATTAGCCGACGCACTTTTTTTTATTATAATCATCGATAATGTTATACTTTTTCAAGTTGGTAGTAACACAAAAGTTTTTCTTATTTACGCAATAAAACTATAAAAATAAACGTTAAAAAACTTTTTGAAAACGAGCCTTTATTTAAAAGGTACTGTACTAGAAAGTTAAAAATAATGTTCAGGAAACTTGAAAATCAACTAATCATAGGTGCATAAAGTGAGATATTTTTAAAATATGAAATATAAATTTTAAAAGCTGGAGGCTTTTTTCAGAAATTTCAGAGTAATATTAGTACTTATGACGTTTGACGTCTAAAGCTTTTAAAATTTATATTTCATATTTTAAAAGTATCTACGTTTATATACCTTTCATAATAACGTTATACGTTCTACATAATTTACTCACTTTAGTCAACTGTGCAGAGTCGCTGGCATGATCTTGACGAAACACGTAATTTCGGAACATTCAAATTAGGAATTTTAAACCGTCGGAGCATTCAAAGTTCGGAATTTCAACCCGGCCCCCATGTCAATATCATGCCAGCGTAAGTCCTCACAGTTGACTGTAAATTATGTACAATGCACGACATTGTCTAGACAATATTCAAAGTTGACGTAAATCCACTTCTCAATAAAAAAAAACTTCTTTAAATAATTCGTCGATTTTTTTTTTAAATTTGAAACTTTAAAAACTTCCATAGCCGAATTATTTTGACGGTGTTCAGATTTTCGGAGTTTTGAGCGTTCTGATCATACAAAGTTTGGAATGTGAACCCGACCTTCTTGCATTTCTTATCTTAAATTTCGGAACATTAAAATTCGGATTTTTAAACCGTCGGAGCATTCAAAGTTCGGAATTTCAACCCAGAGTCATTTTTATTTATTCGCCCAGTTTACGTCTCGAACGTCTATCCAGCCGAGATCTCAAGACCTCGAGGCTCGAGTATTATGACGTTAGGGGGGGGGGGGGGGGGTGAGAATGTTCATTTCGGGTGTAACGGGCATTTTGCGGTTATATGCGCAGCAGATATGTACAGGGCGGGTGACTTTGGCGTGTCGGAAATGTTCTCACTGAAGATCACCGGCACGAAGCTCCTTCGTGTAAGGCAAGACTCGTAACCGGATTAGAGCTATCCTACCGGATATACCACATCTGAATCATCTTCACCGCCTCAACCTCCCGAAGCCCGTCTCGCTTCCTTCTCTTCGTTTTGCGCGAGGGGATACGCAACCGAATAACACCGAGTTTAGTGCCCTCAAGAAGGGAATCCTGTGTACCTAAGCACGTGTATAATATTCCCTTTGGGGAACCCGAAAAACTCGTCGATTTTCAATACTTTTTTCTTACGGGAGTATCGGGATGGCGGGGTCGGGAATTTACATAACATTGATACGTAGTCTTGCGGAAGTTGAGTTTTTTTTTTAATAAAGAATGTCGATAAACAATGGAGTTATTATTATTTAAACAAAGTGCAGCCGTTGCTGAATGGCCAATCGGTGGAGGTTCTGGTGAGCCAGCGTGATCTGAAATGAAAAATAATAAAGTGTACTTTTAGTACAATTGTCAAACTTTCGCATGACAGGATAATTTTTTGGAATTTTGAAAACTACGAAAATGACAAGCTGTAGGAAAAAAGTTCGAATTTCGACAAAAAAAAACAAGTTTAATCATTTGTTATTAGCGGGCTATGCCTAGTTGTAACAATCGAAAACAGCGAATTTTTGGGATTTTTTAAATTAGAAAATCGAGATGAATTTCCACAAAAATTAGGTATTTGAAAAAGTCTGAAGAACACTGTCATTTTTTTATGTAAAAATATTAAATTGTAATCGAATATTAAATTGTAATGAACCAGGTTATCTAAACTCAAAAAATCAAACAGAATTCGTCAGTATATTAGTTTATCCTATGATTGATCGAAGGAATTTCCAAAATATCGAATTAAAAAATAATCGCGTGACTTCAAACTGAGATTTAGATTTTTGCGAAAAAATGAACATTTTTCGTTCATCAAGTCGAAAGTATAAATCGGAAAAATGTTTCAATCAAATACTATATTTTTGAATCTAGGAAATGTCCTACGAATTTCAGAAAGATCGATGCAGTAGTTTTTGAGATATTTTGCTCACCGACATTGAAAACGTACTTTCGAGAAAAAAGCGTTCAAAGTTTCGAAGGACGCTAGGAGTGTTCCAACGGGCGTCAACGTAACCTATAAATCTGTTAATTTTGATCCGATCACCTTGAAATTTTGAGGGTCCATTGTAAGTTTATAATTATACTGTCTAATATAAATATTTACAATTTAATTTTATATAAATTATAATATTAATATTTACAACTAAATTTTATTAGAAATTATACTGTCTAATATAAGTATTTATAATTTATACTCTCGAAATATATTAGTAGTTAAAAAAATGATTTTTCGACTTTACCACCCAGGCATAACTCCTCAAGAAGTGGCTAATCATATCCAAAAATCACTCGGTCGTACGATTGAAAATGTTCAAAGCTTCTCTCCGTCCAAATTTTAACTGAATCGCACGGATAGATTTTGACATACGACTTGAACAATTTCATAAAACATTTTGATTTAAAAAAAAACGAAATGAACAAATTGCAGCGGGGTGGTTGGCAGTGGGCGATCAGACCGTTGACAACCACCGTCACAACTAAATTTTTAAAATTTTTACAAAACTTTCCTTGCAAATTAAAGCTAGACCCTAGGCTATAAAGTGATGCAATAAAGAAAATCATTTTTTTCTTCTTATTTGAAGCACCCACACCATGCGAACGTGCATCGTAAGGAATTTTTGAATTTTTTAAAAACTTTTTTAAAACTTACGATAAAAGTAAATTAAGTACTTTAGTAGTTAAGTACGATAAAAGTACTTAAAGTAAGTTAACTTTTTTTAACTTTCTGTTGTTGAACTTACGATGAAACTAAGTTAAGTACGATAAAAGTAAGTTAACTTTTTTAAACTAAAATATATTTTCCTTACGATAAAAGTAAACGAGGAAGCTTGGGGGTATGAGGGAGGGGGGGGGGGCTCGGTGACCGAAGGGCAAGCCTCCTCAAGGTGTTGGTAAAGGGGGTATAGCCCGGGTAGGAGCGTGACACGAAATTGTTAGTATATAACACTTTTGTACGTGCTTCGCGGGCTCCGTTGCGGGCGCCAAAAGGAAGTTGAACTAGCGGAATACTCTCCGTTTTGCCTTTAGCACCGGATTAGAGCAGCTTCACCCGGGATTCACAAGACCGCTTAATCATTTTCATCGTGCTTCGCGTTCGTACTCGGCGTCCTCGTCCCACTCTCGTCGCCCCATTGTCCTCACCGCCAGCCCTTTCGTCCTTGGTCGGGCGGAAGGGCGACGTGTAGGGCTCCGCTCTTTCGGCCCTCGCTATCGTCAAGAGTGAGCCCGAAATATAGCGCGTGCCCTTATTTCCGGCAGCGCTAGTTTCGTGGCTTCCACGCCAGTCGGTGCAAGAGCGACAGAGAGAGCGAGAGAGAGAGAGAGAGAGAGAGAGAGAGAGAGAGAGAGAGAGAGGAGGGGGGGGCATAAAGATAGGTCGGAATCCCGAGTAAACGCCACTAAATCTCGCACGGTTCGTCGACCATTTTGAAAGTATCATACCCGCGAGCCTCATCCTTTTCCCTTCGTCCTTTTCGGCCTTCGCACTCCAAGAATCCCTTCACCCCGACTCCGAGCCATGCAGCTTTCACCGAGAATCTTCCACAGTGCGAGATTACCACGCGAGTCGTACATCAATCCCGCGGATTTGTGGGAGTTATAAATGCCCCGTGATTTTACGTCTCCATATCCGATCGGAGTAATGATCTTCGTGGCATTGGAGAGCATTTTTGGAAAGCGAAACCTACCCACGACCGTGATCTGCGGTTTCTTCAAGTCGATGGAAAATTCACTGCGAAAACAAATGTGTTTTTTACACAGGTGTGTAAATGGCTGTAGACACTTTTCACACGTTTTAACGTGTGTAAAAATAATGCGGATAGATGCGTTCAAACAATACACTTACGTGTGTTGTTTTCTTACACACGTTAAGAGGTATAAAAAGTGTTTTCGGCGGTTTACACACTCAAAGTGGGTAAAGGCAACATACTTATTTTTGCAGTACTGTATATAAATGGGATGCGTCGGAATATTAAATTTAACAAGAAAAGCTTTTTATCGTCAAAATATATGAATTCATTGAACTGAACTCAACAGTACTTATATATTACTCTGTAGTATGTATGAGAGGTGTCACGGTTTTTCTTGTCTTCGCATAGCCTAGGTTCTCATACAACTTCACGATGACGGCAGCTTAGTGCTTGTCTAGTGATGGCCTCGAAACAAAAATACGTCGCTGAAGATTCAATGCAGCTATGGAGGTTATGGAAAATAGATTCCAATTGCGGGTTCTTTCACGTGACAAACTCAAAAGTAATCTATAAATGAAACAAAAAGTTAAGACCAAATGTGGTCTTCAATTAAACGGTTGATCAATCGATGTCAAATCAACCAACGAGTTTCACGTGATGCCGTAACCAAGGTTATTTTTAACACATATGATCAATAACTCGCAATTAACACACTTTAACACGTTACATTTATTTTTGCTCGTGTGTTGCTATCAACGGGTGTTGTTTAGTCCAATGTGTGTAAATATGCGTCTTGCGTGTTGATTCTACACGCTTTATGTGTGTTCGAGTAAGCGTGTTATTGATGGGGACAGCTACGAAGGTGTGTAATAATTTAATGCGTACAAATTGCACACTCACGTGTGTAGTTTTAAGGGGTTAGCCCCACTCGCGATTTTGAAAAAATCGATTTTTTTTTATTGCATTTTTTTGAAGTATAAGTATCCGGGCCCATACAGAAGTATGGGCCCGGAATAGATGACTCTATGTAAGTTTACAAAAAAAATATTTTCTTCGTGTAAACTGAAATTGAAACTTCAAACGCGTTTTTCTCAAAATGGCATTTCTGAAGTCGGTGACCAAGATTACTCGAACACTAATGAACCGATCTTCTTGAAATTTTGCAGGCTTATTTAATACATAAAAATGTAGTCTTTAATCGTTCGATTTTTTTTTTCGAAAAAAATGGCCGCTTTATAGCCAAAAAACGGTCGTTTTTTTTTCGTTAAAATCGAACCATTAACTTTGACTGTCCGCCATTTTGTGAAAAATGAATATTTTTTAAAATCCTTCGATTAAAGACTAGTTTATACTTATATTTGATTAAATCCATCCGCATTTTTTTTTCAGACGAACCACTTCGCCGCAATGTTGGTCACCGCAAATCGTGTATATAAAAACATTATTTCATTGACGGCCATTTGCCACTAAACAATGTAATATTTTTCAATAAAAAAATTACTGAAAGTTCTTCAAGATGTGTTCTTTAAGATTGTATATTGATCGATTAAAAAAGTTTTGTAGTTTTCTTTAAAAAATTCATGAAATAGGCCTTTTTTTGCGCTACAAGTGGGGGTAACGCCTTAACGCATTACGAGTTACCAAACGCGTAAGTGTATAGAATCAACATGGTAACGCGTGTCTAGCGTTTATGTTGTCTTCTACATAATTTGAATACACGTCAAACACGCCCAGTTTTTGCAATGTGGCAGGGAATTGTGGTAGGTACTTCGTAAGGCCCTTGACGAGGTGACCAACTAATCTTTCCGAACCTCAACAGGTGTTGTTTCGAAGCCTCCTATGGAGGAATCATATCAAATTCAGATTCAATCATTTCGGAAATACCGGGCACGGTTTGGCACCAAAGGCCCATAATGCCAAGTTGTAACAGTGGAAATCAGCACATTTGTGGGAGTTTTTGTAACCAGCAAATTGTGATGATAAATTTCTACAAAAATCAGGTATTTGGAAAAGTATCATTTGAAGAATACTTCGATACAATATAGTTTTAGTGTTACTTCGATGAAAATAATACTAGTTACGCCATCTAATATAAAACAGCGGGAATCAAGCTTAAAACCCAATGATTATAATCGATTTACAGCCGATGTCCGGGAAGCACCACACGAAAACATCTTTTGCGAAGGGCAATGCCGTTCCGAACCAGGTTATCTCATGTCAAAAAATCAAACGGATTTCGTTAGTATATTAGTTTATCCTATGATTAATTGAAGGAGTTTCCAAAATATCAAGTTAAAAAAAATGGCGCGTGTTCAAAGTTGGAGTTCTGATTTTTGCGAAAAATGGGCTTTTTTGTTTGTCAAATCGAAAGTATGCATCGGGAAAAAAATCTTCGATTGAATACTATATTTTTAAATCTGGAGCAAGCCCTACAATTCTCAGAAAGGTTGACGCAGTAGTTTTTGGGATACTTTGCCCACCGGCATCGAAAGCTTACTTTCGAGAAAAAAAAAGCGTTGCAAGTTTCGAACGACGCCTCAAGCGTTCCGTCGGGCGCCATCGCAACAGCTTGTTAATCTGTCAACATTGATCCGATCACTTTGAAATTTTCAGGGAACATTTATATGATGACTAGCTTTCTGCCCGCGGCTTCGCTCGCGTAGACTTGTGTCGAATGCTCCTTAATGAAATGTGCTCCTCAAATATTTCATTGAGGAACACGAAGAATTGTGTCGAAGAAGATTAATACTAAGTTTCAAGTAAATCTGAAAGGATATTTCTTTTTCCATACAAACTATGCTACCCTTTTTTTCCCTTAAAGATTGACTTTCCCGGAACGCTGAAATTTCATTAATTGTGTCTAGGAGCAGTAATACAAAGTTTCAAGTGAATTTGACGCGATTTTTTAAATCTTTTGTACACACTTTGGCACCCCCTTTCGTTTAGGGGTTGAATTTCGAAAAACGCTGAAATACGTGTTTCGTTAAGGCGTTACCCCCACTTGTATCGCAAAAAAGGCCTTTTTCATGAATTTTTTAAAGAAAACTACAAAACTTTTTTAATCGATCAATATACCATCTTAAAGAACACATCTTGAAGAACTTTCAGTAATTTTTTTATTGAAAAATATTACATTGTTTAGTGGCAAATGGCCGTCAATGAAATAATGTTTTTATATAGGGGAGACCGGGGCAAAATGGTATAGCGGGGCATAATGGGACCGGGGCAAAATGGGACCGGGGCAAAACGGGTTTGGGGCAAAATGGAATAGTGAAAATCAACACTGCTGGAAAATACGTCATTGGGGCAAAACGGGACTGGGGCAAAATGGGCCGGAGAAAATCAGGCTCCTCAGAAAGAGGCGGTTGGGGCAAAACGGGATCGGGGCAAAATGGGACAGTGGAATAATTCGATGCAGAAACGAAAGAAATGCAGGGGTAAAAAACGAGGGGTAATAAATGAGTGAAAACAGGTTTTATTGAATGTTACACGATATTTGGGTCACACTCTACTTACGATACTATAATTTAACGGTGGCAATGTTTAATTTTTATTGCTTGTTTAACTAAGCTAATTTTTATCGGCACAATTGTCGCAAACGGACTCGATTAAGTTATCGTCAGCATGGGCACATGAATAGTGGGCCCATTTGTTATTAAAGTTTGTTAAACAATTACTTTTGATTCTGCGGTCAGAACTGTACCAAACTTGACGTAAATTGTTATTTGAGCCTTCTTATTCGATTGGTACAATTTCTTTGTCGTTATTAATTATTTAAATAATCAAGTAATTTTTGGTTTTACCAATTTATGGTTTTTTTTTTGTTTTCATCTTTCTTTGTTTTTTTTTAAATTTATTTTCTGCCAACTGCACGTTACTGATACTGATTTTCAAGCCATTGATGAAAATCTAACTCTTGTCAATTTTTACGTAAATTGTTTTATGAAACTAGGACCGCCGCTCCCCATGAAATCGACGGATATGTGTCGACAAATATATCGGTCAGTCCGTATTATCTGCGTATATGTGGACTGAAACGAACCACAAGCACCATTTAGATTAGATTATGTTTCAACAGCTCTTTCATAGAGCCGAAGCATGAATTTTCCTGTCATCCCATTTTGCCCCAAATTCAGCGGGCTGCGACACTTCATTTTTGTGTGTCCCATTTTGCCCCTATCCCATTTTGCCCCAAATCAAGCACCAAGAAACTTCATTTTTTGCTATCCCATTATGCCCCGATCCCATTATGCCCCAGTGCCGTTTTGCCCCGGTACCGTTTTGCCCCGCTATACCATTTTGCCCCGGTCTCCCCTACACGGTTTGCGGTGACCAACATTGCGGCGAAGTGGATCATCTGAAAAAAAAATGCGGATGGATTTAGTCAAATATAAGTATAAACTAGTCTTTAATCGAAGGATTTTAAAAAATATTCATTTTTCACAAAATGGCGGACAGTCAAAGTTAATGGTTCGATTTTAACGAAAAAAAAACGGCCGTTTTTTGGCTATAAAACGGCCATTTTTTCGAAAAAAAAATCGAACGATTAAAGACTACATTTTTATGTATTAAATAAGCCTGCAAAATTTCAAGAAGATCGGTTCATTAGTGTTCGAGTAATCTTGGTCACCGACTTCAGAAATGCCATTTTGAGAAAAACGCGTTTAAAGTTTCAATTTCAGTTTACACGAAGAAAATATTTTTTTTGTAAACTTACATAGAGTCATCTATTCCGGGCATAAAAAAAACTGCACTTCAAATTGCACTTCAAAAAAATGCAATAAAAAAATCGATTTTTTCAAAATCGTAAGTGGGGGTAACCCCTTAATTGTGTCAAGAAGCACGAATACCAAATTTCAAGTATATGCGACAAGATTTTTTCTAATTTCCATACAAACTTTGCCACCCCTTTTCTCCCCTTGAGAGTTGAATTTCAAAAAATCCCTTCTCAGTGGGTGCTTACGTCACAAAATGAACCTACTGTCCAAATTTCATGTAATTAGCTTCGGCGGTTTTGTCTCCGCGTTGATGAATCAGTCAGGACATGTTCTCTTGTATGTATCAGATGGATATGCTGTAAAAATAAATTGGTTTTGAAAAAAGTGATTATTGTGATATACTGTACAAATATATTGGTTTTGAAAAAAAGTGATTTTACGACTTTCACAACTAGGCTTAACCCCTTAAAGGCTTCACAATTCAGTGCCATAATAGTCGAGCCTAATTATTATTCGGTCACCCAAATCTGACAGCCCCACCAATGGGGGCTTAGTTGGACTGTATTGTGGCGATTGCTGTTAGGACAGCTCTCGAAGATTCCAGACTTGACTGGGGCTGTCCTCACAATTTTCCCCCAAGGAAATTCACACTCGGTTGTGAGGGTGCGAAAATAAGGGCGTTGAACTCTCCCGGGGTATTTTTTCCGCACCCTTTAGACTTTCTTAATTACGATCGCTGCGTGAGCTTAGAGATGTTTTTTTTTTTCGAAATCCGTAATGTGGGTCACCGCAGCGTTTTTCCGTCCAAGAAAATATCAAGTCACGTTCACCCTTAAAAGCTCGCGAGAGTTTTGTGCAGCGGGAGGAACAAGGTTAGTTTCGCGTGACTTAGAGGAGAGAAATGTGTAATTATTAATTTCCTCACTTTTTGTTTGGATGTCGAGCCAGGGCAAATTCGTTTCCCAAAGAAATAGCTCGACG
Source organism: Ophion slaviceki (assembly GCA_944452715.1). Lineage (NCBI taxonomy): Eukaryota > Metazoa > Arthropoda > Insecta > Hymenoptera > Ichneumonidae > Ophion > Ophion slaviceki. Next base: position 24,956,529 of record OX101793.1, on the reverse strand, counting down.
AGCACAAGCTTTGAGTCGCGAGGTATTTTCAAGGCGCTAACGAGATTGTACGCAATTTCTCGGTCCCGCGTGTACGGGGCGCACGTTTCGTCGCTTTACGCCCGTGTGCTTTTGGAGCACAGCCACCTGCATACAAGTATCGAGGGATCTATGAATTTACGCGCGACTCCGCTGAGAAACCGCAGTCTCGTTTATTTGCATCGGTTGGAAATGACATCAGACGCGTTCCTCGTGTGCGACGCAGTCTCGCGGTAAAACGCGAGGTGGGACGTATCGTCTCTTCCTGTGGACTCTGCGAATCTGGGCATGGATACGAGCGATACATTACAGCGGAAGTATCGCCCAGGAAAGAGATTTATTACCGTATAAAGAGCGTCGTTCCTTGCTTCGAATGTCTACTGATTTTTCTTTTTTTTTTTGCTAGCAATGTGGTCGAATGTGAGCATAGAGAAAAACAGTTCGTTTTGACGTTAGCAGGCAACACCATGTTATTTTTTCGCGACGGAAATTAAAACCGCGACGTTGACGGTGGAAATAAAAAAAATTTTTTTGCTCGATCGAAGATCGTGCGCTATGTAAACATTTCTGAGATTTTTTATTTTTATTAAGGCGTTACCCCCACTTGTAGCGCAAAAAAAGGCGTTTGTCATGAATTTTTTTCAAAGAAAACTACAAAACTTTTTTAATCGATCAATATACCATCTTAAAGAACACATCTTGAAGAACTTTCAGTAATTTTTTTATTGAAAAATATTACATTGTTTAGTGGCAAATGGCCGTCAATGAAATAATGTTTTTATATACACGGTTTGCGGTGACCAACATTGCGGCGAAGTGGATCATCTGAAAAAAAAAATGCGGATGGATTTAGTCAAATATAAGTATAAACTAGTCTTTAATCGAAGGATTTTAAAAAATATTCATTTTTCACAAAATGGCGAACAGTCAAAGTTAATGGTTCGATTTTAACGAAAAAAAACGGCCGTTTTTTGGCTATAAAACGGCCATTTTTTCGAAAAAAAAATCGAACGATTAAAGACTACATTTTTATGTATTAAATAAGCCTGCACAATTTCAAGAAGATCGGTTCATTAGTGTTCGAGTAATCTTGGTCACCGACTTCAGAAATGCCATTTTGAGAAAAACGCGTTTAAAGTTTCAATTTCAGTTTACACGAAGAAAATATTTTTTTTTTGTAAACTTACATAGAGTCATCTATTCCGGGCCCATACAGAAGTATGGGCCCGGATACTTATACTACAAAAAATGCAATAAAAAAATCGATTTTTTCAAAATCGCAAGTGGGGGTAACCCCTTAACCAGTCAGCAGAAATATTCATGAATGTCTTGAGGGGAGAAGACCATTTAGAAGGTGAAAAATAGTTTTCTCGTGATTTTTTTTTTCATGTAAAGAATACTCATGGAAATTGGTAACTTTGTGTGTGTTTTTTTTAAATATTTTAAGTATGCAAAAATATTTCGCTGTAAAAATTGGACACAATATTCTCAAGATATTGAACTATCGATTTATAGAAAGAAAAGAATAGTTTTTTTTTCAAATTTGTAAATGGTTTTCTCCTTTAAGAGAGGACACCACTGTGACGGGCCGAAAAGAGGTAGTTTTTTCCGATTTTTTTGGTCTACTAGATTATTTATTTGGGATTTGAAAAAAAGGTAGGTTATCTATACTTACATATGAAAGAACATGTTCTGACTGATTCATCAACACCGAGCCAAAACCTCTGAAGCTGATTACATTAAGGCAGGATTCTACTTTGAAACCATGAAAAAAACGCTATTTTCGTGAATTTTTTCTGAGAATACTATTAAAGATATCGATATGGGGTTTAAACTGTTCAATAAATACACTCTTTAAGTACATAAAAAAAAAATTTTAAATGTATTTTATTCATTTTTTGTACACGTAAAATATGTTTAAAGCCAACGCCTCGAAAAGCAGGTACCGTTGCCGTGGTCGTGAAATCTTCCCGACGGATGGTCTGAAACAAAAAAATCAAATAGTTTCATGTTCAGTATGTCTTCAGGAACCGACCTAACTAGAATATTTTATATACGTGCAAAATTGACAAAATGGCGGCTAAAATACGAAAAAAATGCGTATTTTTGGGTCTTTTTTTGCAATAAAAAATAGTTCTAATCAAAATTTTAAGTTGATTGTAGTTAGGTCGGTTGGTACACACATATAGAATATGTGTTCCAAATTTCATAAGGATCGGTTCAGTACTTTTTGAGTTATCACGACCACGGTACTTGAAAATGTCGTTTCGAGAAAAACGCGTTTAAAGTTTTGGTGAGTGATAGGTAGGTGCTCAGGTAGGTGCGGTCGAAAGGCGAAAAAGGATAGTTAGACTGCTTGGAACTTTATAAAATTTTGACCGAACATTCTTGAACATATTTACTTTCGAAAAATGTAAAAAAAAAAAAAATTTTTTTTTCAAGGTTTCAAAGTAGAATCCTGCCTTAAATTTGGACACTAGGTTGCTTTTGTGACGTAGGCCTCCAGAAGGGATTTTCCGAAATTCAACCCTTAAGGGGAGAAAAGAGGTAGTTTGGCTTATGATAAGCCAAACTACGTTTTTTTTTCTCAAATTCAGAAAATTTGAAGTGCAGACAGCTGTTCGTCTATCTATTTGACGTCGTTTGGCAAAGTTTCGACGGGTTCTGAAGAGCCGTTTCAGAGATTTTTGGTATCTACAATTGTTCTGCCATACCGACCGCGATTAGGTGTCATTCCGTCTTAACCGTAAAAAAGAGCACGCAAAGACCAAAAGCCAACGAGGAAGCTTTCTTTATCGAATTTTCGCGAGAACTGACAAATAAAGGAGCCAAAAAATTGTTCAAAAAACAATCGTGTGTGCTATTTTTTTCGACAAGACGCCGAGCCTGACGCGACTTTCCGAATCGCACATTTCCGGGACTCAAAAAACCGGCAATTTTCGACGTACGTCAAAATCGCCGAGTTCCGTCACAAAACTGTTCCAGTTGGCTCGAAACGACTCATATATCACGAATCGTATGAAACGCAACGTAGAATGAATGACGCGATTCGCCATCCGATACGATTCATTTACAAGAAAATAATAATAAAAAATATGACGGCGGGGGTGGAGTAGGTGGAACAGCTGAACCGATACGCAATTCGAGCGTTATAACGTTCAACTACGGAATTTACGAGGGCGATGACGTTTTCACTCGGTTGTACCGATCCAACGATAAATCGCCGTCTCGCCGTGTCGTTCCGGCTTGCAACCGACGTTACGTGAGATACGATGATACGAGGATTCGAGAATCTGTGCGCCGGACACCCATCGCGAACTCCATGCACGCCCGTCATACATCCGCGTTCTCTTTTATACCCTCATTTTTTTTTGTTCTTCTTTTCAATTCTTCTATTTTTTTCCACGCAAACCACATTGCGGTCCGGAATTTCGTGAGAACTTCGTGTTTTTTAGTCGCGCAGTTTCTATCACTCCAAACCCAATTTCATTCATTTCTCGCGGTGCCTCTGACATTTTTTTCCCGTCGACTATCTCGGCGTTTTTCGGCCGGAACAAAGTGATCAGCGCGATTTAAATCCGATCGAAGCCGCATCCTGCTATCAGGGGAGAGTAATAACTCGTTTGGATTTACCGTGCCAAATGTAGATTTTCGAAAAATACGACGAACGTAATTGTTTCGAGACACGAGAAGACGTCATTTTTGAGTTTGTAGAAATATTTTGATGCTGTTGGCACATTAGAGTGTTCGAGTGATGAAATTGCTGATTTTTGTGATTTGTTTATTAAGGCGTTACCCCCACTTGGAGCGCAAAAAAAGGCCTTTTTCATGAATTTTTTTAAAGAAAACTACAAAACTTTTTTAATCGATCAATATACCATCTTGAAGAACACATCTTGAAGAACTTTCAGTAATTTTTTTATTGAAAAATATTACATTGTTTAGTGGCAAATGGCCGTCAATGAAATAATGTTTTTATATACACAGTTTGCGGTGACCAACATTGCGGCGAAGTGGATCATCTGAAAAAAAAATGCGGATGGATTTAGTCAAATATAAGTATAAACTGGTCTTTAATCGAAGGATTTTAAAAAATATTCATTTTTCACAAAATGGCGGACAGTCAAAGTTAATGGTTCGATTTCAACGAAAAAAAACGGCCGTTTTTGGGCTATAAAACGGCCATTTTTTCGAAAAAAAACGAACGATTAAAGACTACATTTTTATGTATTAAATAAGCCTGCAAAATTTCAAGAAGATCGGTTCATTAGTGTTCGAGTAATCTTGGTCACCGACTTCAGAAATGCCATTTTGAGAAAAACGCGTTTAAAGTTTCAATTTCACAACGGATTCTTCTCTTTCAACGCTCATATCTCAGTCAATTTTGTTCGGATCGACTTGAAATTTTCAGGACATATTCTCAGATACTTATACTTCAAAAAAATGCAATAAAAAAAAATCGATTTTCTCAAAATCGCAAGTGGGGGTAACCCCTTAAAGAAAGATTTCTTCACCATTTTTTGGACTTAGGGTATTTTATCAACGTTGTTATTATTATTAATTTGGCAATTATTTCACCTCGTTGTATCATCATTTTTTGAAAAATAATAAAAACTAACTCATTATTTACATGTACCTGTTTTTTGTTACCCGAAAAGTCTGATTACATTTTCGATGCCATGAAATAGTTGCACTTTGTGCAATATCTGTAGATTTTTTAAAATTAATCTTTAAAAACGGAGGAGGTATGGCACGGTCTTTTAAACGGGTTGCGGCGGATGTGTCGGACGGCCTGACACGTAGCGTCGGCAGGATTCATCTGAAAAAAACCCAACGAGGATTTTTCTTTCATTAACACTCATACGCGAAATATGAACCAAGAAAAAGTGTTAAATATTGAAAATTGATGTAATGGTACGCTTTGAAACAAATATATTGAATTTTTCGAAAAATAGCTACATTTTGCAATAAAAAATCCTCTTTTATAAATTTTCAAAAACATTTAGAGTCATGTTTAAAATAATAAGGTTAGGAAGATTTATACCAAATTTTATCCGAATCGGTCGATTAATCTTTTAGCTGTATATCACGGCAGTTTTGAAAATGCAGTTTAGAAGACCATGCCATAACCTCCACCATTTCTATAGGTGAGTAAAAAATACCATGTAACAGCCAAAAGTAGTAATAAAACATACCCTTCTCAAAAATGGTAAATACATCGTTTCTTTTTTTTTAATCATGTAAATCGACAATTTTTTCCTCGCCTAAAGGTATCTTCCCCCTTCAACGAAAGAGGAAACGACTGCGACGGAGGAATTGAAGTAAGGGGAGGTTTACCATCTCGAGCTTGCGAACCTGCAAAAAAGCAAGATACCTCTAATTTCCCGCCTCCTTCGAATGGTGTTTCATTCAATTTGAGGCACTTTTTAAATGTGAGGTGGGAGAAAGAACGACACTGGGTTGGTTCACCCCTCAATTAATTTTTCTATGCATCCACATGCCAAGAACTTTCGTTTCGTTTCACTAGAATCGGTGGGCTGTTCGTGGGCGAAACTGCCTTCACCCCTTGGAATGCCAGGGGCTGAAACCACCCCTTGGAATGCCCAGTTCCAAGGGGTGGTTTTACCCCTCAAAAACGCCGCGCCAATGAAAAAAAAATGTTGTCTCACAGTTTTTAATGCTCCACCACGTCCATTCCAACAAAATCGACCTGGAAAGTTCACGCAGAGCTGCTTCGTTAAGGGGTCTTCTCACTTTAGACCCTAAAAGGCTATTTTCATGATTTTTTAAAATAGGTTTATATTATAGATATTGGTATAAACTTTCGAAATACAGAAAATTGGTATACACTTTCGAAATACAGAAAAAAAAGTGTTTATTTGAGTCACTATTTATAAACGAAAATGGTAGATAAAAAAATGTCCTAAAAAATGGTAGGTCTGCGCCGTTGATGAAATCTCGTATATGGATCATCCGAAACAAAAAAAAATCAAACGGTTTTAGATTCAGTATGTTAATAGCTATAGCGCATATCATACGATTTTTTACATATGCAAAAATAACAAAATGGCGGACATTTTTCGAAAACGAAAAAAAACGTGTTTTTTTCACCGTTTTTCGCAAAAAAATAGTAAATGTCAAAATTTGAAAAAATCCTTGATACGCGCTATAGCTATAGTTGTAAAGAATATGTGGTTAAAATTTCATAAGGATCGGTTCAGTGGTTTAGAATATTTTATCAACAAGCCGTCGAAAAACGTTGTTTCGAGAAACCCGCCTTTAAAGATTGTTTTGGTTACATAAATACATACATTTTTTTAAATGTATTTCGGGAGTGTATTTATTAAGGGGATAGGCCACTCTAGAGGCGGAAAAATTAGGCTTTCCGGAGATGTTTTTTCCGAAAAACTACAAAATAAATCAAGATTACAAAAAAGGGTGTTCATTGTACATATCAGTGGCTGTATACAATAATTTTTTTAAAGCGATCAATTTCAAAATGGCGGCTTTGCAGCGTTTTTGCGATGACGTCTCCGTCTTTCCAGGGTCCACGGCCGGACAAAAGCTCCTGTAATTTTTTTATTATAATGAGCCAATAATTTTTTTTTCGATTATATATAATAACTGCTATAGAAGTACGTAGGATTTTTTCGATATATTGATTTTCGGCCAAATCGCGCACTCATAAAGTGGAAAGTGAAAAATTTGCCTAAAAAATCGTCAGATAATAACAAATTAATAACAAATTAATAACAAATGAACTACGCAATATAAAAAAAATCCTACGTCGTTCCATAGATAATGTATTTTTCAATGTATATTCAACATTTCAAGTGAATCGGTTGAAAATTGTCTGAGTTATCTGTCCGGCCATCTTAAAAAATGCAGTTTTGAGATAAACGCTGCACAGCCGCCATTTTGAAATTAATCGCTTGAAAAAAATTATTGTATACATTCACTGATATGTATGATAAACACCCTTTTTTGTAATCTCGATTTATTTTGTAGTTTTTCCGAAAAAATATCGCCAAAAACTCCATTTTTTCGACCTCTAGAGCGGCCCAAGGCCTTAAGGCGTTACCCCCACTTGTAGCGCAAAAAAAGCCTTTTTCATGAATTTTTTTAAAGAAAACTACAAAACTTTTTTAATCGATCAATATAACATCTTAAAGAACACATCTTGAAGAACTTTCAGTAATTTTTTTATTGAAAAATATTACATTGTTTAGTGGCAAATGGCCGTCAATGAAATAATGTTTTTATATACACGGTTTGCGGTGACCAACATTGCGGCGAAGTGGATCATCTGAAAAAAAAATGCGGATGGATTTAGTCAAATATAAGTATAAACTAGTCTTTAATCGAAGGATTTTAAAAAATATTCTTTTTTCACAAAATGGCGGACAGTCAAAGTTGATGGTTCGATTTTAACGAAAAAAAACCGCTGTTTTTTGGCTATAAAACGGCCATTTTTTTTCGAACAAAAATCGAACGATTAAAGACTACATTTTTATGTATTAAATAAGCCTGCAAAATTTCAAGAAGATCGGTTCATTAGTGTTCGAGTAATCTTGGTCACCGACTTCAGAAATGACATTTTGAGAAAACGCGTTTAAAGTTTCAATTTCAGTTTACACGAAGAAAATATTTTTTTTTGTAAACTTACATAGAGTCATCTATTCCGGGCCCATACAGAAGTATGGGCCCGGATACTTATACTTCAAAAAAATGCAATAAAAAAATCGATTTTTTCAAAATCGCAAGTGGGGTTAACCCCGTAAGTGTAACAATTTTGATATCCAATCTATAACATAAACATTTTTTAAAAAATCATGAAAATCACCTTTTTTAGGGTCTAAAGTGAGAAGACCCCTTAATGTGCCGTCGAGCAGTCATCGCGTTGGTACCAAAGCTTCCCGCCGACGTAGGTTCGTACTCGGTCTGATTGCATATCGCACCTATTGGAACGTGTATTGGTGGCTGTTCAGCGCAACTTCGAGTCTCTCTAAGATTCCTACCCCGTTCCTGATGTAACCGCGACCGCTTATCCGCCTTGAATTGTCACGACTAGACCCTCCCAACGACAATACAAGACGTTTCCACCAGCCGAGGAATCACCCCATAAATTCGCGCAGTCATCTCGTTCCCATGTGTCATTATGTGCCCGTTTGTGTGTGTGTGTGTGTGTGTGTGTGTGTGTGTGTGTGTGTGTGTGTGTGTGCTGGGAAACATCAAAACCTCCGAGAATCTTCACTGCTTCAGCAATACACAGACTGCTCTCGCCCTCATAGCTGATCCTGTGGTTCTCTTCAGCCATCTACGAGACATGTATGGAGGCGAATGTATTGTCACCCTCGTAAGATGGTACAAACTTGCTCTAGCCCTTCGCCCCTTTCGACAATTGTCATCTCCGTATCACCGCGAACTTCCTTTCCACGGAGCCTCATGGATCGACAGCAGAAAGCGCAACCCTAACTAATGGCCCTCAATCTTCGTTGGGTACCTCGGTCCCATTTTGGCCATTCCGGAAGATTTCCCTTTTAGACCCTCTATCTCTATCTCGCTCCCTTAGGAATTGCAATACACCGTCGACAAAAAAAACTCGACGGCTTTCATGTCGGTTCTATGCGAGGGTTACGACGTCATTGATTGAGGGTGGATATACATTTAGGCGAGGAAAGATTGCTGGTGTTTTTTTTTCTTAGAAGGCAATATTGCTTTACGAGTTTGGGACTTAGGGCATGTTTTATTATGACTTTTGGCTGTTACATGGTATTTTTCAATTTTTTTTATTACTGGTTAACGATGGTTTGGCACGATCTTCTAAATGGGTTGCGGTGGTCGTTGTCAGACGGCGTGACACGTAGCGTGGGCGAGATTAATCTGAAAAAAACGAGGGAAATTTTGTTTTTTCATTAACACTCATACGCAGAATATGAACCAAGAAAAAGTGAGAAATGTTGAAAATTGATGTAATGGTACGCTTTGAAACGAAAAGATTGAATTTTCCGAAAAAAATTACTACATTTGGCAAAAAAGAAATACTTTTTGGTTATTTTCAGAAATATTTAGGTTCGTGTTTTAGACAATGAGGTTAGAAATATTCATACCAAATTTTGTCAGAATCGGTCGATTGGTTTTTAAGCTATACGTCACGCCAGTATTGAAAATGCAGTTTAGAAGATCGCGCCGTAACTCCGCCATTTTTAAAGAGAAATACAAAAACGTAGTAATGAAACATACCGTAAGTCTCAGAAATGTCGAAGAAATCTTTCCTTTAAAAAAAATCATGAAAAACAGCATTTTTTTCGCTTAATAATGTCTCGAGAGGACGCCTTTTTCCGAATTTTTGTTGTCTGCTTGATTATTTATTTGGGATTTATAAAAATGGTATGTTATTAAGCATACGTTAAGTTTATTTCGTGTAAATTTTTATTGAAAAAAAATTAAGATTAATTACGTTATTCAGGTATTCTAACAACGTTATTGAGATACTCTCACCTAAAAAATATGAAGGTCATCAGAAAAACTTTTCCTACCATAGACGTTGTTTTTTCTCCATTTTTAGTTTTTTTAGCCCTACGTTGACACACTGGGTCATTTTGACCCGGACGAATTTGAAATAATATGCTCACTTTCCCAAAATTGAAAGTTTTGAATAATTCTTTACAACAAATCAATTTTATACTTTCCACATTTTAATTATGCAGCGATATTAAGAGATATTTAAAGTGTATCCCGGATTTTTTTTTCGTTAAAACCGACCGTAGGGTTTTCAAGGGCAAGTGGATGAAGTACCATCCGGGTCAAATTGAGTGTGTCAAAATCGTCGCCAAATAAAAGTGTGTCAAGTAAGGGTAAAGAAAATCACGAAAATCAGAAAATTCTTGCTCGTTTAAAGGTATTTTCCCCCTTAATCTTGATACGTTTATTTCTACTGGAGTAGAGTTCGAATCCACCAATTTAAATAATATTTTTATCCCAATATATAATAACCGCCCCAAATCCACCAATATAAATAACATTTTAACGCGGCCCTCTAGTTTCTCGGCTGTTTTTTTACGGCTTTGTCAATAATTTTTTACGGGCAAAGCATCGAAATAATCAATCTCATTATTTTTGCATAATCTTTATTAACATTTAAATAAGCTTTACAAATTTTTTTAAGTCAAAATATATAATAGAATAAAAGTTATAGTGGCCGACAGGAAGACATCAAGTAAAAGAGGTGCTTGACGGTGACCAAGATTGCGGCTGTTCTGCTTATCTGAAATCAAAAAACCAAACGGCATTTTAATCTTCATATTTAAGATTAGCGATTGAACTAGAGTGAATTCTAAATTACAAAAATTGACTTTTTTATACACTTTTGAAAATTACATTCTATTTTTTACTCATTTTTTCTTAAGTTTTTCGCTCGTACAAAAAAAACTATCGAAGCAATCATGATAATCCTAGTTCAATCGCTGGCTTATAACATATTAAAGATGCTGTATAAATTTGAACAAGATCGGTGCAGTAGTTTCTGAAATATCGTGGTCACCGTTTCGAAAAATGGTGTTTCGAGAAAAACGCGTTTGAAAGTATACCTGCTCCGTATACCTTCTCCGTTCCAGGGCCGTAACTTGTGAACCACTTTAAATATGGAAAAATCCTTTGGCACACATTTTCTACACATGTTGTAGATGTGATTTATGAAGAAAAAAAATCGATTTTTTCGACCCGAGAAACTAGAGGACCGCCTTAATGCCAATATATAATGACCGCCTAAATTTCACCAATATAAATAATATTTTCATGCCAATAAATAATAATTGCCCAAAGTCCACCAATATAAATAATATTTTAATGCCATTTTATAATAACCACCCAAAGTCGACCAATATAAATTATACTCAATGCCAATATTTAATAACTGCGTAAAGTTCACCAAAGTAAATAATTCCTTCATTAATTTAAAAAATATAATTAATTTTAATGACTAATGTAATAACTGCCCAAAGTCCACCAATATAAATAATATTTTAATGCCAACATGTAATAACTGACGAAAATCCACCAATATAAATGATACTTCAATGCCAATATACAATAACCGGTAGAAATAACTCTGCCCTCAAGAGATCGGCCACGAACAATATACGGATTGAAATTCCCTGCCGGAGTTACCCAACCATAACAAGGGAGTGTTACGTATACATGTTTTATACATGCCCTGTTATAACTTGCTCGCTCTTATCATGCAAATAATCGTTGTGCAACATCGGTTCGATTAACGCGCACACGTATGTACGTGGGAAAGTGATGTTTCGAACCCGTTGTAGGTCTATATGGTAGTGGCAATCCATACACCCTGTTTTCAAAATGAACCTTCACATTTTTTTCGAATCGTTGATTTTAGAGACACGGCCCCTTAAAATGACCTTTATGTGAATATGTTTGTATAAAGTCCTCGAATTCGCGTGACTTCGAAATGAACTTTCCATGTATATATACAGGGTGGCCCCTGTGAGGTTTTAAACGAAAATCCAGATCCAAATCATCCCCAAGCATGTTCTACAAACTTTTTTAGTTTTTGAGAAAAAAGCGTTTATTTTGTCTTCGAGTTTTCCTGTAGCATAGGTTTCGATTTATTTTCACTTTTGTGTAATTCTCTCTCGGAAGTTTTTGAAAGTAACTGGGAGTAATTTGGACTCTGGTAAACCAGTCAATGGACAGCGACCAGTGTATGGACGAAAGCTGATTTATTTTTCAAATAAGCTAAGAATATTAATTGTCGATGAAAACTCGCCCATACATGAGTTTCAACAAAATCTAAAGGCGAAAACAAACGGTTATTTAACAAGTTTTGAAAGTGAGTAATACTTTTATTACTTAAGATAGAACCAATATTTAATTTCTAATAAATTCGTAACAATAGTTCATAATTAGACATGTTCATTCACTGGTACTGTATTCTAGCCTCTTTCCATTGAATGGACACATGGGCTCTGTTCTGATAATTCTCAAAGCAGACTGAACAATTTGGCGCTTCTGCTGCCAGCTGCATAATTAATTACTGTTGCGAATAGACAACGTACATCTCATTGAATGTAGTTATAAAATCATTTAATTCGTTTTTTGAATTTTGACGAAATTTTATTTTTTATTTTTCCGTAGAAATGAACTTTGATAATTTATTGAGCCTGTCACGTTAAGGTGCAAAAAGGCTTCCTGCATTTACTACGGAATCTTAATAGCAAATATAATACTCATATGCATAAGCGTATTATAATTTTGGTGCAACACCATCTCCAAATCGGGCATTTAATAAAAATAGATAATTAATTTTTATACTTTACTGGGTTCATCAACATCATACGTCCATTTATTGGCGATCGAGTGTCCATTTACTGGTAATTTCGTCCATTCACTGCCGATATAGTTATTTCGTTACTTCTTTATCAATGCCTTCGATTTTATTTGTCACAATTAGTTCATCCATTTTTTTCTATCAAAATAATTTCGTTTGTTATCTATAGCGATTGGAAAACTTGTTTTCATAATATTTTCACTTTACAGTCCATGTGAATCCTGTAGTGTCGTTATTCATCTATATTGATATATTTTCTACGTTTTAATCGAAATCCAAGGTATTTACGTTAGTGTTCAATCGGTCATTTACTGATTGCCCAACACTACACTTTATGACGATAACACAAGTAAAATAAATAGGCAGGAAAGCACATGCATAAAAGGGAAAAATAAACAATGCTTTTTTTCTTGACAACTAAAAAAGATCGTAGGAAATAGACGTGGGTGATTCGGATAGGTATTGATACGAGGCTTTTAGATTTTCCTTTTGAACGTCACTTTTCGGGCACAAACGAGAAAAACAATGTTTTGTTTTTAGCATTGAAAATTCTTTTAAAATTGTGTATGTTTGTTGAGGTAAACTGGGTATAGGGGTCTGAGTCAGCTGGTTGTCCGTGATTGGTCGAAAAATGCCCTCCCCCCACCCAACTCTAATGTTGTTATTAATTCAACAATTACATTACAAACAATATATAATAATTATTATACACGCAAACCAAAACAAACCCAATTATATACCTCAACGAAACAATATTTTTTGAAAAATACCCAAAACCAACTCATATTATTTACATGTACCTTTTTTTTATAACCCGAAAGGTCTGATCACATTTTCAATGCCATGAAATAGTTGCACTTTTTGTAATATCTGTAGATTTTCCTTGAATATTAAAAAATATCGTAGGAAATGGACGTGGGTGATTCGGATAGGCATTGATACGAGGTTTTAAAATATTCCTTTCAAACGTCACTTTTCGGGCCACCCTGTACATGTGCATGTATGCATATAGATGTATGAGTTCTGTGCTGAGCCGGTTGCATTATATGAGCGGCCGTTCGTTCCTATACGTAACCGACGTATCGTAAAATGAGATGTCAGGGGTTCCCATGTGGGCCTGGGAAAAAGTGGGGTGGTGGGCTCTTTTATGGCGTCTGAATCAAGATTAGATTTACTTTGCACCGGCGACGAAGAAACGTGAGTACGTACATTCTCTCTCTCTCTCTCTCTCTCTCTCTCTCTCTCTCTCTCTCTCTCTCTCTCTTTCTCTCCTTTCCATCCCTCTCTATGAACACATATATCCCACGTATTTTATAGGCTCCTCGCGAGATGCCCTGTAATAGCTCTCTCCCATTTCCTATTTCGCTCGAAAATCTCGCGTAGACCAGAAAGAGGCGCTTTCACAGGTGGCGCGCTCCTCGGGTGCACTGCCTGCGAAAGGGACGAGCGAAGCGTACAAGGCGGACGCGCGAAAGCTTTTTGCCGTGGCAAGGGCCAGGATTGAGAGGAAAAGGTGATATTTGGATTGAAACGAGAGCTGTGAGTTTCACGTTCCACCGAGTACGTTGCGTTTGAAAAAAAAATTGAAAAAGAGAATAAGGTTCGTGGGAAAATTTTGTAATTTTGGATATCTCGTAATTTAATCGCTGAGAAAAATCGATCAAGGTCATGTGTCAGGTGCGAAAAATAAAAAAATTTCGTTGGGTGGGGGTCAAAATGTCGAATGACCAAATATAGAACGACAAAGATTTGGAAATGACAGAATTATTAACTCTCAAAATAACGAAGGTTAAATTATTCGCAATTATATCCTTTGACCGATGACGAAATCGAATACCTATTATATGGAAGGATTATTTATTCGAGAACGGTCCGGAATGGCGAATATCTAAATGGCGAACATGGAATGGCTGCCTGACCCGACTGACCACTAACGCCATCTGCCATCTTCATTCTGAAGAGCAAGTAGTATTGCTCGATCCCAAGATTTCGCTATCCGGACCATTCGCCATTTTGGCCCATCGCTATTTTAAGGCGTACCCCCACTTGTAGCGCAAAAAAGGCCTTTTTCATGAATTTTTTTAAAGAAAACTACCAAACTTTTGCAATCGATCAATATACCATCTTAAAGAACACATCTTGAAGAACTTTCAGTAATTTTTTTATTGAAAAATATTACATTGTTTAGTGGCAAATGGCCGTCAATGAAATAATGTTTTTATATACACGGTTTGCGGTGACCAACATTGCGGCGAAGTGGATCATCTGAAAAAAAATGCGGATGGATTTAGTCGAATATAAGTATAAACTAGTCTTTAATCGAAGGATTTTAAAAAATATTCATTTTTCACAAAATGGCGGACAGTCAAAGTTAATGGTTCGATTTTAACGAAAAAAACGGCCGTTTTTGGCTATAAAACGGCCATTTTTTTTTCGAAAAAAAAATCGAACGATTAAAGACTCCACGGAGAGAATTAAGTGTTAAAAATTACCGTGCAGTAACGGTAACCAGATGACAACCCTGAAACTTCGCTTATTATTGCTGAGTAAAACACAGATTTTCACGAAAATAAAATAAAATTTCGTCTTCAGATAGAAAATTTTACCAGATTTTCTAGTAAATTTTGACGTGTAACAAAATGCGCAAAACATAAATTTAAAAAATATATAATCTCAGCGAAATTTTACCGTGCATTTTATTATTTTATGCCTTTTAAAAATCTCTATAAAAAAGTATCGTCTTTATAACAGTTATTTTAAGATTTATTATAAAATTAAATGAGTGTTGTACGGTACGGAAATTTTGAGGCACTGCATGGTAAAAATTTCCCTTCATGCCAAGTAGCGGTGCGCGGTTCGGTTTCAGTGGTCTATCTATTCCTTACATGGCGCGATGGGAGTTTCCAAAAAAATTTCGTCTAAACTGCGTACATAAACTGCTTATGAAATTTTTAAGAGTGAATACGATTTTACGATTTCAAATGTTGACAAAATAATATGTGCGCAAATTAGTCACATCACTCGAGCCTACAATGGTACGAAATGTATTGTAAAAAAATGGTAGTATTAAATGAAAAATAAATTCTAATAATTAAATTTCTCTCCTTATCCGTTTGTTGAGTATACCAATTTATATGAGAGAAAAAAAAATTCCCAACAAAAAACGAACAGCGTTAATTTGTACCAATTTTTCAATAATAAATAATATTTATTATTATTATTATGGTTATTATTATTTCGGTTATTATTATGATTATTGTAGCACCGGTCTTTGAAGAAAAAATACATTTCACTAAGAAATCGGAGCAATGGTCTAGTGGTAGCGTGCTCGCCTTCAAACCGGGAGTCCTGGGTTCGAAACCTAGTTGCGTACATTTCTTCGTGAAATGTTTTTCTTCGGCATTTCACGGTGAAATAAGACACAGAGGGGGAAGTCGGCTGGGCCGCAAGGGGGGGAACAGCGAAAAAGGTGGAGAGAAAAAAGGTAAACAAAAAACAGCAGAGGAAAAAACGCTCACAATGAGGGGAAGATGTATAAATTTTACCAGCCTTTTAGGAAATTTTTCTAGTGAGGTTGACGCAGGTAAATTTTACTGTGCAGTATCGTAAAAATACCGCGTACGGTGCGGTTGGTAATTTTTAACCGACAGTAGGTAAATTTTCGAATAAACATGCTAAATTTGACTGTCTCCAATTTCTACCCTTCTTGTATAGTAAAATTTTTGCTACGTATTTGAAATTTTCTGTAACGTGAATTAAAAAAAACTCGTCGCATACGAATTATTATGTTTTTCTCACTTGTCACCACATTGAAATATATCACGGTAATTTTTACCGTGAAATTCACGACAAAAATTACTTTTTAATTCTCTCCGTGTACATTTTTATGTATTAAATAAGCCTGCAAAATTTCAAGAAGATCGGTTCATTAGTGTTCGAGGAATCTTGGTCACCAACTTCAGAAATGCCATTTTGAAAAAAACGCGTTTAAAGTTTCAATTTCAGTTTACACGAAGAAAATATTTTTTTTTGTAAACTTACATAGTCATCTATTCCGGGCATGAAAAAAAAACTGCACTTCAAATTGCACTTCAAAAAAATGCCATAAAAAAAATCGATTTTTTCAAAATCGCAAGTGGGGTAACCCCTTAACTGATCGACTTTTTGGTCCTTCGCTTTAATGAATTCGAAATTGTAAACTGTCGTAATATTTGCAATTCGACGATTTAACGTCTTGAATTGTTTGCTGTGTGTATGTATGATATTTGTTTTCGCTATAAATGGACTTCGAGATTTATGTATTCACAATTTCGATTAACTATTTTACAGACTATCGTAAGATTGATCTATCTGTATTGAAAAGTTCGTCATTGCTGAATTCGAAAATTCGGTCCTTCTGAATATTGATCGTTCGAATTTCCGAACCCCACCCTTTTCGTTTTGCACAAATTGCAAAAAATGTGTGCGTGGTGTGGACCCGGCATAGCAGACTAATGGCGAGTCAACATTTTCTTTGTGTAAATCGTACTTGAACTTTTAAACGCGTTTTTCTCAAAAGTGTATTTTTCAAATTAGATTCCATAATATCTTAAAAACTATTGAACGGATTTCGCTCAAATTTTTATGGTGTAGTCAACATACATATAGTTATCCCCCGAACTAGAATATTTTTGATATCCGCCATAGCTTTTTTAGCAGAAAAAGTGGAAAAAAATGACGAAACTTGGAACTTAATTTTCAAAACCGTGCCAAAAATTCAATTTTCGATATTTTTACTTTACTCTAGTTCCGCCGATAGCCTCAGGTCTACAGATTAAAATGGGCTTTGATTTTTTTATTTCCGATGAGCAAAACCTCCGGAATCATGGCAGCCGTCAATTGTTCATCAGAAAAAAATCCCAAAAAGCGACAAAAAATAGCTGTCACATGGGATGGCTCCGTTGAAAAAAACGATGGGTGAGAATCGCTTGGTGTTATTTTGTCATTTTTTAGTCCCTTTTTCTGCCCTTATTTTTGTATTAGAAAACTCTCCCCTTGCGCTGTCTTTGTCGCGTAAATATTAACTGTGTAACCGGCGCGTGTCACATGCGGAGGGAGAAAAGTCAAGAGTGGAAGGGAGGAAGGGCCGATGCCGAGCAGCACGATTGGACATTTTTTCTTTTTTGGGAAAGAGATTGCCGCGTCAGCTTATCCGCGAATGTGGGATGTCATTTATTCGAGGATAAGTGGATAAGTCGAATTCACTTTCTGCGGTTTTTCGCGCAGAAGATGAGCTCCGATACCCCGTCACTTCCTCTTCCATTTTTCTTCTCTCGGTCCGCTTTATCGATCACTTTACCATAGGAACAAACGAAAGAAAACCGAACGTGCCATTTGCACACCAGGCATGATTCCGTAAGCGCTGACTTGCTTGACCGTCGAGCGTTGAATCGCGCCTCTTTGAATTTCTTAGTTTTTTCCGGTTCCCTTTTTTAGGGTTTCGTATCGAAATACGTATGTCACGAGTCGGCTCGTAAACGGAATGATTTACAAGCCTGAAATTTTAATTTTTTGTGTAGAATGTTGACCCAAAACCGAATCTTGAATTAGAAATTCAATTGAATTATTTTTCATAGGGGCCCTTTACACGAAAAAGGAGCAGAAAAAATGTCTTACCCTGGCTTGTGGGGTGTCATTGACTAAAGCTCATTGAGTAGAGTCCAAATATGTTTTTTTTCTTTTACATCATCAAAAATAAAGAAATGGGTGCCGTCGAAGTTGTCAGTTTTAGACCATTTTTGTTACGGGGTCTAACTCAAAAACTAAACTAGTTAGGTATTTGTAATTTCTGTATATTGTGTACCATAAACCATTTAAACAACAAATACTGAAAACGCCGATTCATAATGAAGTATATATGATAATTTATTGTATACATAATACAATAAATATATAATGAAAATATACAAAATTATTGTTGTTTAAATATTTACAATACCAAGTGACTTATTTTTGGAGTCGGTGCCAGCCAAGAACGAGATATTGACGTCATGGAAGAAAAGAGATTGCGAATTTAAAAAAGACTGTAGATCGTAAATTTCATTTATTTTTGTTCGCTTCCTCTTTTTCTGCGAAAAAATGTGATGAGATTGGCAATTGGCTGGTACCGACTCCAAAAATAAGTAATTTGGTATTGTAAACATTTAAACAACAATAATTTTATATATTTTCATTATTAGCTTACAGCAGGAGTATACAAAGCTTTCTTTACCTATCATCAGCCCATATGGTTTCAGTTTGGTACTACCTAAGAACTAAGACAGAAAAAAAGCAAAACCTAATTAAATTTCTAGTTAAAAAAAATTAAGGGGCCAGTCCACTCTGGAGCCACGAAAAAAGGCTATTTTCGGGATTTTTTTTGAGGATTTTATAAAAGATGTGAATATAAAAGTTGTTGGGCTTGATAAATAAAGTGGTGAAATACATTTAAAAAAAATTCATTCATTTTTATTCATTTTTAAGTACAAAAACTATAGTTCAACGTAACGCCTCAAAAATAGGTGGGCTAGGTAGCTCCATCACAACTCGGCAACGGCTTGTCCGAAACAAAAAAATCGAAGTCCATTAGATTCAGTACGACACCAGCTACAAAATGACCCTCGGATATAAAGTTTTATCAAAAAATAAAAAATGGCAGATGAAAAACGAAAAAAGTAAAAAAAACGCGTTTTTTCGCAATTTTCGCAAAAAAAAAGAGTGAATATAAAAATTTTAAAACCATCGAGGGTCATCTTGTTGCGAATCATGTTTACAATATGTGGTTCAAATTTCAAGAGAATCGGTTTATTAGTTTTAGAGATACGATGGAGCTAGATTTTGAAAACGTTGTTTCGAGAAAAACGCGTTTGAAGTTTACACTATGAAAAACTCTTACCTAAACTCAATCGGCAATTCCTGCACCGTACTAAATCCTTTCTGATTGCTCATCATCGTCGATTTCCTCACGTCTTGCTTGCTTTCGATTTTTTGAAATTTTCAAAGTGGCTGGCCCCTTAATTGGTCGTGGTACGGAACCCTAACAGGGCGAGGCCCGACTCAAACTTGGCCAGTTTTTTTAAATTCTCGCAATGTGCGATTAGTGCAACAAAAATTACACCCAATTGAATGCCGGAGCGGGAGGGCGGAGGCTGTGTATTTTTTTCGGCTGTGAACTACTTCCGGTTGCCTGGGGCACAAGAACGGGAAAGGCCGAAGAAAAAAAAAGCAATTTTGAGGTCAAGATCTTTGATACATGAGCCCGGCTAGCGAAGCGGGAAAAACCCATGTCAAAGGGATCGTCGTGTCGAGGAAATGAGAGTGGGCAGAACGGCAAAGAGAGGAATACCCAAGGGAACAAGAGAAGGGGGCATGTAGATCGTGTACAAAATTTGTTGAATAAATATTCAACCGGATATTTATTACGGTTTCATGTTTATACAACCTTCGAGATTTACATTTGCGTGCCCACTTGATGCTCCTCTTTTCCTCCTCCTAACGCATATCCTTAAAGGCAGACTTCCGCCAAAGTGGAGAAACCCTCCGAGGCTCGTACGGGATCGCGAACGATCAGAAAAATGGAGCTTGCAATAACATCTTCAAGCTAATGTCAGAATACGCGTTTTCCCATTACAGTGAAGCCTCGTTTATACATTTTGCCCTTGTACGTTTTTATTATTTTTTCGTCAAGCTTCTCTTGACCCGGCAGATTCCGTTCATAAAGCTGGTCATAAGTTCAATTTCTCCGTTTTGAACTTATACGTTTTTCGCGCTTATACGTTATTAATTTAAATCCCCAGCGTTGGTTTCGAGATTAGTTTTTTCTTAGTTTTACGTTAATCACACGTGATGTTCTCTCGGCGGAGTAAATTTGATGTGACTGCGTTTTGATGTTTTGTTTGAGGCTTTGATGTTTCGATGTTTTGATGTTGTGATGTTGTGATGTTTCGCTGTTGTGATGTTGTGATGTTGCGATGTTGTGATGTTGTGATGTTTCGATGTTGTGATGTTGTGATGTTTCGATGTTGTGATGTTTCGATGTTTTGATGTTTCGATGTTTTGATGTTTTGATGTTTCGATGTTTTCATGTTTCTGACCTCGACTATGTATGAATGTACTGTGGTTACATATCTCTTATCAATACAAAATTGTCTGTCATTTACTAGTCTAAAACGTCAAAGCCTTGTGTCACAAACTTGCATTAAAAGTTCAACACGGAAATTCGAAAATTCGAGTTGGCTCATTACTCAATTATTACCAATCAATTTTTCAATTGGGAAACCAAATATCAATATATAAGAAGTACTGCTATTGAAAAACATCGGGAATTATGCACCAATCGCCATCTTCAAATGTTAAAGAGTATCAGATACATACTGTATTTCACTTCTACGTTATTCTCACTTATACGTCATATTTGATGTACCCCTCGAAAAACGTATTACTGAAGTTTCACTGTATATCATTTTTAACGGGTTACAAATAACTCGTGGAAAAAAGAGGAATTTTGGTGAATTTTTTCTTGGAAAACGAGTGCAGGTTTTCGATATTCATTGATTTTTTTTACTTCAAAGCGTATGGTTTTCAGGTGGAAGATACCTTTAGGCGAGGGAAAAATGGCTGATTTTAATTATTTTTTTTCAAAAGAAATTATTTCTTCATCATTTTTGCGACCTAGGGCATACTTTGTGACTACTTTTAGCTGTTACATGTTGTTTTAAATATTAATCTTGATAAACGACGGATGTTGTCAGACGGCGTGACACGTAGCGTCAGCGGGATTAATCCAAAAAAGATCAACGAAGATTTTTCTTGCATTCACACTCATACGCAGAATATGAACCAAGAAAAAGTGAGAATTGTTGAAAATCGAGGAAACGGTACGCTTGAAATGAAAAAATAAAAATTTTCGTAAAAATGGCTATATTTTGCAATAAAAAAATACTTTCTTTTTTCTTCCAACTTTCAATAACATTTAGGGTCACGTTTTAGATGATAAGGTTAGAAAAATTTATAACAAATTTCATCAGAATCGGTCTATTAGTTTTTTAGCTATACGTTACGCCGGTTTTGAAAAATGCAGTTTAGAAGGACAAGCAATACTTCCGACGTGTTTAAAAAATATTTTAGAAAAAAATACCATGTAAGGGCTAAAAGTAGTAGTAAAAGATACCCTCAGTCTTAAAAATGGTGAAGAAATATTTCCTTTAAAAAAAATCATGAAAATCAGCCAATTTTTTCCTCGCCTAAAGGTATCTGCCCCCTTAAGTATTTTTTCAACCATTTTTGTGTTGACAAATATTTTTAAGTGTGGTAGATACGATGATTCGCGTAGACCACTGTTTGAAAAACGTCTTTCGCGGTTACAACTGCTGCTCGAAGACAAAAAATCCGAAATAAGACAAACGAACGCATTTGTCGTTTTTGCATGAAATTAACAAGTGCTTAGACAAAGGGTTTGGTAAAATATAGATTAAAAAAAAAAATTCCGCGGTCCAAAGTAATAGTATCAATTTTCGGTGGAAAAAACACTCTATTTTGGTGGTTTAAAAAACCTATGCGTCGAAAAAAAAATTCGTTCGTTCAGCACTGCTTTTTCATGTTTAGAAGAAGCTTGTAAAATTTGAAGTTTATCGGTGCAGTGATTTTGAGATATCATGTTCATCGATTTTGGAAAAGGAATTTTGGGAAAACGCTTTTTTAAGTTCGCGGAACCTACCTATAAACGCCCATAACTTCCTCAAAAATTTGCACGGATCAACTTGAACATTTTAGAGAATATTTTTGAAATGTTATATTTCAAGGGTCTCTCGAAAGCCAAAAATCGATATTCTCAAAATTGTCAACTAGACATAACCCCTTAAATCGCGTTATCGCAATCTCTCACGCTCTGTGAATCTCGGCGACCTTTTTCCTCACGTTTTTCATACTGAAAGCCTCGCTTATTTTCGAACGCCAAAGATCGCTGATGTACTCCATTAGGAGCTAACGAGATCGCTCGGTGATATGACAAATTGACGTTTAACTATTCGCTTCTTCCTTCTCATTTTTCGTCGAAGCCTGGGAGCAACCTCGCGAATAATGGCGAGTCTTCCCTACGTTATATATATATAGATGTAGTGTCTTTATTTCTTCGCCTCGCGTGCATGGTAGCGGCTGATGACTCCATGGCTTTTTATTCCATTCAGGATGTCAGGGCTTTTTTACATCAATGTGCTTATGTATGACTATAAAACGCGAGGATGATTTAACATTTTATAATAATATAGATCAGACGTTCACATACATTTTAGATTTATATTTGTCTTAAAAAGAAATATTTTCCATTGCTACATACATTTGTAAGATTTTGGGGTTGCCCATTATTTGGGCACGAGAAATGATATAAAAGCATCGATGGTAAAATGTCCTCGTATTTTATAAATTATTCTAAAATACGAGGGTATTTCACCATCAATGCTCAATATCATTTTTCGTGTCAAAATTATTGACAATTCCAAAACCCTATAAATATATAGGGTGTCCCAGAACTGAATGAGTTCCCTGAAATGGGGGGTTCGGTGTGAAATTCTGCGTCGATTGATATAAGCATGTGTGGGTCTCAGATCAACCCCTGAATTATTATTAATTTTTAAAAGCAAGCCAATCAGATACGCCCGATGAGCCGGCGTACGTCGGTGAGCGATCCGCCGGCTCATCGGGCGCACCTGATTGGCTCGCCTTCAAAAATTAATAATAATTCAGGGCTTGATCTGAGACCCACACATGCTTATATCAATCGACTCAGAATTTAACCCCCAACCCCCCATTTCCGGGAACGCATTCAGTGCTGGGACACCCTGTATACAGGGTGTCCTGCTATGAATGGATAAAATCATCTGCTATCGGTTTTTCGCATGCCATTTCTACAAATGATAACTTTTTTGACCCGTTTTTTTAAAAATACTCTTGGTTATTTGTTTTGTCTAGAAAAGTCTTCCTTTTAACCTTAAATGTTAAGGAAACTTTATAAAAAAAGATCTTATGTAGAATTTCCATGGAAACCAATTCGAAAATCTGGCTTCGATAGTCTGCGGTATCAAAAAATGTACTGCGCATATCGTGCCAATTACTTTAAAAAGTTTCTTAGTTATTATCGATTCATATCATTTGTAGAAATGGCATGCAAAAAATCGAAAGCAGATGATTTTTTTTAAACGTAAGGCCCAAAATTTCGAAAACCGTGGAACTTTTACTAAACTGAAATTCCAGCATATAGTAGGACACGATCTGACCCATCGACAGTTGCAGCATTATCCATTCAGAACAGGTCACCCTGTATAATCATGTGAAATTTTCTTTAAAAATCAAAATATAAATGTAAAATGTTTTGTATAAATGTATAACATATATAAAATGTATACGTTAAAAAAATACAAACATAAACATATGAATGTATAAATTATTGCAAAATACAAGGACATTTCAACATCAATGCTTTAAAATAATTTCTCGCATCCGAGGTGGTTTGCGGCAATATTGCACGATTTCGAGTTGCCAATTATAAAATAGAAGTATATTTTACCATAAATGCTCAATATCATTTCTCGTGTCCAAATAATTAGCACGCCTAAAATCCTATAAATATTTATGATGATGTAGAATTTTCTTTTAAATGTAAAATTAAATATAAAATATATATAAACCTCTAAATGTATAAATTATTATAAAATACGACGGTATTTTAACATCAATGCTTTCATATAATTTCTCGTACCCACATAACAATGCTAATAATAATAATTCATAAATACGAGGTGGTTTGGGGCAATGTTGCTCTACGTTGAGTTTGCCAATTATAAAATACGAGGATATTTTACCATGAATTCACTATAATCCCTCATGTTCACGTAATAATAATGATAATTCAAAAATACGAGTTTGGTCTGGATCAATTTTGGGTGATTCAACGTTTGTCATCAATAAAATATGAGGACACTTTGACATCAGTGAATTTATACAATTTCTCCTGTCCATTGGCAAGCCCGAAGTCGTCCTGAGTTGGACGTAAAAAAAAACTCCGGAGAACCATAATTGGTAATTTGACTTATTGTTAACTATCTCCGAGGGGATCTTCGAGTTGGCGATTATCCGAGTAACGAGAACGATTCAGGGGTTGTCTGTTTTACTGTAATATTTGGCGACGTTTCGCACAGTCCACGATAACGTTCTTCAGAAAAGTTTCACCTTCTGTTATCCCGCGCGTACAGACACACACAATAGCGCAAAGTAACGAAAAAAAAAAAAAATGAATGAGCACGCTGTATGGCTGTTCGTTCTCTCGTGGGCAAAAAGTACTTAACGAAAGTTTCCTTTTCTCCAGCCGGGACGGACTTTCTTACTTTTCTCTCCCTCGTCTGTTGCTTTTAATGATAATCCCCGAGCAGCAACTATCGCGAGCGGGTCTCTTCTAATTCCTTCTACCTATCGCATTCTATGGACAGCTTTTCCAGGCAAAAGTTTGCGCTAGTGGAAAACTCGGGAAATCCCTTATCGTGGCGACTTCAGCGATCTCTTGTATTAGGCAGCGTTGGCCTGCGCCAGTACCAGGTTGGGTGACCGCTTGGCCGCCGCTTGGATCTTGAGCTGATAGCTGGAGGCAATTCCGCTGACGTTTTCCCTCTGCTCGGTGCAATTTTATGGAAAACAAATGGAAGAAAAACATCATAATCGATTATTGCTTCTGACGAGGAACATCGCTTGAGTGTCCGCGCTCGATTTTATTGAAACTCAGATATGTGATACAGAATTAGAAACTATGAGAGACATATTTTTTTCATCGGCGGAAAAACGGGTTTAAGGGGCGAAACCACCCCTCAGAGAAATGCGTGTCCCCCCCTTAATATAATTTTTCGTGAATACTTCTATAGTGAATTTTTCATCGCCTTACTTTAGAAGAATTTTGATTTTTTTTTCCATTCAGGTCGGTGGACTGCTTGTGGGTGAAACTGCAAATCCGCCCCTCGACACAGCTCCTTTGAGGGGTTGTTACCCCCCAAAAAAAATCGTACATCCAACGTTGAAAAAAATACGTGTCTGATAGTTTTCAGAGCTTTATGACGTATATGAGTTTTAACAAAATCGAATGCGGATACTTAAGGGGGCGGAAAAATGGCTGATTTTCATTATTTTTTTAAAGGAAAGATTTCTTCTCAATTTTTGAGACTTCGGGTGTGTTATATTAGGGGGTTACCCCCACTTGCGATTTTGAAAAAATCGATTTTTTTATTGCATTTTTTTGAAGTATAAGTATCCGGGCCCATACTTCTGTATGGGCCCGGAATAGATGACTCTATGTAAGTTTACAAAAAAAAAAAATATTTTCTTCGTGTAAACTGAAATTGAAACTTTAAACGCGTTTTTCCTAAAATGGCATTTCTGAATTCGGTGACCAAGATTACTCGAACACTAATGAACCGATCTTCTTGAAATTTTGCAGGCTTATTTAATACATAAAAATGTAGTCTTTAATCGTTGGATTTTTTTTTCGAAAAAAAATGGCCGTTTTATAGCCAAAAAACGGCCGTTTTTTTTTTCGTTAAAATCGAACCATTAACTTTGACTGTCCGCCATTTTGTGAAAAATGCATATTTTTAAAATCCTTCGATTAAAGACTAGTTTATACTTATATTTGACTAAATCTATCCGCATCTTTTTTCAGATGATCCACTTCGCCGCAATGTTGGTCACCGCAAACCGTGTATATAAAAACATTATTTCATTGACGGCCATTTGCCACTAAACAATGTAATATTTTTCAATAAAAAAATTACTGAAAGTTCTTCAAGATGTGTTCTTTAAGATGGTATATTGATCGATTAAAAAAGTTTTGTAGTTTTCGTTTAAAAAATTCATGAAAAAGGCCTTTTTTTCCGCTACAAGTGGGGGTAACGCCTTAATATTTCCAATTGTTACGGGGTATTTTTTTTATTAATCTTTAAAAATGGCGGAGGTATGATACGATCTTCTAAACGGGGTGCAGCGGATGTTGTCAGACGGGGTGACACGTAGCGTCGGCGAGATTGCTCTGAAAAAAAACCACCGAAGGTTTGTCTTTCATTAACACTCGTACGCAGAATATGAACCAAGAAAAAGTGATAAATATTGAAAATCCACTAAATCGTACGCTCTCGAACAAAAGGATCGAATTTTCCGAACAAAATAGCGACACTTTGCAACAAAAAATACTTTTTTTGCTATTTTCAAAAACACTTAGCCTTATGTTTTAGACAATGGGGTTAGAAATATTAATACCAAATTTCATCAGAATCGGTCGATAAGTTTTTTAGCCAGTTTTAATTGTACATTAATCTTTAAAAATACTATGTAACAGTCGAAAGTAGTAATAAAACATACCCTAAGTCTCAAAAAAAGGCGAAGAAATCTTTCCTGTAAAAAAAAATCATGAAAATTAGTGAATTCTTTCCTCGCCTGAAGGTATGTCCCACCTTAAGTGATGTTCCTTGTGAGTAGAAATTCGCCCAAAGTGAGGCAGCGCTGCACCCTTCAAAATGGACACTCAGAACCTCGTTGGTCGGAAACATTTTGATCGAGTCAGCAGTGCATTCGACCTTTACAATTACCCAAGAAATTAAACTTAAACAAAAAAATTGTGTGAGCTTAGCGTTGAAAAGAGAAGAAACGTGACTTCGTTGGATGAACGACGAAGAGAGGGAGGGGGAGCAGAAAAAATGAGGCTGCGGACGGAATAAAAATGGAAGAAAAAGAATTGTTTTTTTTGGTGCTTGAGTTCCTTGTAGTGGCGAGATTAAAGCCAACGAGAAGGAAAAGCTCGGAGAAACAAGCAGTGTTTCTCGCTCACTGCAAATATCGCATCACCTTTCAACGTATTCACAAGCGTGCCAGTGAGAAAAACACAGTAAAAGAGAGAGAGAGAGAGAGAGAGGGAGAGAGAGAGAGAGAGAGAGAGAAACAGAATAGAAAAACATTTTAAAAGCATCGTGCAAGGTCTCTAAAGCGATTGTGCTTTCTGAAATGAGCGGAATGAACGAAAAAGTGATTCCCCACTATTGCCCATCCCCTCGCGATCACACAAACTCGTTTTCTCCGGAGACGAAACAAGAGAAAAAAACACAGATTTCCATACATTGCGTTTCCAATGAGAAGAAAAGAAAAGTAAAAGAAAAATGCTTTTCATCCGTTTTTCCGTTTCTCCCATAGATTGAAACCTATGTGAACATCACGTGATTGAATACACCGATGTGAAAATTCACTTCCGGGACTATGCCACTGTGAACTTTCTCTCGTGAATAACGATCGCCGTTGTTAAGGTCGTGTTCTTAAATAAATGGACGAACGTATCAAAAAAGTCATCCGGTCGTGCGATAGAGTTGAAAACTATGCTCTGTTGAAATTCAAAGTATATCGAACGGATAGATTTTCAAATACGACTCACACCGTTGAAAAAAAAAACATAGTTTCGAGAAAAACGTCATAAATCGATCAATTATAGGAATATATTACAAAATATTGCAAATTGACGTTAAGGGGTTACCCCCACTAGCGATTTTGAAAAAAATCTTTTTTTTTTATTGCATTTTTTTGAAGTGCAATTTGAAGTGCAGTTTCTTTTTTTGATGCCCGGAATAGATGTCTCTATGTAAGTTTACAAAAAAAAAAAAATATTTTCTTCGTGTAAACTGAAATTGAAACTTTAAACGCGTTTTTCTCAAAATGACATTTCTGAAGTCGGTGACCAAGATTACTCGAACACTAATGAACCGATCTTCTTGAAATTTTGCAGGCTTATTTAATACATAAAAATGTAGTCTTTAATCGTTCGATTTTTTTTTTTCGAAAAAAATGGCCGTTTTATAGCCAAAAAACGGCCGTTTTTTTCGTTAAAATCGAACCATTAACTTCGACTGTCCGCCATTTTGTGAAAAATGAATATTTTTTAAAATCCTTCGATTAAAGACTAGTTTATACTTATATTTGACTAAATCCATTCGCATTTTTTTTCAGATGATCCACTTCGCCGCAATGTTGGTCACCGCAAACCGTGTATATAAAAACATTATTTCATTGACGGCCATTTGCCACTAAACAATGTAATATTTTTCAATAAAAAAATTACTGAAAGTTCTTCAAGATGCGTTCTTTAAGATGGTATATTGATCGATTAAAAAAGTTTTGTAGTTTTCTTTAAAAAAATTAATGAAAAGGGCCTTTTTTGCGCTACAAGTCGGGGTAACGCCTTAAGACCCTAGGCTGTAAATGCGTGGAATAAAAAAGTCGTATTTATTCAATTTCAAGCTTGTGCGCACCCGTCAAGCCAAACTACCCCCTAGAATGGGTAGTTTATCGCACAAGACGAGAAAATTCAGTCGAGTAAACAATAAAGCACGCACCGTGTAAGGGATGTGAACGGCGAATTCGAGGAAAATTATAATTAAATTTAGTTTCTCAGTTAAGGTGACTTACGCCGCTTCAACAAGCATAGTTTTAGGAAAAACGTCATAACAACGCAAATTTTTGGAATTTCTACAAAATCCTTGTTGGAAATTGAAGTTAAGCGGCTACACCAGTGTCAACGCTGAAAATTAGGGCGATTTTCGGGAATTTTTCGGAAGAAAAGTACCCAATTAAATGTTTCGGAAAATTAAGAATATATTTGGCTATATTTGACCTATATTACATAATTTTTTCATAGAAAAACATTGAGATCCAAGCGACTTATGCGCTGCCTTCGGAGGCGCCAAAAAAAAAGTTCCTCCACTGCTGACATGATTCCGGCCGATTGAGTAGCTGAAACGGAAAAAGTCGAAAGTCGAACGGAAGTCGAAAAATATCAAAATCTAACAAAATGGCGTAGTTATGAAAAAAAGTCTGTTTTCTTGCCTATAAAATGGTCGTTTTTTTCAATGCAAAATCGTCAATTTTCATCCAGTCAAAAATATTCTACGTCGTTGTAGAGTAAATGTATTCAAGAGTACTCAGTTCAAATTTCAAGTCCATCGGATAATTTCTCTTTGAGTTACAATGTCAGCAAATTTGAAAAATCTCATTTCGAGAAAAAACGCGTTTATAGATTTGAATATCGATTTTTGCAAGATAAAATGATTAGAGATACGGCCTTGAAGTTTTTACAGGATATTCTAGAAGGTATAAACTGTCGAAAAAGGCAAAAAAAAATCAATTTTCGGAAAGTGTCACACCGGTATAGCCCCTTAAGATCCTAGGCTATGAATCAATGCAATAAAAAATCGTATTTTTTCCAATTTCAAACTTGTGCACACCCTTCGAGCTGAACTACCCCTTGCAATGGGTAGTTTATCGCAGAAGACGAGAAAATTCAGTCGAGTAAACAATAAAGCACGCACCGTGTAAGGGATGTGAACGACGAATTCGCAGAGGATGATAATTAAATTTCATTTCGTAGTTCAGATGACACGGAGTAGAAATACACGTGCGTACGAGGGCTCTCTTGCCTCGTTTCCGCTTACGAAGCTCGGGGGGGGGGGGGGGTGCGGAGGACGCACCCTCTCGCGTCGTTCTTTTGCGGCTCGGGCAGTTGATACGAGGGCGGCCTCGTTCGTCGTGCACGTCGTCCTCACGCACCGCAGCGACATCTGTATTACGTACTTGTCACACGAGCGGCGAACTTGCTGCGACTCTTGTGTGCAGGACGATAGACGCGGCAACGCAAGACTAGACGGAAAATGTAATACCCGCGCGCGATCTTGCCTCGAGCATAAATACACATTTAAACGTGGCTGGCTCGTTCATCCTCGTGCAACGTGGTGCAGCATGCATGGAAATTCATGTGTACATTTCTAATGCGAAATATTCCGCACGGGCGTAGTGTGCTTTTTGCTGGCTGTTTTTTTTACGCCCGGCATCATCCGCAGGCTGCTCAGCCTCGTTGAGTCCGCGCTGTAATGTCATTAGAAGTGTCATCCCATTGTCTCGTACGTTGTACAAACACGGACACATTTGGACCCACGGATCCGGCTGGGTACGTTCTTCATTAAAATTTATACTGGCCGGGGTCTTGTTTTACCTTGTTCTTCTCTTTGGTCACATTCGGGCGAGCCTATAGGACAGCTGCCTTTTTGCCCTTTTATTAAAGGGTTATGCCTAGTTGTAAAAGTCGAAAAATCACTTTTTTTACGGCCAGTATACTTTGACAGTATATTGCGTTTTTCTCGATTTGTTTAGAATTTTCTAGAAGTTTTTCCCCGAAGTTCCCCGATTTTTTAGAGGTTTTAGATTTTTTTAGAATTTCTCGATTTTTAAAGAACTTTTAGATTTTTTTAGATTTCTTTTAGAATTTCTAGAATTTTCTAGAATTTTCTAGAATTTTTAGAATTTTCTACAATTTTTTAGAATTTTTAGAATTTTCTACAATTTTTTAGAATTTTATAGAATTTTATACTATTTTAAAAGAGTTTTATAAAAGTGTTTTTTCCCCGAAATTTTTAGAATTTTTTAGAAAATTTTTAGAAAAACATTTTTAAACTGTTCTCTGCGAATTTCACGGTGATCGGATCATAATTGACAGGTTTATAGGCTGCTACGTTGACGCCCTTCGGAATGCTTAGAGCTTCGTTCGAAACTTTAAACGCTTTATTTTTCGAAAGTTTTTTTTTATAGTCGATGAGCATCTTGCAAACTACGGCGTCGGCATTTCCGAATTTTTTTGGGGGTTTTTCTAGATGTCAAAATATAGTATTCGACTAGAGGACTTTTTTCCCGATGAATACTTTCGATTTGATAAACGAAAAATGGTCATTTTTCCACAAGAATCAAGATTCTCACTTTGAACACGCGCGACTTTTGAAAAATTTGATATTTCGGAATTTTCTTTGGATAATTGTAGGATAAACTAATATAATCAAGAAATCTGTTTGGTTTTTTGGGACAAGATAACCTGGCTCAGAAGGGCATCGCTCAGGGCAAAACACGTTTTCGAGAGTTACTTCCCAGACATTGGTTGTAAATTGATTATAACTAGAGATTTTTGTACAAAAAAGGACAGAGTATTCCTCAGATAATACTTTTTCAAATACCTAATTTTTGTAAACTTCATCATAACGAATTTCTAAAAAAGCCCCAAAAATGAACTGTTTTCGACTGTTACAACTAGAGTTTGATCTTTCATCAAACGTGCTGGTTGCATTGAAGTAGTACGTACCCAATTATTATCTTTTTTTCATCGATCTCCGACAGATGGATAGGGTCGATGCAGAATTATCCGCTGATGATGAATTTCCAAGGTAGAACTCGATGGGAGCAAAAGTTTCGTCTGGGGAGCAGTTATGGACAAAATCGATCTCCTGGAATAAATAAGGGCTGGAGAAGGGTGGGTCTGAATGAATAGTGACTGCGAAGCGATTTTGCATCGTAAGATTGAACTTAATCATATTGCGATTTTTTCGCTGGGTAAGTAGGGGTCGTCGAACGATTTTATCAAAAAAATTCTCCATTGACCAGCTACTGGCCTCATACATCCTTAAAATGCACGCGGGGTATTTCTCTCCGTTATTCTTTACTTTTGTCCCTTTTGTCGTTGCGTGACGATCTCATTTATTTTTCATGTTTCACCGTAAGCGTCGGTGCTAAGCGGTCACCGCTCCAAGTATCGGCCATGCACAGCATTGCTCAAGGCAGTATTCTAGTCTAAAGGCCTAAATTTCGGGCTTTTTTTTAGTTTGATTGAAAAAAAAAAAACAAAAAAAAATATTTTTGGCATCCATTCTTCCACAGGTTTTTTTTATTGACGTTTCAAGAACTGACAAAACAAATTTTGTGACAAACTAATGAAAATTGAAAAGATTATGGGCCGCTTAATATGGCGTTGAAAAAAAAAGGTTGAGGCGGTTGACATGATTCTAAAGGTCCCGTTTATCTGAACCAAAAATAAAACCAATTTTCTTGATCGATAAGAATGTCAATATGGCAGGTACCAAAGAGGAAGAAAATGGCGACCGTCTGTAAACATTTTCTTTTAAACTGATAAAATTTTTGCAATGCCCGAGGTGGGGGCAATAGAGAGCTACATACTGATGGTCCACATCAAATTTGAAATCAATAAGTTGATTAGAGCTCGATATTTTATCAACCAGGTTGAAAAAGGTAGTTCGAGAAAAACCTGTTTAAAGTTTTGAGTACAATTTCCAACACCGCAACTATCCGAGTGGTATAATGGCATGTTATACTTACGTGTTAAAGGGTGTCTCAAAATGACCTGACCTTTAAATCGCATGCCATTTATTTTGTGGCGAACATAGAGTACTAATCTTTGACAACTGGTATCAGGAAGTATTGAGGTTTAGTCATGGAGAATTACACAATCGACCAACGCATAGAAATTGTTACTTGCTGCATTGTTACTGCATATTTATTGTAGCCAAAGTTTCATGGTCTTGTTATCTCGCGCCGCGGTGATGTGAATTGGCCACCAAGATCGTGCGATTTGACGCCATTGGACTTGTTTCTTTGGGCTTTTCTGAAAGGAAAAGTGTTAATGAAATTAGTCCGCAATTATGCCACAATGTTATTTAAAATTTCGTCATACGAGTGAACATTTGCAAACAGGGACGAGGCGGCCATTTATTGGATATTGTGTTGCACACATAACCTCCATGTTTGTACATTATATTGAAATAAAAATATTCGTACTTTTCAAATAAATGATAGGTTTTTTTATTAAATAAATATTTCAGGTCATTTTGAGACACCCTATATTAATCCGCCATTCTTGCCTCATTAAGGCCTTAGGCCACAGTAACGGGTATAAAATCATGTGCGAATTTAACAATTTTTTTTCGTATGAAAAAGTGATTCAATCATAAAAAGAATTACACATCTATTAAGTATGTATATCAAGCTGTTAGAAAAAAAAATATACATTTTTTTCGATGTACAAAATGGCCGACTACTCGAAACTTCTCGAAACATCTTTTTTCCAACTGGCGTGACAAATAACTTCAACAATTTTCACTCGATTTACTTCAAATTTAAAAGTTATATTCCTAATTGCATTTCGCAGAGAAGTACGTACGGAATTTCTAATTAATCGAAAACTTTTCATTTTATGAGCACTTTACGAGCAGTTATAACGAAATTTTTCACTGAAAATTCATTTCTCAAGTTCAAATACCTACAACTTTTGAATAAAACAATATTTTTCAATTTCCGTACGTACTTCTCTAGGTATTCTGATGTAGATTGACGAGAATTTTTGTTTTTTGTTCTAGGTAAAAAATCGCGGATGCCAAATGTCACGCCGCGGAGCGTTTAAAAAAAGATAACAAAAGAAAATGTTAGTAGTCGGCAATTTTGTACATCGAAAAAAAAATATATATTTTCCAACAGCTTGATATTCATACTAAATAGATGTGTAATTAATTTTAGGAGTGAATCACTTTTTCATACGAAAAAAATTGTTAAATTCGCACATGATGTTATACCCGTTACTGTGGCCTAAGGCCTTAAGTGTGCCTTTCTCGACTTCGAAATGATAATTCCCTAGATCTCGTTCTTCCCTGCGTACAGATCTAGGTCGCTCAGAAGCTTCTGAAGTTCGTAGCTCCAACTGGTCGATCCTATTCTAGTCTCGTTTCGAATCGCTACAACCATGTGAATATTAGGAATTACGAAATTTCCTCTTAAGGACATATTCTTAACAGCCTACACTTTAAGAAAATTTCAAAAAAAGAAGCCGATTTTTTCAAATTTCCAGACTAGAATACTGCCTTAATTAAGCTAGAACGAGCGCGCGCTCTTGATGCATATATATTTTGTTCAAATGTTAACCAGACATTCTTCACATCATTATGCATGTTGAGTGAAATTTCAGAACAGTCGACTATTTAGATTGGGAGATAATGGGTTCTAAAATTTAAACTTTTAAGGGGTTACCCCCACTTGCGATTTTGAAAAAATCGATTTTTTTTTTGCATTTTTTTGAAGTATAAGTATCCGGGCCCATACTTCTGTATGGGCCCGGAATAGATGACTCTATGTAAGTTTACAAAAAAAAATATTTTCTTCGTGTAAACTGAAATTGAAACTTTAAACGCGTTTTTCTCAAAATGGCATTTCTGAAGTCGGTGACCAAGATTACTCGAACGTTAATGAACCGATCTTCTTGAAATTTTGCAGGCTTATTTAATACATAAAACGTAGTCTTTAATCGTTCGATTTTTTTTTTCGAAAAAAAAGGCCGTTTTATAGCCAAAAAACGGCCGTTTTTTTTTGTTAAAATCGAACCATTAACTTGGCTGTCCGCCATTTTGGGAAAAATGAATATTTTTAAAATCCTTCGATTAAAGACTAGTTTATACTTATATTTGACTAAATCCATCCGCATTTTTTTTTCAGATGATCCACTTCGCCGCAATGTTGGTCACCGCAAACCGTGTATATAAAAACATTATTTCATTGACGGTCATTTGCCACTAAACAATGTAATATTTTTCAATAAAAAAATTACTGAAAGTTCTTCAAGATGTGTTCTTTAAGATGGTATATTGATCGATTAGAAAAGTTTTGTAGTTTTCTTTAAAAAAATTCATGAAAAAGGCCTTTTTTGCGCTACAAGTGGGGGTAACGCCTTAACACTGCAGGGTCTGCATTGACCGAAAGTCAGGTCACATAATTCGTCAAACCATTCTATAGTGTTTATAAATTTAAAAAAAATATGTTTAAATAGCAAACTAGTTAGGGAAAGAGTGAAAAATCTTTGGATTGCCTTTATTATTCAGTTTCGCTAAAAACGTT
Source organism: Ophion slaviceki (assembly GCA_944452715.1). Taxonomy (NCBI): domain Eukaryota; kingdom Metazoa; phylum Arthropoda; class Insecta; order Hymenoptera; family Ichneumonidae; genus Ophion; species Ophion slaviceki. The sequence goes on along the minus strand of OX101793.1, from coordinate 24,921,359 downwards.
CAGTATAGACAGAATAATTCTCCGTAAAAAATATTCGTTCCCTATAATAAGAAGACATATGGCAACACCGCACAACAGTATTGTTAAATATTTCTAGAAAAAAAATAATTATCGTGTTCCTAAAGTTAAAAATCTTATCATAAAAAAATATTTGCATTGTAAATATGAATATCTTATATTGTTTATGTTATCTGCATTAACAAATAAAAGTGTTGGTTAATACATAACTAATTGAGAACTTTGTTCGATTAAAAATTACTTCGAAACAAAAATGTGTGTTGCAGTATTATTTTAAATATGCCGCTGAAACTTGCGTCTTTGCATACGTGGAACGATGCGGTGTTGCCATATGTATTCTCATTACAGGGAACAAATATTTTTTACGGAAAATATTCTGTCTAAATGTCATTGCAGACCCTGCAGTGTTAAAAGTTGCAATTTTGAAACCCATTATCTCCCAATCTAAATAGTCGACTGTTTTGACATTTGACTACATGCATAATGATATGAACAATGTCTGATTAAAATTTGAACAAAATCTATAAAAATCAAGAGCGCGCGCTCGTTCCACCTTAAGTCGAAGGACCGCCGGAGCCGAAGACCAGCTCATCCACCAGTGTCGGTTCATAAATTCCAAATATTTTCATACATAACTTCCGAGCATCTCGTGCGATCAGCATCGCCAGGATCTTCCTCCGTCTCCCAAAGCCCTCCATTCGTCCGCAATCCAATAGTGAAGTGGATCGAGTCCGCTACGTCACGTTTCCTCGTCTCGATCTCCCATTACTATAAATGGTGTACGAGATAGGGGTGCGACGTGGCGAATGTGAGAATACAAGACTGAGATAGCAGACACCGGAAGGAAGAGCCCCAAGAAGTGGGTTTGATCCTGACGGAGATCCTTTCTCTCTCTCTCTCTCTCTCTCTCTCTCTCTCTCTCTCTCTCTCTCTCTCCCCGTACTCCTGCATTAACGATTAATGATAGATCTCTCCCTCGTGGATAAGTTCGAGCAAGGACTCACTTCAATCATGGAAATTCCTCGATTCTCGTCAGCGATCTTCCACTACGAACACCTATAGCAGAAACTTCCGCAGACTCCACCCCTTCACCATCGGAATTTCGGACGGATTTCCATCATTTGGAAATCCGTTATAACCGATCAACGTGACCGAGGCCTGGAATTTTTTGATTTTTCACCAGCCCACATTGATCACTCATAAAGCGATATTGCGTAACAAGTGGCTTGTCTTTTTTGTCCAATGGATCATTGTGATCGACGAGTAAACGAGCTGCCTATTCGAGGCTCATCGACTGGATGTCCAAATGAACAAATCACGTGTAGCCTGTATGATTCGTTCACGCAACGATTGGCTACTAATTAATGAAAAATACTGAATAATTGGCCCAGCAGCAAACGCAGCACCCTTTTTCGGTGAACTCCCTGTTTTATTGCCTTCTTTACATCACTGCATTTGATTATTTCACGCGATGACTGTGATTCCATATCCTGCAGCGTTCAATGTCCATTTTATGGAATTTTCGTTGGAATGGCGAGCTGTCAATGGACAGTGGTGGGAGAGCCGGAAAGTGATAGTTAAACAATTTCGGGGATAATCGATGGACGACTGATGGCGATTCAACAGGCGCATCCCGGCTACCCAGATGATCCGTCCGCATCCGGTACGCGTCGATTGGAAGGGTTTTTTTTTCTCTTCTCTTCCGGGAGCATCAACTAACGAAATAATTGAGCGCATCGTGCGGAGGTGACCTGCCTTAGCCAGGATGGTTATTATGCCGCGTGCTATAAAGGTGGCCATCCACTCATCCGTTTTAATTAGTCTGTGTGGGGTAAAAAAAAAGTTATAAAATTGTTAGTGGACTCGGTATAATTAGATTCGGGAGGCTCGGGGCGAGACTGCCGCATGGCAAAGGGCGATCCGGTCTCATAGGTCCGCGCAGAGAAAGAAGAGGCAGAGAGAGAGAGGGGGGGAGAGAGAGAGAGAGAGAGAGAGAGAGAGGGGGGGAGAGAGAGAGAGAGAGAGAGAGAGAGAGAGAGAGAGAGAGAGAGAGAGAGAGAGAGAGAGAGAGAGAGAGAGAGAGAGAGGGAGAGAGAGTTGAAAGGGAGAGAGGGAGAGAGAGAGAAAGCTCCTGCGATACCGCTACGCGCCAAACACGCGATATCGTTTTATCGGGCAAAGCTCAGAGAACTGGGACATTTCACAAAGCGACGAACAAGCGCACCCCACATATAGGCCCGTATAAAGCCAGTCGAGATTAAACAACGGCGGCATATTCCCAACCAGAGCTATATATATATATATACATATATATATATATACATATATATGTATGTATGTATGTATATATGTATGTATGTATCTATATACAGGTAGAGCGCTCTTGATGTTATTATTGGTACACGTGACGTCGACAGAACTGGCAAATCGTAGGTAATTACAGCGTCGCTATGCAAATGGAACGATGGACAATCACAGAGGTATTACCGACAAATGATATTACGCTGCAGTCGCATGTCCATTGCACTGTCACGTTTCTTCATAATTAATTGTTTGAAAAGTCTCTAAACGACAAAAAAGAACCAATCATAGAAATATCGACGAATAAATGTATCTGGTGGCTAAGGAGCTTGAACAAATAGTCCCTCGTCTGTAGTTCAAGGGCCTACATCCACTTAGAGGCCCGAAAAATGGCTAAATTGACAATTTTTTTCTGGGAAACGGTTGGTGTATTAGGAACGCTTTTTTAAAACACATTTGTTGAGGGCCATTAAGAAAATCACCGAAAAATACAGAACAACGACAAAAACATGGCTGTCGGTGAAATTTTTCGCGATGTTTGGCGGTGGACACTCTCCAACTGAAACGGTCGATCCGAAATCGAAAAACCAGACGGGTTATTGAAGATAACAATCAATACGAGTCGTTGACAATCGTCAATTTTTTATATTATTTATTTTAACAACGTGGCGACGAATTGAAAGCGGAGCATACCAAATCTGTGAAACAAGTCATTTTTACGTAACTATTCAAAAGTGAAGATCGATTTTTGAAAAGTGAGATCGTCAACGACCTTTCGTTGTTTCTCGTCGTGTCTTCTGTAAATTTGGAAATAATCCATCGAGTGGTTCTCGAGGTATCATGTCCACCGAATTTTAAAACAGTGTTTCGCGAAAAACGTGTTCGAAGTTTGAAGTATGGTGCTGCTAGTTTTAGGAACATTTTAATGAAATTTTCAGGGAATATAGCTAAAAGTTGATACCATCGAATAAAAATATTTTTTGGATAATTCAATTTTTTTCACCCACCTTGGTAGATGTAGCCCGTTAATTTGTCGTCCGGGATGCTCAACTTTCGTCCCATCGATCTGAGATCTGTGGTAAGGAAAAAAAAGCGAGAAGGCACGATTTCATTTGCGACGTTTTGCCACTTGGGAAATCTTTCCCAAAGGCAAACTGTAAAATGACGGTCTATCGATGAGGGCTGCGTGAAGAAAGGCAAATTCACTAGGATCGATAATTCATTCGGAAACGGGAAAAAGATATGAAGACACACTCAAATATTTGATTGGTCCGAGTGGTCATTAGTTCGATGGATTAAACAACTCGTTGGCATCCCTCTATGGCGGATTTAGTCAGCCCGATATTTTCGTTTTCAGTGCGGCTGACGAGCTCGTTTAATCGTGCCGGGAGTGGAGGATTAATGTCTAACGAGGTACTGTATTATGGAGAAGGGTGACTTTGGAGACACTCGACTTCGAGGACTTTTCTTTGGGCCTGTTCGGTGATGGGGAATATTAATTAACATGAATTATTTAAAAGATCAATAGCATGCAGTAATTATGTTTAAATAATGCTATTGATGAACTAATCTGTGCACAAATTGTCCTTTTTTCAAAATACTTTTTTACACATTGTTTGTGCATACAGAGGAACTATCGTCAGTGAGGAAGGAATATGCTCGTCAATGATCAACTTCATCTTGTCTCTTGTCAACGTGATTGCACTATGCGGTACTTTGACAAGGCACTCAAGAGACATTTGGGGTGGCTCAAAAGACCTTCGAGAACTGAAGGATCCGAGGATGGGAAATGAAGAGCAAGAGAGGAGAGGGATAGATAGAAGGAGAGAGAGATGCATTACTTGATTAGATATGTTCTGTCACCAGAGGCGTAGCCAAGGCTTGCTACACGAGGGGCGGGGGGGGGGGGGCTAAATGTAAGGAAAGTAAAAATGAAGTACACGTTAAATAATTTTTCTAAAAACTGTAATCAATTTCAATCATGTCGAAACCGTATGCCATACCTGCACAATTTTGGCGGCCACGTCGTTCGTCCGCAGCCTGTCCCTATTCTGGCATAGCAACTTCTACCCCACATCGTTGGCTATTCAAATTTACACTTTGGCCATCCCAAGAATAAAAGAAGAAACAAATTGGGGACAATTAGTAAAATATGAACATTCGGGTGAAAGTTTTGCCGAATGCACGATTTGGTTGTAATGATTTTTACAATTTTTGGGTATTCATTTATTTAATTTTACAAGATTAAGGCCTTACATACGCGATTTAAAAAAATGACGCATATATTGACAACATTTTTTTTCAGATCATTTATGCACATGGTTAAGTATATGAAAAAAAATCAGTAAAATTAACAAATGGCGGAGATTTAAAATAATAAGGCAATGTATTTTTTTTGCGCGCGCGTTGATGGTGAAAGTTCTCGGCATCGATGTGGGTGTCTGAAAAAAAATGAACATATTTATTATTGCATAATGAATATATCTTCAGTGTGAACCAACAATATTATTAAAAATAAATTATTATAATGAAAATTCGAAACTTAAATTTTTTTGACTCAATTTTCTGTTGGTATTTTATTTTTAATATTCTGTTGTGTCATTCAAATTTTTGTTTTTGTGGTTCATACGATAGGTAATGATACTAAGAATATGTTGTAAAAATTTCAAAGCGATCTGATCCTTCGTTCAAGAGTTAGAACTTTCACAAGGTTCAAAAAAGTGAATCGTGGAAAAACGGCTTTTATGAATTTTTTTCGAGTTTTTGGAAAACGTACTTGGCCGATTTGCATGACATTTTCATGGGACCCATCGCTGTTTGTCTATACAGCAGAGAAACAACTATTCAAATTGGACCAGCCAACACGGCGTAATCGGTGTACGTAGACATAAAAAAATACGACCAAAATACATAGCCGACGAACAATTTGAAGCCGGTTGAAAATGGTTTCATTCAAAACGCTTGAAAGTAAAATGCTTACTGCAAGTTTCAATACCATTCTATATCAATTTGGTACTAATTTTGAAATGTCTATATTGAAACCATGTAATTTTATTTTCATATATTTTGACCATATGAGCTTGACCACATGAGCCAAGGGGAGGGGGCCAAGTGACCCATCTTGCCCCACCGCGGCCGCGCCCATGTCTGGCACACGTTTGAATGGGGCCGGGTTGAAATTCCGAACTTTGAATGGTCAGAACGCTTAAGGGGATTTTGCGATTTTGAAAAAACCGATTTTTTTTATTGCATTTTTTTGAAGTATAAGTATCCGGGCCCATACTTCTGTATGGGCCCGGAATAGATGACTCTATGTAAGTTTACAAAAAAAAATATTTTCTTCGTGTAAACTGAAATTGAAACTTCAAACGCGTTTTTCTCAAAAAGGCATTTCTGAAGTCGGTGACCAAGATTACTCGAACACTAATGAACCGATCTTCTTGAAATTTTGCAGGCTTATTTAATACATAAAAATGTAGTCTTTAATCCTTCGATTTTTTTTTCGAAAAAAAAAATGGCGGTTTTATAGCCAAAAAACGGCCGTTTTTTTCGTTAAAATCGAACCATTAACTTTGACTGTCTGCCATTTTGTGAAAAATGAATATTTTTTAAAATCCTTCGATTAAAGACTAGTTTATACTTATATTTGACTAAATCCATCCGCATTTTTTTTTCAGATGATCCACTTCGCCGCAATGTTGGTCACCGCAAACCGTGTATATAAAAACATTATTTCATTGACGGCCATTTGCCACTAAACAATGTAATATTTTTCAATAAAAAAATTACTGAAAGTTCTTCAAGATGTGTTCTTTAAGATGGCATATTGATCGATTAAAAAAGTTTTGTAGTTTTCTTTAAAAAAATTCATGAAAAAGGCCTTTTTGCGCAACAAGTGGGGGTAACGCCTTAAAACTCCGAAAGAACAGTTCCCCGAAAGATCAAAACTCCGAAATAATTTTTCACGAAAGACCAAAACTTCGAAAATCTGAACACCGTCAAAATAATTCGGCTATGGAAGTTTTAAAAGTTTCAAAATTTTGAATAAATCGACGAATTATTTCAAGATTTTTTTTATCATGGTTCGGAATTTCAACCCGCCCCCGTTCAGATTTTCGGAGTATTGGTCTTTCGGCTAAAATTATTATGGAGTTTTGGTCCTTCGGCCCAGTATTCTTTCGCAGTTATGAGTGTCCTGATCATTTTAAGTTCGGAATTTTAACCCAGCCCCGTTTGAATAGGCATGTTACGCTTTCCTAATAAAATATATTTGATTTGCAGAGTCCTTATTACTTGCCTGTTTGTCTTTGATACTCTGACTGTTCCTCTGTCTTCCCCTTGCTCCCTCGCGCCATGAGGGTTTTCGCCTTCCCTTTGCTATTTCTCCCTCCCGCCCCCTCCCGTCCTCGCGACCTTTCCTTGTTAGTTAATTAAACAGTGACTTCACTTTATCTTACTTTACTCTACTTCAGTCACTTTTTTACTTAACTTACTCTATTTTTAATTTAATTTAATTTTTATCATACCTTCATTTTGCAACAATTAATATTCAAGAGCGATGTATTTGTACTCTTTGGCACGGTACTCTTAGGGAACGTTGGATCCAGAGTACAAAATAAACGTTTCTCTCTCTCTCTCTCTCTCTCTCTCTCTCTCTCTCTCTCTCTCTTTCTCTGTCTCCATTGATCGTGTTCATCCAAGAGTATTTTGATCAAACTGTTTGCTAAAAATTCCTCATAGTTCATAAAGCAAGGTAGAACAAGGGACCAACGAACTTTCGAAATGAGGAAATGCCAGGTTGAAGGCGAGAGACCACTGGAACGGGACTTTTATGCATTTTCTCAAAGCATATTCAAGAATATGTGAAAAAAAATTCAAATAAAAATATTGAAAATTTACCGAGTTACAGACAATTAAGTGAAACCAGGTGGTGCAACGATTTAATGACGTTGAAGTTTGCATCGTTGGAATTCAACGAACATTAATTCTTTTTAATTACTCAATTTTTTTGTTGGCTGACTTAGGCTGTGAAAACCGCTCAAACGTTTTTACGTATTCTCATTAGGAATTTACGACCTCAATTTGCAAAAAAGCCTCTGGATAATGATTTACAAGAAATAAGAAGAAAAAAATTCGTTTCATCCAAACGATGCAAACTTCAACGTCGTACGATTTAGAGATATACTAAAACTTTCAATCTGGCTAAAATTGACCCTCGTTAATTTCTAATTTTTGTGAATAAAAATTAACATGCAACAAGTTTAACGTATGTCGAGTAACGTATATTTTTTTCAAAATTCCAAATAAATAATCTAGTGGACGAAGAAAAATCGGAAAATCGACCTTTTTTCGACCCGTCGCAGTGGTGTCCTCTCTTGATTGGTTATTCGTGACTAACCTGAAAGAAGTCCCGGAAAATAAGATTCCCTTTGAGGGAGTTCGAATGGCACGGGTGAATAAGGAATTATGAGGAAGCCACCTCAATTCCTCCCGCCGATATCGTTCTTTTTCTCTCGTCGTACGAACGATAAAATTTCGCACAAACTTTATTCTGTTGTTGACTGAGATACGATGTGAAACAACGATAACCCCGTGCAATTGTTACATTATAGGTGCTCCAAGTACACTATAAATCGTAGCGGCTTATCGTTCTCAGTGGATATGAATACATATCCGAAATATTCTTATCGCATGTCTGAACACTATCCACCCTATCTGCTCGCATTCATGATATACTTTCGGACGTACGTAGCTCTACATACATTTTTTTCTCTTCTCGATCCTCACAGGGACGTGAAGAAAATGCGTGGCACGTATGTGGAATTTTTATTGAAATTGATAGAACGACCAACGATCGCGCCATATATATATATATATATATATATATATATATATATAAAAATTGAAACCGAGTCTAGTGGAGCAAAGTTCGATGCTCTTCTGGATTTTCCCGAACGCTGGATCGACGAACTGGGTAGGGCGGTGGGGGTAGGGGTCGAAAGAGATCGTCTTATCCCGTCAGTGAATAAAATAGCGATCAGACGACACATGTGGAAAATTTACTCGTAGTCAATATATCAGGCATGCCCCAGGGCTTATCGCACTTGCATAAATTGTCTGACGCAAAAAAATTATGAGCTGTGGCGCACGCTGTCTGAATATTTCGTAAAAATGTACACATACACAAATTGTGTACACATGGAAACTCGAGCATTTCACTTCAGGGAAAAGTCTCCACTCGCCGCGTGACGTTCATGAAAATTTCATTTCACGAATCAATGGATACGGGAGTTATAAAAAAATCGGAAAATGAGAGTCAATGTACTTGCGATTTCTCTTGAGAAATTCTTTATAAGTTGTTCGGAAATTCCATCCATCGAAACCACTGACATGGAACATCACTTAAGTGGCCGCCTTCGATTTTGTTGAAACTTATTGGCAGAAAGACGGTTTTTAGGGGGGGGGACGAACCGTCAAAGAACAGAGTGTCACCCCTTAATTTAATTTATATTCAATACTTTTGTAGTGGATTTTTCATCGTTTTACATGAGAAGAATTTTGGTGTTTGTTTCATTCAGATCGGTGGACTGCTTGTGGCCGAAAGGGCAAAACTACCCCTTGACACGCCCTTCTTTGAGGGGTGGTTTCTCGCCTTAAAACCGTTTTGCCGCGGATAAAAAAAATACGTGTCTAATAGTTTCCAATGATTTTTCACATATATGAGTTTCAACAAAATCGAAGGCGGAAACTGCAAAACCACCCCTTGACACGCCTTACTTTGAGGGGTAGTTTACTCCCTTAAAACCGTTTTGCCGCAAAAAAAATACGTGTCTAATAGTTTCCAATGCTTTTTCACATATATGAGTTTCAACAAAATCGAAGGCGGAAACTGCAAAACCACCCCCTGACACGCCTTTCTTTGAGGGGTGGTTTTCCCCCTAGAACCGTTTTTCACAGATAAAAAAATACGTGTCTAATAGTTTTCAATGTTTTTTCACAATTTTCCTGTTTCACACATTGGTTTTCGTTTCATTCAGATCGACGGACTGCTTGTGGGTGAAACTGCAAAACCACCCCTCGACCCTTTGAGCAGTGGTTTTTCTCCTTAAAACCATTTTTAGCAGATTCCAAAAAATACGTGTCTAATAGTTTTTAATGCTTTATCACGTATATGAGTTTCAACAAATTTGAAGTCGGACACTCAAGTGATGTCCCTGTGAGGAACGAAGTTCCCTCTCGATGAATACGTACATACATTGAATTGGAGAAAGTTCACGATCTTCCCTTCGATCGGTAGGGTTTATACTCGCTGATCGAAATAATAAAATTCCCGAGGAAAGTTCTTGTTCGACCTGTTTCGCGTACATGTTCTATCTGTTCCCATCGCCGATGATATCGCGAGGCATCCTCGCAGCTTCCGTTGTTGCTTTTCGAGTCGCGGAATCGTCTGCCATCCTTGTCATTGGTATTCGCGTGGTGCACCCGCCGCACTCCATTAACCAAGTTTACGCCGTTGCTATTTCGATATCTCGGGCTCACGTGAACGGTCTTCGGGTCCTTCGAGATTCCTTTCAGCCAGCATACATACCTGTATGTATATTGTACGTAGCCTTTTCGGTGTGTTGCGTAAGCAGAGCTGAATACAGATAGTTGCAGAGGAAGAAACAGCGGGAGGGAGGGAGAGAGAGAGAGAGAGAGAGAGAGAGAGAGAGAGAGAGAGAGAGAGAATGAGAACAAGGCGATCAAGAAGATAGTTATATATTTACATACGAAACTCTGGAGCCAAAACTAACTAGTTGTAGGGTTCTCTCAGAACTATGTGTCTGCATACACATATATATATTTCCACATTTCGCAGCCGATCGAGAGCACGTATCGTCCATGATAGATATTAACGAGGGATATTATTATTCGCCCGGAACACACCGCCATTGAATGCAGTGGAATGGACGAATATATTCATGCATACACGTCTACGTGCATTGCGTATATACATGCGAGTAGAAACAAACAAAGGAGAATATCTGACTAAAATTTATCATTAACCTCGCGCGTTATCGCAAAAGCCGGCAGCTTCTATTCCATGACGAATGGGCTAAAAAAAACTAATGGAAATCGTATATACAATTGGCTCAGAGAGTCCACGGTTGGAGATGAAATGAACAAAAAAAACCTGATCAACACATTTGAGGGGCTACATCTACCGAGAGGTCCGAGAAAAATGGCCAAATTCTTTTTTTTGTGGGTAACAGTTGGTGGAAAAGAAACGAATTTTTTTTAAACACAAAGGTACATATCAGGTGTAGTAAAAAAAACATCATTTTTGCCTTCAATTTAATGCAAAAATGATGGATTTCTTTTTACTATACCTAATATTGAGGGCCTATGAAAAAAAATCACCAAAAAATACAGAAAACATGGCCCTTGGTAGATGATGAATTTGTTTTCGTCTCGATTGGCGGTGGACACCCTCCGGCTTAAACGGTCCATCCGAAATTTAAAAACCAAACGGGTTATTCAAGGTAACAATAAATACGAGTCGTTGACGATCGTGGATTGTTAAAATAATTTTTTTTAACAACGTGTCGACCACGGAAACTCCAGCAGATAAAATTTATGAAAAAATCGTCATTTTTACGTAACTATTGAACAGTAGTGATCGATGTAGAAAAAGACAGATCGTCAAAGACCTTTCAATGTTTCTCATCGCATCTCTTGTAAATTTGGATATGATCCATCAGGTGGTTCTCCAGATATCATGTCCACCGAATTTAAAAACAGTGTTTCATGAAGAACGCTAACGTTAATAATCAACACACCATATTGTTCGTGACTGGAGCCATTTTGCACGCTCTAAAGTCTCCATATTTTTTTTTACATAAAAAAACTCACATTCTCTATCTTTTATGCAAACAAACTCATCAAGATGCACGTAGCTCGTAGAATCAAATTTGCGCCCTGCGGGCATGAATTTCATGGACCGAACAATGTTAAGGTTCGCGAGGGGTGGAAACTAAGGCAACCCGATCCACCTGAAAGGTATCGAGTTTTTGGTGCACGAGAGGGAGAATCTCCCACGAGCAGCCAGCGAGATGCAAGAACGTTCGAAGCCCTTGTCGGGCTGCGCTAAACTTTCCAACCGAAAAGTGCAGCTCACCTCGGCGCAGTACTGCGAAAACGTATGCTAAGAACCAGTGATGCTTTGGACCTCCGAACCAGCGAACACACGTCGAGTTTTCATGTCAAAGCCAACCGAGCACTCGCCTAACAATGATTCGCACGTGACTCAGGTTGCTCGGCACGCAACCTGAAACCCCAACTATTTCAGCACCCTTGTAACGAATCAGGGAAGCTTATTTTGGGGAAAAGCTTTCATTGTGCTCGATTGAGAAAGCAATGCCGAAAAATAACAACGACTGAAATAAATCTCAAGAGGTCAAAATGTGATGACTAAAGAAATATGAAGAAATGCAGGAATTTATATAATATTATATAATATTATATATATATATATATATATATATATATATATATATATATATATATATATATATATATATATATAGCTGGTATATATAATATTATATAAATTCCTGCATTTCTTATATACATATGTGTGTGTGTGTGTGTTGTATGGGATATTCCAACTCAACTCAGCCAACTATTTCCTTCACCATCGTTGATTGTAGATTTCCATAGTGGAAAAGCTCACTCCTGCTGGCAAAAAACACCATTCTCCCAGCCTTTACACTTCTGCGGCTCCAATAAATTGAGACGTCCACTCGGGCCGTTTTTTAAACTCGAAAAACATTTAAATACGTTTTAGCTTTCTTATGTGCATTTTTCAACAAAGCTCAACTTGTGATTCCGATATTTACTATTAGTAAAATTTCGAACTAGTAAAATTTCGATTTTGCGGATGATTGTTTGACAGTTTGAAAATCAGAAGACTACTCTTTCGATTTTGCAAGTATACAAAAAACTTGAAAACCATGGCTTCAGATGAAGTTCAATTTGGGTGGTATTCCATTCTGAATTCTTCTTTAATCGTCTCAAATCCTATTTTTGCTATCTTACGTTATATTATTACGTTACTCTATATTATGTTATATGTACTGTGTTATCAAGTTCTGCCCCGCCATCTCACTCATTTTCTCTCTCTCTCTCTCTCTCTCTCTCTCTCTCTCTCTCTCTCTCTCTCTCTCTCTCTCTCTCTCTCTCTCTCTCTCTCTCTCTCTCTTCCTCTTTTTTCCGCTGTGCTAGTCATTTGAATTTACCTGAACCGAAAAGGCTGCGCTCCATTTTCGAGCTGATCCTGATCCTTTACGGAGAATTATAAATGTTATTCACATACATTTTTTCTATTTCGGAAGCATATTTTTTCGTAAGTTTTGAAGTTTTTTTGTTACTTACAAGACCGAAAAAGTCCTTTTCTCACTTCCAAATTGTCGAATAATCATAGACAAAATCAATTTTTTTTTCAGAATTCTATTAATGAGCCGAGTGGACTTTTCAATTTTTTGAGGTCGCAGAAGGGTAAAGGACGATGGAAAAAAATTGTAAAAAAGTGAGGAGTTTTTGTACACCAAGCGAGAGGTTTTTACTATGGAAATCTATAACCAACGATGGTGACGAAAATAGTTGTGTGAATTGAGCTGAAAAACCCCATATATGTATATATTGGTACGTGGAATACATCTCATACGGAAAATCCGCCATACTGGATCATAAAAAAAAGTAATCTGGATGAACAATAAAACGTTGCCTGTCTCGCGTGCTAAGAAGAGATTCGAGATTACGCAATGGCGATACACAGGACTTCTATACATGTCGGTGTATATATATATATATATATATATATATATATATATATATATATATATACACATAAGCTCATATCACCACGTAGCGAAGAAAAATCAACAGCTGATGAATTCAGCGAGATGAAATTCTTATAGCCCATATTTTGTATGAAGTTGCGATAAGACGGCGAAAGAGTAGGTAATATCGGGCGATATTGCGTAAGCGTGCGTCAGGAAATATCAGATCACCCACAATGGGGACTTTAATCGATAACATTACAATTATAAGGGATCAATCGATCTAAAAAATAAGAAAACGAGTAAAATAATATTTTTTTCAACCCGTTAAATCTTTGCAATATCGGCTGTAGGTACATTCGCCTGTTATATTTAATTGGCTATAATGGGGACGGTAATTGAAGTTAAACGTGTTTGAAATAGCCTTTCCTCGTGTTTATGTATGAATGTGTGAGGGAAACGAGAACGATGCGATGAGAGAAAGGAAAGCGATTAAGTAGAAGAAGTCAGCAATTGTCAGCATAGTAAATCTTTTCGTATGGTGGCCTCGTCATCGACTCGTTTCACTTGTTTTCATTCTAGCAACACTTCTCTTGATTATTTAATAATGAAACATGTGAAATAGGGTTTTTTTCTCTGGCATATGCGAGGAGAAAGAGAACGATGCGATGAGTGAAAAGAGTTTACTTGACGATTGAGCAGAAGAGGCAAGCAATGGTCAGGCACAGTATATCTTTTCGTATGGTGGCCTTGTCATCGACTCGTTTCACTTATTTTTATTCTAGCAACACTTTCCTCGATTATTTAACAATGAAACATGTAAAATTGTTTTTTTTTTCGCTGGTATATGCGGGGAGAAAGGGAACGGTGTGATGAAAGAAAGGAGAGCTCTCGACGATTGAGTAGAAGAGGTCAGCAACGGTCAGACACAGTATATCTTTTCGTATGGTGGCCTTGTCATCGACTCGTTTCACTTATTTTTATTCTAGCAACACTTCCCTCGATTATTTAACAATGAAACATGTAAAATTATTTTTTTTCTTCGCTGGTATATGCGGGGAGAAAGGGAACGGCGTGATGAGAGAAAGGAGAGCACTCGACGATTGAGTAGAAGAGGTCAGCAACGGTCAGACACAGTAGATCTTTTCGTATGGTGGCCTTGTCATCGACCCATTTCGCTTATTTTTATTCTAGCAACACTTCTCTCGGTTATTTAACCACGAAACATGGAAAATTGGTTTTTTTCCTTCGCTGGCATGTAGCCATGACGGGATTACACAAGTAGCCGAAAATGTAATTACGTTCTTTGGGCTACGAATTATGCTTTTCGATTAATATTTATCCGATGCATGTAGTGTCGTATATCGAAACACGTTCGCCCACATTGCGCCAACCTTGCTATTTCGCAATCCAATGGCCCATCCGCCAAAATGAAATATCATAGATATTAATCGACGCTTGGGGTAGATGTAACAATTTCATTTAAATTTCGTGCGTGTGCCAGCATAACGCGAGAAAGTGCATGGAAAAGCGTAAAATTCGTCGGGAATGTTGGCTTCAAAAGTATTTGCGACAATGTACGATGCAGGTGCGTTATAGTCCTCTTAAAAAACGATCAGGTTTTTTTTGCATTGTCGCAATGTCTGTGTGAAGTTTCGAAGCTTTTTAAATGGCTGCAAGTTTTCCAATTCAATGAAGCCGCCAAGCTGCTTGGGAAGGTATGTGAGGAAGGGCGGCGGAAGGGATAATTACTCGAATAATTCACGTTATTTTATTTTCCGGGATGGAAGCGTGTAGTTGCAACATTTTATGCTCCATACTATCCAATGCGTTTGTTAAACTATCCCTCTGTCTCTCCCTCTTTCTCTCTCGCTTTGGACTCTCACGTTCCACGAACAATTCACTTCTCCACCAATACACTCCGAAATGACCGCGTTCGGAGAGCCCGTTCCATAATAACTGGAATGGTAGATTTGATTAAGATTCGAGTGCCGGCGCTTCCGGTGTACACTCCGTTACCGCACGCTTGCCCTCTCTCACTCTCTTCTTCACTGCAATGAATCAATTATATACCGAACCAGCATTTGCGATAACGAATGCACGTGCACCAAAGTCAGATAAATAATTCACTATTTCTATGTTTTCGTCCATAATTTAGGATATCAACGCTAGAATTTATTATAAAAATGATAAATACGATCGTTAAAGTAAACTCGAGCTTTTCGACTGAAAAAAAAAATCGTTTCGCCTTCATGTGAAGTGTTCTAGCAATGGAATTTGTGTGAAAACGATTTAATGGAATGTAACAAAATATTACGTAATCGAGGGAATCGTTGGTGGGGGGTTGAAAGGCACGAAAGCCGGAGGGGGTGGTCCAGTATTCCGCGTCAAGTAAGTGAGCTACTCAGGGTTTATGTGGAAGGGGGACCAAAAAATTTCATCAAAAATTTACGAGAGTGTCCGACCCAGGGAATTTCTCGGCTCTGCTGTCGACCCCATTTCGTCGTGTCGTGTTCTCTCGTCCAGCAAACTACACACGCGCATAGCCGAAGCATATTACTCTTTCTCTCCCTCCCTCCCCCTCTCCCTCTCCTCCCCTCCTCTCTCTCGCTCTACAGTCGAGTTTTCTCCGTGTTATCCCTGCAAAGCTTCAACGTAATCACCGACGTTAATTCCAGAAGGAAAACAACAAAAAAAAAACCGTTCTTTAAACAAGGGCTGAAGGAAAAAACCTTCAGTAGCGACGTCGTTGCTTTTTTCATACCCTTAATTCATATTTTCCAGGAAAAGAATACCCGCTGTCATGGCAATGGAAGCAACGTCCGATAAATTCGCGATTGTGTCGAGAGTGCCGGAATTTTTATTCTCCGCGATTTTTTTCCATCCGTGATGGCTATAATAATGCCCACGCCGCAAACTAATCCGTAGGGCACGTACGAGGGTGGGGTGAAAAGTTTCCGGCCTGACCAAGGGATGGTGCCACTAGGTCTAGTTTTGGAGCGGCGTCCTACAGTACCATTCCTACCGAGCTTGTATGTACAGTTTCAGCCCAATCGCTCCGTTAGTTTGCGTTTGAGAGCACATTGCGCGAGACGCTTCCGTTGTTTTCGTAAAAATGGAAAAATTGGAAAAACGTGCTGTCATCAAATACTTCCATTTGAGAGGTTTTACACCAAAACAAATAAAAGAAGAGATGGATTCAGCACTAGGAGACTCCTCCCCATCATATTCAACTATTAATCAGTGGGTTTCTGAATTTAAAATTGGTCGTGTGAGCACCTCTGACGAGCTTCGCTCAGGACGGCGCGTTGAAGTCACAACTTCAGAGATGATTGAAAAAATCCATAAAATAGTGTCGGAAGACCGCAGGTTGAAAGTGCATGAGATAGCTGAGACCTGTAGGATGTCAGCTGAACGTGTACGAAATATTTTGCACAACTATTTGAACATGGAAAAGCTGTGTGCAAGGTGGGTGCCGCGTTTGCTAACGCTCGACCAATCGAGCGTTTGCTAACGCTCGACGCTACCGACAATTTGGCGCTGTATAGACGTAATCCAAACGAATTTTTGCGTCGATTCATAACTGTTGATGAGACATGAGTCCACCACTACACTCCTGAAAGTAAAGAACAGTCAAAACAGTGGGTTGGAAAAGGGGAACCAACCCCAAAGAAGGCAAAAACAATTTTATCGGCAAACAAGGTTATGGCTACTGTTTTTTGGGATGCGAGAGTTATGAGAAATGTATCAGTGTTGATGGAGATTATGTTGAAAAATAAAGCAAAAAAAATTTTAAATATCGTTTTTCTTGGTCAGGCCGGAAACTTTTCACCCCACCCTCGTACATAGGTACAGCGGAGTTCTCCACCGTCCCGCTAGGAATTTTAATTTTCCTTGGATGGAGCAAAGAGAGAGAGAGAGAGAGAGAGAGAGAGAGAGAGAGAGAGAGAGAGAGAGAGAGAGAGAGAGAGAGAAGTATATTGTGCCAAGCTGAGCGAATCAGAGCGAAAACGGGAATGCCGAGAAGAAAGATACCGGGAGTCTACCTATGGAAAAACGTCAGTCGTTGGCACTTTACACCGAGTCAATGTTCCTGGATGGACAAAGACAGGAGCATGCCAATAACGGTGCCTTTTATTTGGCTCAGGTGGACGATAACAGTGCTGGCTTGTTAAGGATCAGCCCAGGTTACTGGCTCCCCGTGGAGCCAGGCTGCATCGGTCCCCTCCCCCATCGGGTAAATATACCCTTCATTAACACGGCGTCAGACGCGGATTTACAAGAAAACAAACAGACGCGCGCGAGACCGAGAGGAAAGAGACAGCTAGAGACGAAGGGAGAAAGATCCGCACGGAGATAGGCAAAAGCGTGTCGCCTGTTATGTCCGCTTTGTTCCTGCAAGCCATCTCTTTCTCACCCTCACTGTCTTTCGCCGCATAGCTCTTCCTCTACGCTCCTTGACAAGCAGCGCAGGAGAGCGCGTGACGCTCGATTGTATACCCGGTAAAATGAGTGAAAATCCCGAGAGGGCGAAAGCTCACACAGATTCTCTCGCACGAATTCCCGTCCTTGGTTTTGCTGTCGGGCGAGCTTTCGTTTCATCGTCGTACTAAAGCCAGAGCAGCTGGCACATTTCGGCCGGGAATTCAAGAATTAATTGCCATCCGACGCTTTCGTTACGGGCATGTAATATCAAGCTTTCAATTGCCACGCTTTTAAACGTTCTCGCTGCTGTTTTGTTCCCTCGTCGCGCAAAGTTTTCATTTTTTTTCGGGCCTTTGGACGCCTAACGTGCGTTCCCTTCGCAAAAGGAATGACCCGGGCGAGATGTGCTGGAACTGTCTTTTTTATGTTTCGTGTTGCGTTTTTGAAGGACCTAGCGTTTGGTAATTTTATTTGATTTTTTGTATCGGATGCAGAAATAAATGTGTTGTTGTTACACGCTTTAGGTGTGTAAATGGCTGTAGACACTTTTTACAACTTTTAACGTGTGTGAAAAATAACGGTGTAAAAATAACACGGATAGATGCGTTGAAACAACCCACTTACTTGTGTTATTCTCTTACACAAAACGTGTAAAAAGTGTCTACAACCATTTACACACTCAAAGTGTGTAAAAACAACACACTTATTTTTGGAGTACTGAATATACATGGGATGCGTCGGAATAATAAATTGAATAACAAAAGCTTTGTATCGTCAAAATATGTGCATTTATCGAACTGAACTCAACGGTACTTGAATATTACTCTGCAGTATATATGAGAGGTGTCACGATTTTTCTTGTCTTCGCACAGGCTAGGTTCTCATACAGCATTACGATGACGGCCGCTCTTTCGCGTGAAAAACTCAAAAATAATCTACAAATGAAACAAAAAGTTAAGACCAAATGTGGTGTTCAATTAACCGGTTAATCAATCGATGTCAAATCTACTAATGAGTTTCACGTGATGCCGTAACCAAGGTGATTTTCAAAACGTATGATCAATAACTCGCAATTAACACTAAGGCCTTTGGCCACAGTAACGGGTATAAAATCATGTGCGAATTTAACATTTTTTTCGTATGAAAAAGTGATTTACTCATAAAATTAATTACACATCTGTTCAGTATGAATATCAAGCTGTTAGCAAATATATATATTTTTTTTCGATGTAAAAAATGGCCGACTACTAATATTTTCTTTTGTTATCTTTTTTTTATGCGCTCCGCGGCGTGACATTCAGCATCCACAATTTTTGACCTAGAACAAAAAACAAAAATTCTCGTCAATCTACATTAGAATACCTAGAGAAGAATGTACGGTATTTACAAAAAGATTGTTTTATTCAAAAGTTGTAGGTACTTGAACGTAAGACATGAATTTTCAGTGAAAAATTTCGTAACAACTGCTCATAAAATGAAAAGTTTTCGATTAATCAGAAATTCCGTACGTACTTCTTTGTGAAATGCAATTAGGAACATAAGTTTTAAATTTGAAGTAAATCGAGTGAAAATTTTTGAAGTTATTTGTCACGCCAATTGGAAAAAAGCTGTTCCGAGAAGTTTCGAGTAGTCGGCCATTTTGAACATCGAAAAAAAATATATATTTTTTCTAACGGCTTGATGTTCATTCTAAATAGATGTGTAATTAATTTTATGAGGGAATCACTTTTTCATACGACAAAAAATTGTTAAATTCGTACATGATTTTATGTATGTATGTTGATTCTACACACTTTACGTGTGTTCGAAACAGCATGTTATTGATGGGGACAGCTACGAAGGTGTGTAATAATTTGATGCGTAAAAATTATGCACTCATGTGTGTAATTATAACGCATCACATGTTACCAAATGCACAAGTGTGTAGAATCAACATGGCAACGCGTGTCCAGCCTTTATGTTACGTTACTTCTACATACTTTGAGCACACGTCAAACACACCTGGTTTTTGCAGTGTGTGGATGGGGCTAATGGTATTCCATAAAGTATCGTTTGAGTCTCGGTAATTTAGGGTTTTTCCTCATCATTGATGCTGGCAAATAAAAATGCTCGGACAACCCGATGTCCCGGAAAATCCATTTGTCAAGATTGGGCAATGGATACTAGGAGAACGTTTTTGGATCGAAGGTATTAGGGAAACTCTCGCGATGTTTCGTTCGATCGCGAGCCGTTCGAACGCTTCTGATTGGCCAAGTTCCGTCAGCCTGACGGACGCTTCCCATTGGTCGCGCTCGTTGACCGTGACGGACGCCTCTGATTGGTCGTTGCGACCATCGAGGGCCCATATAAGCGGAGGACCCGACGGAGGAGCATCATTCAGCGATCTTCCGCGCAAGCATCAAGCACTATGGAGTCTTTCGCTAAGCTGATGAGCTCCATTGGAGCCAATAACTGCGAAGTTGACTTCGTTGCTGGTCTGCCCGTGGAAATTGCCGAATTGATTTTGCAGAAGCTGGATCCTCGGTCTCTGCTCAATTGCGCCCGAGTATCCCGGAAGTGGATGGCGGTCTGCAGCAGTTCTTCTCGATTGAGAAGGACCGCCAGACACCATCTGCGAAAGGAGAAGCGGCGCGTGATGCAGACCAGAGCTTTGCCTCGGATTAAGGCTGCCTCAAGGTTGCCGATGCCTCCACCAACACAGCAGATTCGGTGGTTTGATCCCTCGGCCAGTTTCCGTGCTGCTGATCTGACGAGACCAGCTCACGCGAACCGCCCGAGCGGCAAAAATCCCAAAGCCCCGACGAGAAGTTCTCTTCGACTTCGATGAATTTAGAATAGTTTATTAATTTAAGGTTATGTTGTATTATTTGTAATTGACTAGGCTGCGCAGCTATGTAGTGAAGTAGGACTGACGATGAGGGCAAACGATGCCTCTCTGATTAACGACTATTATGAATATTATACGAATTGTTAATAAATTAATAAATAGTTATGAATAGAAGGATATAATAATTGTATAACTGACAACGGGTATGTACAAAAAAATGTACATATTTTATTGTACATAAAAAAATGTGTACATTTTTTCTAACAGCTTGATATTCATAATAAATACATGTGTAATTAATTTGATGAGGGAATGACTTTTTCATAAGAAAACAAATTGTTAAATTCGCACATGGTTTTATACCCGCTGTGGCCTAAGGCCTTAATCAAGTGCATTGAGGAGTTGGCTCGGGTCAATGTGCAGTACACCTTACCCACATAGTCAGCTGTACTGGGCATGAACTTCCACAATTCTCGACACCTGAAGTTCAGCCGAATATCAGGTGACCTGTATCGGTGGTTCTTCTGCAGTTTCCCTTTGCTCTTGTGCTAAAGGCAGCACAGACGTTTGGAAATTAATAAACGTAGATCCGTCATCAGGCTTGTTTAATGGAAAAGTAGTTGTTATAGTAGTAGAAGGGGACTGCTACTACTATAACAACTACATAACTACTACTATAACAACTGCATAATTACTACTATAACAACTATAATTACTGCTATAACAACTGCATAATTACTACTAAAACAACTACATACTTACTACTATAACAACTACATAACTACTAATATAACAACTCCATAACTACTACTGTAACAACTACATAACCACTACTATAACAACTACATAACTACTACTATAACACCTATATAACTATTACTATAATAACTACATAACTACTACTATAACAACTACATAACTACTACTATAACAACTATAATTACTGTTATAACAACTGTTATAACAATTCCTAAGGGCGTACCCCGGGTCGGGCTGAAGTAATGCGAAAGCGGTTTCCAGCCCGGCCCCCCTCTCAACATGAGGGGCGGAAAGAGGAATTACTGTTATAACAACTGCATAATTACTACTATAAGAACTACATACTTACTACTATAACAACTACATAACTACTAATATAACAACTACATAACTACTACTGTAACAACTATATAACCACTACTATAACAACTACATAACTACTAATATAACAACTACATAACTACTACTGTAACAACTACATAACCACTACTATAACAACTACATAACTACTACTATAACACCTATATATCTACTACTATAACAACTACATAACTACTACTATAACAACTACATAACTACTACTATAACAACTACATAACTACTACTATAACAACTACATAACCACTACTATAACAACTACATAGCTACTACTATAACAACTCCATAACTACTACTATAACAACTATATAACTACTGCTATAACAACTACATAACTACTACTATGACAACTACATAACTACTACTATGACAACTACATGACTATTACTATAACAACTACAAAACTACTACATAACTACTATTATAACTACTACTATGGCAACTATATAACTACTACTATAACAACTGCATGACTATTACTATAACAACTACATAACTACTACACAACTACTATTAAAACTTCTCCATAACTACTAGTATGACAACTTCATAACTACTACTATAACACTTCATACAATGGTATATAAAAATGCATACGGGAAGGGTTGGAGGAAAAAGTGGGGATTACCAGCCATCAATAGTGATGCTTCTGATGACTTCAGTGCAGTGAAGGGATTATTTATTACTCTACCATTATTATACCAAACATTATTGAATTTGCTGCTTATATATTCACTGAAGGCATTGCCAACCATCAATAACGTTCCTTACGATAAATGCAGATTTCAACATTCAAAGAATCAAGAAATTCAAGATTCAAAGAATCTTGAATTTTTGTGAAGGCAGACTCGATCTGCTTATATTATTTATCCTCGTGAGCATTATTCAAACATCAGAATATATCGGGTTGACCGCAAGCCGTTTCCCTCGAAGAAAGATTTCGCGTCTTCAGCGGACCATAGTTATTCCGGTGGTCCCATGCTCACCGCATGTGAGTATTCCACGCTGGCAACGACCGCGTTTATTCATGAGTTATTCACGGAGCACGCTGGGGACGCGAATATCATGGGAGCCATATCGGTATACCTGGCTCGATCCTTCTGTTATGTGAATCCAATACAGAAACCGCAATATCATGCATTTAAGATTTCCCCGACCACGGTGGTCTGCAAAGCTCGAAAAAATCATATCGCAAAAAATGAGGGGTGCCCTTTTTCTACCCCTTTTTATTCTGGGATCTTCGTGCTCGTTGGCTCGCAACTGAATTCGTGGAAATGTCTTCAGGACAATATAAGAAAAGACAACCAGCCAACTGGCTGGACGGGGAAGCAACGTCCGGCCTTAGGATGGAAGATTCATATGTCGCATGAATTCGGCAATTCCACAGGCCGATCGGCGATGAAGTTGGCTTCGAGATTCTTGGCGCCCATGGCTCACGTCCAACGAATGACTTCGTAAGGCCGTTGTTTGCTTGGGAATTTCTTCATTGAGACTCCTTCTTCGGCTGGATCATTTTTTCATCGAGGTCTGTTCATTGTTCCAGTTCAATGCACCGTCCAATAAGAAACCTTCATCGAATTCCAGATTCAGTCCACATGACTGATCACGCCAATCGACTCGCTATCGGTCTTCCTCTCTTTCTGTTCTTTCTCTTCTCTTTTGACCCCCCCCCCTCTTTATTTGCCTCTGTTCACTTCAATTTCGCTGATATATTCCGGGCTCCTCCTCATACAGTGCCTCGAAACAAAATGATACCGCGTGCAATCCTACCAGTGATTTCTGCATTTACCTCAAGATATTGGATTCCGTATCAGGTGGAATTCACTCACTCGAAAATGGGATACCAAATTTTAATGCGGACCTTCTAGATGCTTGTTTTTGAAGTAATTTTTATGAATTAATTTTGCGAAAACTATCTAACCTACAGTGCCGGGGTTTTTGACGCATATTGAGACATGTTTCAACTAGCAACACAAATTTTTATGAAACACTTTATTGAACTCTATACAGGTTATGCGCTGTTGTGCAGGTCGTGGCGTGAGACGCTCGTCCAAGCGGGCGCGCGGGTTGCGGCGATCCTAGTAGTCCGAAACAGAAGAACAATTTTTTCTTCAAGTCTATATGAATGTGGTTATCGTCTGAACTAGAACTAAGTAAGTACGACATTTTTTTTTCGGAATCGCAGCTGTATGAAAAAGAAGGTTTAATTTTCCCGGAAAATTGTCAACTAAAACATGAGAGCGGGGCTAAAATATTCAAGCTATCGGTATCATTCTAGTTCAGACTATAGGTGAATATTTTCTCGAAATGTGTGCAAAACCCAAAGTCAATCGGTCCAATAGTTTTCGAGAAAAACGTGCGCCCGACTTGAATAATGTCGTTCCGAGAAAAACGCGTTTACAGTTTGCCATACATTTAGCATTGATGCGGCTGAACTTACGCTGGATAACAACTGATTTGAGAAACTTACCCTCTATCAGATATGCAGGGACCATACAGACTATGGAAGCACGTAGGATTTTTTTTTAAATATTGCATATTCGATATATTGATTTTGGCCAAATGGCGCACTTCTAAAGTGGAAAGTGAAAAATTTGCCTAAAAAATCGTCAGATAATTGTTAATATCAAATGAACTATGCAATATAAAAAAAAATCCTACGTACTTCCATAGACAATGTATTTTTCAAGATATATTCAACATTTCAAGTGAATCGGTTGAAAATTGTCTGAGTTATGTTTCCGGCCAACTTAAAAAATGCAGTTTCGAGATAAACGCTGCACAGCCGCCATTTTGAAATTAATCGCTTAAAAAAAATTATTTTATATAGTCACTGATATGTATGATAAACACCCTTTTTTGTAATGTCGATTTATGTTGTAGTTTCTCTGAAAAAAAATCCCCAAAAGGCCTATTTTTTTGGGGCCGCACTCGCTTCTCTTCTGGCGCCCCGCGCCTCTTTAGATGCGGTAGACGCCCGACTGTTGGACCGCTGTATACGCTCGTTGTCTCTACACTCTACGTATTGTTTTGCGTTAGGGCCGATTTTGATTCCCAATACATCTATAATTTTTCAGGATTTCCTTGAATCCTTCATTAAAAATGCCGACAGCTAAATAATTAGCAATATCTATGGTGTTTTTGCCACAGTGCAAATGTATACTGACAGAGCTTTGCAGAGCTTAAAAGTATACTGACCATTTGTAAAACCTTAGGTATTGGACTGCAGGAGGGTAAGGGATAGGAAAATTCCCCAAGCCGGTATACAATGGACATAGCGGTCGAGGTACAACGGTCCAGGGGATGACTACTCTACCTCTGTCACTATGGGAGTTCTACAGATTTCAAATTAATATTTTCGAGACACATTCTCAGAACCCCAAACTATGAGGAAATGCAAAAAAATCGAATTTTTGAAGTTTCTAGACGGTAATACCGTCTTAAGGCGTTACCCCCACTTATAGCGCAAAAAGGCCTTTTTCATGAATTTTTTTAAAGAAAACTACAAAACTTTTTTAATCGATCAATATACCATCTTAAAGAACACATCTTGAAGAACTTTCAGTAATTTTTTTATTGCAAAATATTACATTGTTTAGTGGCAAATGGCCGTCAATGAAATAATGTTTTTATATACACGGTTTGCGGTGACCAACATTGCGGCGAAGTGGATCATCTGAAAAAAAAATGCGGATGGATTTAGTCAAATATAAGTATAAACTAGTCTTTAATCGAAGGATTTTAAAAAATATTCATTTTTCACAAAATCGCGGACAGTCAAAGCTAATGGTTCGATTTTAACGAAAAAAAACGACCGTTTTTGGCTATAAAACGGCCATTTTTTTCGAAAAAAAAAAATCGAACGATTAAAGACTACATTTTTATGTATTGAATAAGCCTGCAAAATTTCAAGAAGATCGGTTCATTAGTGTTCGAGTAATCTTGGTCACCGACTTGAGAAATGCCATTTTGAGAAAAACGCGTTTAAAGTTTTAATTTCAGTTTACACGAAGAAAATATTTTTTTTTGTAAACTTACATAGAGTCATCTATTCCGGGCTACTTATACTTATGCTTCAAAAATACTTATACTTCAAAAAAATGCAATAAAAAAAAATCGATTTTTTCATACCGCAAGTGGGGGTTTAACCCCTTAAAGTGAACAGCCTTTCGGTCCAGCTCTTGGACGGGTCCTCAAATTCAAGAAATTTTGTGGGCGAACAGAGCATCATTTTCGTCTCCGCCAGGATCCGAAAAAAAGGAGCTTTTGGGAGAGCCATTTCAATTTGTTCGCCGGTGGAAAAACATCTGAGAAACTTGACGAACGGGGCCAACATCAGCGAGTCATGCTTCCTGTTCCATTCAAAGGGTCGAAGACGTCTGTCGAGATGTCGAATCGTTACGTTGAAATGATCCATGTTGAATCAGGTTAAGTGGGAGGCAAAGGCACGAAGTACAAAGCAAGCAAGAAGATCGAAAAAGAAGCGGGCGCGTTGGGTCAAAGCGAATACTGGATATGGGAGATACAAAGCTAAAGGGTGATGAAACGAAGGCGAAAGGATGCTCTTGGATCTGGAGTTGGATGGCATTGGCATCTGAGGATCGAAATGGAGCTTTCGATT
Organism: Ophion slaviceki; assembly: GCA_944452715.1. Taxonomy (NCBI): domain Eukaryota; kingdom Metazoa; phylum Arthropoda; class Insecta; order Hymenoptera; family Ichneumonidae; genus Ophion; species Ophion slaviceki. Next base: position 24,895,210 of record OX101793.1, on the reverse strand, counting down.
GAAGATTCGAGTACCCTCCCGCACGTGATTACAAAATATCACGATCACAGAGGTTTCCTTCCTCCTCGTCGCCTTCCTCCTTCTTGCTTCGCAGGTCGCCGTGAGTACATCGTGAGGGGCACACGAGGCTTTCAGGCATGGAGAGCACGAGGAGTGTTAGCACGACAGCAACGAGTCTCGAGACTTATTTTCGAACGAACAAAGTGTGCTCTCCGGCCTCCGTGTGAGGGTCGTGTCTCGTGTCACTTTGCATATTGATGCCTACGAGACGACTCTCGTTGACTCACGCGCGGCTCATCTCGTTGCTCCAGAACTGAAATAACTCGACGTGTGTATCGTTCCTGCGCATTGAATAAAACGGCGATTCGATTACGTGCGCAGAACGAGCGGAAGACGAAAGAGCTCTGGGACGAATTCATTCCAAACGTGTTCCAAAAAATTGGCATCGCTGTCATTCGAAGAAAACAAATACCCGGAATGCGCGCTTTTTTCCAAATGGAACGAGATTCGATGTTCCAAGCGAAAATAGGCTGAAAGTGGGATAAAATTCAAATGCCATTTGTGGAGAACCAAAAGAACATATGAGGCATTCCACGTCACTTCAGCCAGTAAAAAATAATCCACAAATAATTTTGAAAAATCGAGTTAGTTTAATGACAAATATTCACCGAGTGTCGACATTTTTTTTTAAATTTCTGACATTTTTTCTCGTTGATTACCATTTTTTAATATTTTTCCATTCAAATGGCTGTATCTTTGGCAGGATTTGACGTATTTACATTCGTAAAAAATGAAACTGTGCGTCTTTTTCTAGCCTTCCAGAAAAGAATCAATTTAGACTTTATTGAGCAAGTCGAACGTCCGTATCAGGGCAAAATATGCAAAAATATTTTTTTTCCCAAGGAATGACACTCGTTATTTTATTTTTTTTAATTTCCCCGAATTGTGAATACGAAAAACGGATTTTTGGTTTTTTTTATATTATGGGATTCCTAAACACCATGAAGTAACAGCTATTTTTATTTTTTTATTAATATTCGATTGAAGAGTGTGGAGCATTCGCTGTATGTTTACCAGGTTTTTGAAATACATATGACATATATGTCATATGTATTGGAGCCTTGGAGTACTCCACACTCTTCAATCGAATCTTAATAAAAAAAATTTAAAAATAAAAATAGGTGTTACTTCACGGTGCTTAGAAATCCCATAATATAAAAAATACCAAAAATCCGTTTTTCGTATTCACAATTCGGGGAAATTAAAAAAAATAAAATAACGAGTGTCTTTCCTTGAGAAAAAAAATGTGTTGCATATTTTTGTTTTTTACGAATGTAAATACGTCAAATCCTGCCAAAAATACAGCCATTTGAATGGAAAAATGTTAAAAAATGGTAATCAACGAGGAAAAACGTCAGACATTTTTTTGAAATCCCGACGCTCGGTGAAATAAAATTGCAACTTACGTACGTTAAGGCAGTACATTTAGACAGGAAAAAAATAAGCAACATTGAGGGATTTTTAAAACTAAGAAATAATTATTCTACAATCATCAAACTTTCGGTATACTTTGATAGTGTATTCAAAAATACAAAACAATATTTTTAAATGAATTCATCATCAACAAAAAAGTTCAAACATTTTTTCAGTTAGAGCATGTATAGTTTCTATGTGACGGTAATTAAAATAACGAAAATGCAAGTTTGAGAAAGTGGCACGCATTTAAAAAAATGTGGATTGAAAAAGTAGTTTTTTTCCAATTTTTCAAGAACAGTTCTCGTCAAGTAGAAGGTACCAATATTATCAATATTTCTACCAAGTTTCAACTCAATCGGCTTAATAGTTTTTGAGTAATCCTGCACGCCAATTTCGATAATGCAGTTTTGAGAAAAACGCGTTTGAAGTTGTTGCCCGCTCCGAATCCGAGCGGTGAGACACAGCGTTGACGAGCTGTAACGTTTGAAGTTTCTCGAACTTCGCTTTGAAACTTTGGGAAAATATTCTACATATATAGTTCTATCGTTTAAAGGAAAAAAAAGAAATCGATTCTTTTATCGTTGTACATGGACATCCCGCCTTAAAAATTGCCGGCGCTGTAGAAGGGCTTTTCGAGTTTAGCTTTTTCTGTGGCAGCAATCGCGGAACGTCGGTTTTTCCACCCTAGCTTTTTTTGTCGATGCTTGCGATCTCTTGTCTGCATCCAACCGTTAACCGTTAACGGAGTATTGGAGTTTTATTGCTCTCCTGAGCTCAAATTTGCGAGTTTTCAGTTTTGTTTTCGCCAAAATGTTAGGAAGAGATTGCAGTAACAGAATACAAAAAAAGAAGAAAAAAAATTGACATTTTTCAATGCCTAGTTTCCTAAATGTAATTACTCCGTTATACTATATAATATAATAATTAGTTTTTGAGAAATCGTGTCCACCGACTTCAAAAATAGTGTTTTGAGAAAAATGCCATTAAAGTTTTAAGTAGAAATAAAACGAAGACATTTTTTTAACTTACGTAGAATCGTCGATTCCAGCTCCACAAAGCAAAGATCCTGCTGCAGCTGCGATGTCCAGGGCATCCTTTAGTTCCTGCCTCGATTTTTTGAAATTTTCAAACCCACGTAACCCCTTAACACTAGTTGAATAATTGGATGAATACCAACATCGAGAATACTCCGCGAAGCGTCAAAATTGAAAAACGCAATGCGAATGTAATAAACTTTCTACCTTAACAATGCTCCGTGAGTAAATATCAAGCAGGAAATAAATCAAATAAGAGCAGCGATGTCTCGACACCTCGAAACGAATATTTTCCCTTTCCTTCAAATTTATTTCCATTTCTATGGGAAGGCAGTCCGAAAAGGTGGTGAAGACGATCGAATGGATTTGTAATTTCTCGCGCTTGAGATTTAAGACCTAGTCATGCCGTTTTTTTTTTTCTATTTTAATTTCATTTTAATGGGAAGCAGAAATGGGCACACTTGAATACTTTTTGTATTCGAGTAGGAAAATAATACCGAATAAATGTCAAATGGATATTCATTTTTTTCGATAATGAATCCACCTCGATTCAGTATTCGTTCTGAGAATAAATAATGAATCCAGTTGGATTCAGTATTCATTTCAAAATGAATAATGAATCCAATTGGATTCAGTATTCATTCGAAAATGAATGATGAATGTAACTGAATTCAGTATTCATTTCAACATAAGTAATGAATTCAATTCGATTCAGTATTCATTCCGTATTCGAATATCATCAAATTGAATCATCTGGAAAAATTGACAGAAAACATGTTTATTCTATTGAAACATTATCGTTCGATTACATTATATTTATCCAAGGGAAATCGCGCTCCTAGTCTCTAGTAACTGAAGAAATGGGGGTAGAAATGGGGGTAGAAATGGGGCATTATATTTGTCCCACTTCCATTGTCCATTTTTCCAGATTATTCAATTTGATGATATCCGAATACGGAATGAATACTGAATCGAGTTGGATTCATTACTCATGTTGAAATGAATACTGCATTCAGTTGGATTCATTATTCATTTTGAAATGAATACTGAATCCAGTAGGATTCATTATTCATTTTGAAATGAATACCGAATCCATTATTCATTTTGTATGAAGTGAATACATAATCCATTATTCATTATTCATTTTGAAATGAATACTGAATCCAGTAGGATTCATTATTCATTTTGAAACGAATACCGAATCCAGTAGAATTCGTTTTTCGTTTTGAAACGAATACTGAATCCAGAAGGATTCATTATTCATTTTCGGAATGAATACTGAATCCAGTGGGATTCTTTATTCATTTTCGGAACGAATTTCGAATAAGCTCCTTTATTATTCGTGAATTAAAAAAAAAATCGAATATGCCCAGCCCTGATGGATTCCAGATTATTCAATTTGATGATATCCGAATACGGAATAAATACTGAATCGAGTTGGATTCATTACTCATGGTGAAATGAATACTGAATTCAGTTGGATTCATTATTCATTTTGAAATGAATACTGAATCCAGTAGGGTTCATTATTCATTTTGAAACGAATACTGAATCCAGTAGGATTCATTATTCATTTTGAAACGAATACTGAATCCAGTAGGATTCATTATTCATTTTCGGAACGCATACTGAATTGAGTTGGATTCATTATTCATTTTCGGAATGAATACTGAATCCAGTGGGATTCTTTATTCGTTTTCGGAACGAATTTTAAATAAGTTTCTTTATTATTCATGAATTTAAAAACCTCGACTACGCCCAACCCTGATGGGAAGGCAGTCCGAATAGGTGATGATGACGATCAAATAGACAAGTAATTTCTCGCGCTTGTGATTTGAGATGAGTAGGCACATTCAGGTACTCCAGGTACCTAAAACATCCTTATGACCTAAAATACGAAGAGCGAAAACACTTTGTGAAACGTGGGTTGCGACATTGAGCTGTCTGACTCATCCTACCGTAGCCGGGAGCAGGGTGCCTCTATTGCCTGTGTACCGAGGTGTTACTTGTAGTGCTTCTGTTGGGTGATAGCGAGATGGTGCTCGAGACCTGGCGACCTTTTCTCCCGTGTTATCGGAGATACTCCTCTCTCCCTCTCTCGCTGTCTCTCTCGCTCTGTGTTTCTCGAAGCACTTTGCATATTGATGTACTGGATAGGGTGCAAGCATCGAGAAAGACCGAGCGACTACGATACATAGGCACCTTCGGTTTTCCCCGATGCACACGCCATTGCCTTCGCTCCAGGTACCTTATCACCCATCCTCCTGTTCTTCTCGCTGACTTTATCCCTGCCTCCTTCGCCTGCTTCTCCATTTCTCTCTCTTGACTCTTGCGGCGTTCTTAACGCGTCTGCATAAGCTTGGGGCTCGAAAAACAGGTCGATTTTCAATATTTTTTTTTCTGATGAGAGCATCAGGAGTACGATGTTGGAATTTTAGAGACAGTTCATACGTAGTCTTGACAAGTTTGAGTTTTTTTAAATTGAGAAATATTACTAAACAATGATGTTGTTATTGAAACGAAGTGTCGCCGATGCTGGATGACCGAATGGTCCAGGTGGTTCTGGCGACTGGGGTCATCTAAAATGAGCAATTAAACAAACTTCTTGCAGTGTAATAATTAAACTTTTGTACCACTAGATACTTTTGTGACACTGAACATTGGGAAAATGGTAAGCTGTAGAAAAAAGTTCGATTTCCGATTAAACAAAAGAACTTTAATGATTTGTTGGCGACGAATGGATAAATATATTGAAAAATCATCTTACGCTGGGAAACGTTATAAACAATGCTCTCTCCGAATTTGCAGTGAATCAGGTGAATATATTTTGCCATATGATTTACACCAATTCACAAAGCATAGTTTCAAGAAGAACCTAAAAAGAGGCAGACCTCACAAGAACCTCTCACAAAAAAACGTCAAAACTGGGGCAATTTTTTTAATGTTTAGAAAATCCTTGTTGCATATTGGAGTTAAGGGGCCATACCAGTGTAAACGCTGAACATTTGGGTGATTTTCGGGAATTTTTTGAAAATTACTCAATCCAATGTTTCGGAAAATTAAGAATATATTTGGCTATATTTGACCTACATTACATATTTTTTTCATAGAAAAATATTGACATCCAAGCGACTTATGCGCTGCCTTCGGAGGGGCCAAAAAAAAAGTTTCTCCACTGCTGACATGATTCCTGCCGATTGAGTAGCTGGAGCCGAAAAAGGAAAAAATGTCGTTAAACTGGAAGGTATTTCCTGTACAATGACGAAGGATTTTCGAAAAATATAAAAATCTAACAAGCTGGCGTAGTTATGAAAAAAGTCTGTTTTCTTGCCTATAAAGTGGTCGTTTTTTTTTCACTGCCAAATCGTCAATTTTCATCCTATCAAAAATTTCCTATGTCATTGTAGAGTAAATATATTCAAGATTATTCCGTTCAAATTTCAAGACAATCGGATAATTGCTCTTTGAGTTACGATGTCAGCAAATTTGAAAAATCTCATTTCGAGAAAAACGCGTTTAAAGATTTAACTATCGATTTTCCAAGATAAAATTATATTGATATAAATTATATAAAAGATAATGATATTCTTGAAAGTATAAACTGTCGAAAAAGGGAAAAAAATCGATTTTTTTAAAGTGTCACACTGGTATGGCCCCTTAAGACCCTAGGCTATGAAGCTATACAACAAAAAAATAGTGTTTTCCAAACTTCAAGCTTTTGTAGACCTCTTAAGGCAGGACGAGCGCGCGTTATTGATTTCTATAGATTATGATCAAATTTTAACCAGACATGGTTCACATCATTGCATGTGCATGTTTGAGTGAAATTTCAGAAAAGTCGACTATTTAGATTGGGAGATAATGGGTTTTAAAATTGCAACTTTCAACAGTGCAGGGTCTGCATTGAAATTTAGACCGAATAATTTTCCGTAAAAAAATATTTGTCCCCTATAATAAGAAGACATATCGCTCCGCGTATCTAATGACGTAAGTTTGCGCGGCATATTTAAAATAATGCTGCAACACACATTTTTACTTGGAAGTAATTTTCAATCGAACAAAGTTTTTAATTAGTTATGAATTAACCAACACTTTTCTTTGTTAATGAAGATAACATAAACAACATAAAATATTCATATTTATAACGCAAATGTTTTTTTTTATGATAAAAGTGTTTACCTTTAGGAACAAGATAATTGTTTTTTTCTCGAAATATTGAACTGTTCTGCGGTGTTGCCATATGTCTTCTCATTATAGGGGACAAATATTTTTTACGGAGAATTATTTTGTGTTTACTGAACGTTTTTAGCAAAACTGAATAGTAAAGGAAATTCAAACTTTTTTCACTCTTTCCCTAACTAGTTTGCTGTCTAAACATAATGTTTTTTTTCTTCATAATTTATAAACACAATAGAATGGTACGACGAATTATGTGACCTGACTTTCGGTCAATGCAAACTCTAGTGTTAAAAGTTGCAATTTAAAAACCCATTATCTCCCAATCTAAATAGTCGACTGTTCTCAAATTTCACTCAAACATGCATAATGATGTGAACAATGTCTGGTTAAAATTTGAACATAATCTATAGAAATCAAGAGCGCGCGCTCGTTCTATTAAGTCCTTAGGCCACTCTAGAGGCCGAAAAATAGGCTGTTTGGGGATTTTTTTTTTTTCAAAAAAAAGACGACAAAATAAATCGAGATTACAAAAAAGGGTGTTTATCATACATATCAGTGACTGTATACAATATTTTTTTTGAACCGATTAATCTCAAAATGGCGCCAGTGCAGCGTTTTTGTGATGACGTCTCCGTTTTCCAGGGTCCACGGCCGGACAAACAGCTCCTGTAATTTTTTAATTATGATGAGACAATTAATTTTTTTCGATTATATATAAAAACTGCTATAGAAGTACCTAGGTTTTTTTCGATAAATGCATTTTTGGTCAAATAGCGCACTTCTAAAGTGGAAAGTGAAAAATTTGCCTAAAAAATCGTCAGATAATTGTTAATAATAAATGAACTATGCAATATAAAAAAAAATCCTACGTGCTTCCATAGACAATGTATTTCGCAAGATATATTCAACATTTCAAGTGAATCGGTTGAAAATTGTCTGAGTTATGTTTCCGGCCAACTTAAAAAATGCAGTTTTGAGATAAACGCGTTTGAAGTTTTGAGTAGTAGAAAATCATGAATAATTTTGCAATACCTTCAATCTGCTATGCCTGCACGACACAATTGGCCTTCCAGATTATCGTCCAGCTCGTGCATTTCTTTTCTGCTTGCTGAAAAAAAATCGATTTTTCGATAATTCTAGAGTGGCCTAACCCCTCAAGGGGCGGATAGGGGTTTCAGCGTGAAAAAGAAACACTTTTTTGCCAATTTTTTTCATCTATATGGAAAGAGTAACTTTATTGAAACCTTTTGTGCATTGTTAAGTGTTATTTCAAGAACATTCCGTGAAATTTGTACGCGAAAATATCCACAAACAAGCCGGTGCCGCGTTTTTCTCGAAACCACTTTTTCAAAGTCCGTGTTCACTGCCATTTGAAAACTACATGACCGATTTATTTCAAACTTGGTACACACTGTCTACATATAAAAAACCTCCCCCCAACGGTTAGTTTGAGATTTTTGTTTACATCGAGGGGGTTTTCCACCCCCAAAATGGCGGAATTTTACGTGCAAAATAGCACTTTTCACTTTACATGACCACCAAAAATTTAGAAATGAAAAAAAAATTATCAAAGACCGTTGGGGGAGGATTTGATGATACTTTGACTAAATTTTAATGGTACTTGATTTCAGATAATTTCTAGCTGAGATACAGTGAACACCGCAAATCGTGTTTTTCCAAAGGCGTTCTTGGAAAAGCTTTGTCACCGGCTTGTTTGTGGATATTTTCGCGTACAAATTTCACGGAATGTTCTTGAAATGACACTTAACAATGTACAAAAGGTTTCAATGAATTTAATCTATCCATATAGATGAAAAAAATTCGCAAAAAGTGTTTCTTTTTTCACGCTGAAACCCCTACCCTCCCGTTAAGAACATCATCCCCTACGTCTGCGAAAAGCTCATTATTCATTAGCATCATTGCTCGAAAGCTCGCTCCACAATTTTTCCAACCCTTACCGCCCGGACTAATTTTTCCCCATCGAGAAGATACATTATTTCTTTAATGGCGTCCACCCAGTGGTTCTCAAAATTGCAAAATCGTCTAGGAAAGCCGGAATAATCCATTGGAGGTGGGCTTTCGTTGCATCGCAGCATGCCAGCAAGGTGTTTCCAGTGAACACGAGTTGAACTAATTAGTACGAAGGTGGACGAGGGAAAAGGGGGCATTTCTGTCCACTGTTTGATCAGCGAGCCTCTCGCAATGACGAGAAGGACCAGCCGTTCAAACAGCAGTGTTGAGAGAACGAAAGCTCCAGGGAACTACGTCGAGGCTAATAACGAGTGTTACATGAAGTATATTTAAAATGTTGTAACTACGGCTGACGTGGATACCGTGGCATATAGGTATACATGCATATGCACGTTTATAGCGCGTGTAGCGTTTTCTCTGTGCAGTTGCCACGAGCCGGTGAAAGCGTCGAAGCGAGGATGGCTCCGCTTTGGTCGCAGAGCTTCGAAGGTCGCTCCTTTGTGCAAAGGTAACGTGGAACTGGACAAAAATTGTGAAAGGGCAAAGAGAAGTTTCAAGCACGTCGACACATCTCGACCTGAAGTAGGTCAGTTAAAAAAAACTAACTGGGGGAGGAAACGCGAAAAATGGTGCAGCAACTTTGATTGACCTTGAACGTGTCGTCATAATTAGGCGACTTTGTACAAAAACGTGCAATTGAAAAAATACTGTCATACCGAGAGAAATGATCGAATGAAATGAGTGCCGAATATTTTATGTATTTTTGTTTAAAAAAATGTATTGGCTTCCACCGGCATGTTGGTGGGACTTACGGAAATGGATTTTATAACGTACATGTCGTTTTTAATAGCATTTTCATTGAGCTTTAATTTCAAAGCAACTACTTGTTCAAGTCAATTAAAATGGTTTATTAGAGTAGATATTTATTTATTTATTTATGAATTTATTCATATGTTTTTTTGTTTATTTATTTAGTGGAGTACCTACCAAATGATTGGTTTGGGATACTTTTAGTATAAATTTAGATAAATCAACGTTTAGTTCAATTTATCGAGAAACATAAAATAATTTCCATAAAAACTAGTTTGGTAATCCGAATTTCGAGTCGTCGTTTCGCTTCCTTAACGTGTCATGGTCCGAGATTTTGCATGAGAGTACCAAACGCAAATATATTAATGCAATAAAAAAAAGGTTGTATATACGAGTGTAAGATACGTATTTATGACTTAATATAACACTTAATACGTATTTGAATACGTGTTTAATAAGACTCCAATGAAATACGATTACAGTCGAACATTGTTCTATTATATTCATCATTAGAGCATCATCATTCCATGTTGAAATTTAAATATTCGTTTAAGGCGTTACCCTCACTTGTAGCGCAAAAAAGGCCTTTTTCATGAATTTTTTAAAAGAAAACTACAAAACTTTTTTAATCGATCAATATACCATCTTAAAGAACACATATTGAAGAACTTTCAGTAATTTTTTTATTGAAAAATATTACATTGTTTAGTGGCAAATGGCCGTCAATGAAATAATGTTTTTGTATACACGGTTTGCGGTGACCAACATTGCGGCGAAGTGGATCATCTGAAAAAAAATGCGGATGGATTTAGTAAAATATAAGTATAAACTAGTCTTTAATCGAAGGATTTTAAAAAATATTCATTTTTCACAAAATGGCGTACGGTCAAAGTTAATGGTTCGATTTTAACGAAAAAAAACGGCCGTTTTTTGGCTATAAAACGGCAATTTTTTTCGAAAAAAATCGAACGATTAAAGACTACATTTTTATGTATTAAATAAGCCTGCAAAATTTCAAGAAGATCGTTTCATTAGTGTTCGAGTAATCTTGGTCACCGACTTCAGAAATGCCATTTTGAGAAAAACGCGTTTAAAGTTTCAATTTCAGTTTACACGAAGAAAATATTTTTTTTGTAAACTTACATAGAGTCATCTATTCCGGGCCCATACAGAAGTATGGGCCCGGATACTTATACTTCAAAAAAATGCAATTAAGAAAATCGATTTTTTCAAAATCGCAAGTGGGGGTAACCCCTTAAGTTAAAAATACTCTAGCAACTACAAACGTAACCTGGCGACAGCTACAATCTATGTAAATAATTTGGCTCAAGGCAATATATAATTCTATTAGCGGGTTATATTTAGGAGTCACAATCGAAAACAGCTCATTTTTCGGATTAAGGGGTTAGGCCACTCCAGAGGCCGAGAAAATAGGCTTTTTGGGGATTTTTTTCAGAAAAACTACAAAATAAATCGAGATTACAAAAAAAGGTGTTTATCATACATGTCAGTGACTGTATACAATAATTTTTTGAAGCGATCAATTTCAAAATCGCTGCTGTGCAGCGTTTATCTCAAAACTCCATTTTCAAAGTTTGGAAAAATACATTGTCTACGGAAGTACGTAGGATTTTTGTTTTACATTGCATAGTTCATTTGTTACTAACAATTATCTGACGAAATTTTTCACTTTCCAAAAATTTGACTAAAAAATCGTCAGACAATTGTTATTAACAAATGAACTATGCAATATAAAAAAAAATCCTCCGTACTTCCATAGACATTGTATTTTTCAAGAGATATTCAACATTTCAAGTGAATTGGTTGAAAATTGAGTTATGTTTCCGGCCAACTTAAAAAATGCAGTTTTGAAATAAACGCTGCACAGCCCCCATTTTGAAATTAATCGCTTCAAAAAAATTATTGTATACAGCCACTGATATGTATGACAAGCACCCTTTTTTGTGATCTCGATATATTTTGTAGTTTTTCTGATAAAAAAATCCCCAAAAAGCCTATTTTTTCGGCCTCTAGAGTGGCATTAGGCCTTTAAAAAATTGAGATGTTCAATTTCTACAAAAATTACCCATTTTTATTTTTCAGTTTCTAGTGAGAGTCTTGATTTTTGTGCAAAAATGGGCCTTTTTCGTAAAAAAATCCTTCGATCAAATTCTATATTTTTACATCTAGAGAAAGTCCTAAAAATTTCAGAAAAATCGATTTTGAAAACGTACTTTCGAGGAAAAAGGCGTGTAAAGTTTCAAACGACGCTCCGCGTGTTCGGGCGTCAACATAACAGTCTATAAATCTGTCAATTTTGATCAGATCACCTTGAAATTTACAGAGAACATTTATAAGATGGTATACAGTTAAAATACATTGGTTTTGAAAAAAGTGTTTTTTTTTTCGACTTTTACAACTGGGCAAAACCCCTTAAATATTGAAGAACCGTCTAGTAGCTTTGGAGTCGAACCGAATATTATTTCACCGGAACGAATGATTTATCACGGTATAAAACTTCAATAAATAGCCCATTCCGCTTTTTTTCTCTGGTGAAAAACAATGGTAGATTTTCTGCAGATTTTGACGAAACTCGCTAAATTCAGTTGCGATTAAAATTTCATTTAAAAACGTATGAGATAACGAGGAAAAAGGCGAAATTTTTCGGTGAGTTTTGAAGTACCGGTAAAAAAATCATTTTCGTTTAGTTAGGACGCTAGCGAAGACCGGGACGTAGCCACGAAATCAAGGGTGCAAGCACACCGTCCGAAAAAGCTCCCGGTGTACTCTCAGGAGCTTATTTAAAACATGGAACAATGAAGGATAACGTGGGCATTGTCCGCCGTTGGGGTAGTTAAAACTTGTCTCGTAATTACTCTCGTTTAGAGGGTTGCTGGTGTATGTCCCTGTGCCCGGTCCCCCTCACCAACCGAGCTTCCCCTTCGTCCCTTTACGGATTCTGCCACTTCCGTCGTCTCTTTCTCTCGTTCCCTCTTATCCCTCGTGGGGTTTACCGCGCGTTGACTTCCGCCTCGGTCAATCCTCCCCTCGGCCCGTTCCCTTCATCCCTCGACCTTCTGTTACTCTCAACTCTCCATCTCGCCCTTATTCCATCTTCGTATGAGCATTCTCGTAGCCTCACTCGGGGGCTAACTGCGCGAAACGTTTCTACGTCTCTCTCCCTCACGCTCGCTTTATCACAATCCATTAGCGCTTCGGATCAAACCACCCCTATCTCATAATTATCCCGGCCGAAAACTTGTCCCACAAAGTCGAGCTTTTGTTGATTCGCAATTATGGCCCTCCTGAGGTGACGCCCTGGATTCGGGAGTACGACCGACATTCGTACTTTTTCATTTTGATGATGATTTGCTCGGGATGGGGGTGGGCTTCGGAACGAAATGAAATTTGGTCGAGTCGCGATGGGGCTCTGACTGTATAAATTCGTATGTGCACCGAAAATAAATTATTCCTTTTATTCGATAAATATAATATAAAATATACACTTAAAAATGAAGTAAAATAAATAATTGGTTTAATTTAATTTTACTATTATTTATACTTTTTTATCGCATTTTATTACATTATATATTAAAATAAATTATTCGTTATTATTTGTTCTATAAAAATAATAAAAAAAATATATAACATATTTATAGTTAGAAAATATTTTTTAAATTGTATAAAATATATAGTAAAAAAAGAAGTAAAATAAATAATTGGGTATTATTTATTTTATTTCGAATCTTTCTTCTTTTACGCTCGCGCGCTTTTACGATAAGATCTTTCTCACTGTTGTTTTTCATTTGTCACTTCACTATTGTCACAAGACCCTTAGACGTGTGTCTACAGACGCTTTTTATCACTCGGTTGTCCCACCAGCGTCACCTCACAACGCGTCGATTTTGTGAAAACTCATATATGTGATGAAACATTGAAAACTATGAGACACGTATTTTTTTTAATCTTCGAAAAACCGTTTTAAGGAGAGAAACCACCCCCTCAAAAAAAGATGTGTCGAGGGGTGGGTTTGCAGTTTCACCCACAAGCAGTCCATCGATCCGAATGAAACAAAAACCACAAAGCGACGAAAAAACCAATATAAAACAATTGAAAAAAAAATTAAGGGGTGACCCACTCTTTTTGAGTTTCTGCCATTTCTGCCCTTAAAAACGTTTTTCCCCAGACGAAAAAAAAATACGCGTCTAATTTTTCTCAGTGCTTCACGCATACAAGAGTTTCAGAAAAATCGAAAGCAGACACGTAAGTTCCTTGTCAGTAAAACTTCTTTACGCTTGGTCAAAGCGCAACTACTTTGATTAATTAATTAAATTGAAAAAAAACCCGTTTTGTGAGATCGAATTTTTTACTCATTCTTCGTACGACATACGTCGAGGCCAATTTACCTTCTCGCCATTTTTTTTCACCTTTGTGCTCTTTTATTGTTTCCGTCCGTTGCGCCGTCCCTTGTCACATCGCGCGGTCTTATTCGAGTCTAATTACGTAAATTTTTTCATGCACGCGAAATGTCAGCTTCTTTCGCTCATTTTCACCGAGTTTTTTTTTTGCTCGGCCTCTCCCACACTCGTAATTATTTCAGTGAATAACGAGGCTTAGGCGGGCGTCGTATAACGCAGGAACGAATGAGAGGGAAAAAATAACACGGGTGGTCCCCCTTCCGGTCGAATGAGAAGCGAGAGGAAATAATGCACGGGAATTTAATTAGATCGGAGATTCGGCGGTGGACGCGTAAAAATCGGTATAATAAATTGCATCTACGAGTGGGTAAACGTTGGAGCCGAGGGATCATTCGTGGAACAAGAGTTTGAAGGAGTCATCGTTATTTATGAATGATGGAAGAGCACGGGGTTAAGCTCGTTGACCGTAATAAAGCTTCGCAGTCGCTAATGTCGTATAATGGATGATATCACTTAATTCGTGCTATAATTACTTTCATTTGTGTCATGTTGATCTCTCTTGCCGTCTCTCTCTCTTGCCGTCTCTCTCTCTCTCTCTCTCTCTCTCTCTCTCTCTCTCTCTCATCTCTCTCTCTCTCTCTCTCTCTCTCTCTCTCTCTCTCTCTCTCTCTCTCTCTCTCTCTCTCTCTCTCTCTCTCTCTCTTCTCTCTCTCTCTCTCCTCTCTCTCTCTCTCTCTCTCTCTCTCTCTCTCTCTCTCTCTCTCTCTCTCTCTCTCTCTCTCTCTCTCTCTCTCTCTCTCACTCTCTCTCACACTTTTCTGGTAGTTTATTGGGCCACAATATATCTATCTCTCTCCTCTCCTCCGCTCATCTGTCTGGGAGAACTTTCGTTTCGTCGTCCGGTCGAGTATTCCGCACTGTTTTGTAACTTTTCGAGGATCAACTTTTGCGATAGTCGGGGTGAAGGAAGCAAGACAGATACGACGACAAGCGTAAGAATCGTTTGAGAAAAAACAATAAAAAATGTCCCAACATAAAACAATGGTAATTCTTTAGATAAGTGACTTTGACAAAAAATGAGCCTAAAATTTAATTTTTGCTATTTTATTATTTTTTGGGTTATGAATGATGATATTCAGTGGGGGGAAGCTGAAATTCAACCCCTCATGAAAAGTTATGGGGTTTTGAAGTTCGCGGAAACATGCGATAAAATAGGGCATTGTTGAACATTTCGACGCCTATCAGTCATGTCAGAAGTATTTTTAAAAAATAACTTTCTCTAATATTTTTCAATGTGAAATTTTCGAATTCGAATATTTTTCAAGACCAAAATTTTGGAGAGACGTTCTTTGATAAAAGAAAATAAAAAGCGAAATAACCGTCCGGTGGTTTTCCATTGTTGCTTTAACGGGTTATGCCTAGTTGTTACAGTCGAAAACAGCTGAATTTTGTTTTTTTTTAAATACAAAGTAGCGATGATAAATTTGCACAAAAATGAAGTATTCGAAAAAGTATCATCTGAAGAATACTCTGACATTTTTTTGTTCAAATTTTTAAAATTATAATCAATGTACAGCCTATGTCCGGGAAGCATCTCTCGAAAACGTATTTTGGAGTGAGTAATGCTCTTGTGAAGCAGGCTATTTAATATTACAAAATCAAACAGATTTCGTCAGTATATTAGTTTGTCCTACGATTAAGGAGGGGAATCCCTTTAGACGCCCGAAAATGCGTCATTTTCCATGAATTTTTTTAAAGGTGATAAAATAATCGCGTCATTGTAAAATTTTGACATTATCTTATTACAACTTTCAAGTGTCAATTTTTTTTCTTTTTTAAACAAAACAAAATGGCGGCGTTGTCCTTTAGGCGTCTTTTGAATAACGGCTCATGTTGTAGCTCAAAAAGTTATTGACCGACTTGGCGCAATTTTGGGAGGTTTCTCACTGTAACATTGTTCGAAGGATGTACCTAGAGAGATATAAAAAAGTATAGAATTAAAAATGACGAAGGCTTTGTAATCGAATTTGCATATTTTTTACTATTTTCTCGACAATTTTTGTCCCGAAGAAGTAATTTATTTACGCGATAACCTTAAAATATTCGGTATGGGCTTCTAATCATGTTATGGATAAGAAACCCCCCAAAATTTCAGCCAGATCGATGAATAACTTCTTGAGCCATAAAATGAGCAGTTTTTCAAAAGGCGCCTGAAGGAATACCTTATAACGCGTCATTTCGTTTTCTTTAAAAAAGATTTTTTTTAACACCTGAAAGTTGTAATAAGATAATCTCAAAACTTTCAAAAAATGCGATTATTTTATCACGGTTGAAAAATTCATGAAAAATAATACATTTTCGGGCGTCTAACGGGATTTTCCCCCTTAATCGAGAGAATTTCCGAAATAGAAAATGCAAAAAAATGGCGCGTGGGCAAAGTCAGAGTCTTGACTTTTGCAAAAAAATGGGTAGTTTTCGTTCATCAAATTGAAAGTATACATCCTAAAAAATTCTAAAGCTCCTAGAAGCTCTGAAAAAGTTCAAAAAAATTCAGAAAGCTCGTTGCAGTAGTTTTTGACAATCTAAAAAATTCTAAAGCTCCTAGAAGCTCTGAAAAAGTTCAAAAAATTTCAGAAAGCTCGATGCAGTAGTTTTTGACATTCTAAAAAATTCGAAAGCTCCTAAAAGCTCCGAAAAAGTTCTAAAAATGTTAGAAAGCTCAATGCAGTAGTTTTTGACACATTTTGTTCACCGACTTCGAAAACGTGCTTTCGAGAAAAAAGTTTTTAAATTTTCGAACGACGCTCCGAGCGGTCCGACGAGCATATCAACATGACAGCCTATGAATCTGTCAATTTCGATCCGATTACCTCGAAATTTTCAGGGAACATTTATAAGATCACTGTCAAAATATATTAGTTTTGGAAGAAGTGATTTTTCGACTTTTACAATTAGGCATAACCCGTCAATTATTTGTAGGCTCACATCTGTGGATTCGGCATCATTTAATTCATTATTCAATCAGTCTTTTCCGTCACCCACCTACTCTCCTGTAGGTGTGTTCATCAAACGGCTCGATGGTGAATTAGCAGTTCGAGAGCACTGGAGAGTCGGCGTTTAGTGGCTGTTCGGCTCTCGCATCCCTTCAGCGAATTCACGTTCGATCGAAGCAGATTTTATTGCGTTTTTTTCGTGCATCTTCAAATGCTCGTCAAAATTTTACGAGTATCGTACGTTCGCTCTTTGTGGAAATGTATTTTCCGATTGGCCTTCCATCGACGAAGCACTGTTTGGATTTCGACGCGAAAGAATAATACGACATCGCCATCGTTAAGAGGTTAGGCCACCGTGATAAGTATAAAATCATGTGCGAATTTAACAATTTTTTTTCGTAGAAAAAAGTGGTTCACTCATAAAATTAATTACACATCTATTTAGTGTGAAAATCAAGCTGTTAGAATTTTTTTTCGATGTACAAAATGGCTATCAATATTTTTTTTGTTATCTTTTTTTAGGCGCTCCGCGGCGTGACATTTAGCATCCACAATTTTCTACCTAGAACAAAAAACAAAAATTCTCGTCAATCTACATTAGAATACCTAGAGAAGTGCGTACGGAATTAAAAAAATATTGTTTTATTCAAAAGTTGTAGGCATTTGAGTGAATTTTCAGTGAAAAATTTCGTATAAAACTGCTCATAAAATGAAAAGTTTTCGATTAATCAGAAATTCCGTACGTGCTTCTCTGCGAAATGCAATTAGGAACATAACTTTTAAATTTCAAGTAAATCGAGTGAAAATTATTGAAGTTATTTGTCACGCCAATTGGAAAAAGCTGTTTCGAGAAAAACGCGTTTAAAGTTTTAGGTTCTCTATGGCCGTGCCAGAGGTGGGCTTACGTTGTACGCTCAAAGTCGGTGAAAAAAATGTTCTTGCTATGAATCGACTAGTAACTTATTCTTATGATGATAAAGCACCATGTTAGCGAGAAAAAAATCTTTTTTTTTCAAATCCTACTGTGGTCTTACCCCTTAAGGGGCCAGTCCACTTTGGAGCCACGAAAAAAGGCTATTTTCGCGGTTTTTTTAGGGTTTCATAAAATATATGAATATAAAAGTTGTCGGGCTTGATAAATAAAGTCTTGAAATATATTTAAAAACATTTTGAATTCATTTTTATTGATTTTTAAGTACAAAAACTATAGTTTAACGTAACGCCTCAAAAATAGGTGGACTAGGTAGCTCCATCGCAACTCGGCAACGACTTGTCTGAAACAAAAAAATCAAAGTCAGTTAGGTTCAGTATGACACCAGCTACAAAATGACCCTCGGATATAAAGTTTTATCAATAAATAAAAAAATGGCAGATGCAAGACGAAAAAAGTAAAAAAAACGTAAAAAAGTAAAAATCAAAATTTTAAAACCATCGAACGTCATCTTGTTGCGAATCATGTTTACAATATGTGGTTCAAACTTCAAGAGAATCGATTTGTTAGTTTTAGAGATACGATGGAGCTAGATTTTGAAAACGTGGTTTCGAGAAAAAAGCGTTTGAAGTTTATATTATGAAAAACTCTTACCTAAACTCAATGGGCAATTCCTGCACCGTAAAAAATCCCTTCTGATTGCTCATCATCGTCGATTTATTCAAGTCTTGCGTGCTTTCGATTTTTTGAAATTTTCAGTGGACTGACCCCTTAATTGAAATGCCGAGCGCTTAAGCTGAATTCACATGCTGTACGTGCAGCACAAAACATTTTTTTTCCATGTTCCTTTGACGTTCATGCAAGCTTTTCCGATTGCACTCATCTCACTAAGCGGTCACCCATCCGAGTACTGGCACGCCACTGGAAGCCGCTCACCACTTTTGCTTCCCTCGTAACGTCGCTTTTACAACGACGTCCGCATACGTCAATTCTCCATCATCAATTGCAGCCACGCTTTTTCACCAGACTTTTCCCAGAACTCGGTTTTCCAACAATGCGCCAGAGGCCCGTAAGCCTAAGCTCTTCGAGGAAAGCCCAAAGGATTCGTGATCCTCTTCATTGAATTCGGACAATAATAACGCAACGGACGAACGAATAAATCGACGAATTCTACAACGAAAAAAAAAACGCGCCAGCTTGGTGCTTACGGAGTACGATGAGCTTTTCTGGCTTTAAGCTGTGCTTTTCATGTTTTTCCCAACGGCCATTGGAGCACAGTATCGCGGTATTCTGCGTATCGTTAAAGCAACGAGAAACGAACGTAGACGACGAAAACAAAACCAACAACAAAAAAGAGCATATCAAAGATTTACGAGTGAATCAAATCCAACCTGGTTTTATCGCCACGGGAGAGGGATATTTTCTTTCTACGAAAAACAGATATAAAATGGCTACCTGGGATTCTCATTCGTCGATTTCTCGGGGCCGGGTTGAAATTCCGAACTTTGAATGATCAGAACGCTCAAAACTCCGAAAATATACGACCCCGAAAGATCAAAACTTCGAAAGAATTTTACACGAAAGACCAAAACTTCGAAAATTTGAACACCGTCAAAATAATTCGGCTATGGAAGTTTTAAAAGTTTCAAAATTTTCGATAAATCGACGAATTATTTCAAGAATTTTTTTTTTCTTAAGGCGTTACCCCCACTTGTAGCGCAAAAAAGGCCTTTTTCATTAATTTTTTAAAAGAAAACTACAAAACTTTTTTAATCGATCAATATACCATCTTAAAGAACACATCTTGAAGAACTTTCAGTAATTTTTTTATTGAAAAATATTACATTGTTTCGTGGCAAATGGCCGTCAATGAAATAATGTTTTTATATACACGGTTTGCGGTGACCAACATTGCGGCGAAGTGGATCATCTGAAAAAAATGCGGATGGATTTAGTCAAATATAAGTATAAACTAGTCTTTAATCGAAGGATTTTGAAAAATATTCATTTTTCACAAAATGGCGGACTGTCAATGTTAATGGCTCGATTTTAACGAAAAAAACGGCCGTTTTTTGGCTATAAAACGGCCATTTTTTTCGAAAAAAAAATCGAACGATCAAAGACTACATTTTTATGTATTAAATAAGCCTGCAAAATTTCAAGAAGATCGGTTCATTAGTGTTCGAGTAATCTTGGTCACCGACTTCAGAAATGCCATTTTGAGAAAAACGCGTTTAAAGTTTAAATTTCAGATTACACGAAGAAAATATTTTTTTTTGTAAACTTACGTAGAGTCATCTATTCCGCGCCCATACAGAAGTATGGGCCCGGATACTTATACTTCAAAAAAATGCAATAAAAAAAATCGATTTTTTCATAATCGCAAGTGGGGGTAACCCCTTAAGATGTGATTTTACGTCAATTTTGAAAGTGTTCTAGACAATGTTATACGTTCCATATCATTTACAGTCAACTGTGTAGACTTTCGCTGGCATAATCTTGACGAACCTTGTAATTTCGGAACATTAAAATTAGGAATTTGATGTAGAACGTGATAACATTGTCTAGACAAATTTCAAAATCGACGCAAAATCAGTCCTTAATAAAAAAAATTCTTGAAATAATTCGTCGATTTATTGAAAATTTTGAAACTTTTAAAACTTCTATAGCCGAATTATTTTGACGGTGTTAAGATTTTCAGACTTTTGGTCTTTCGTGTAAAATTCTTTCGGAGTTTTGAGCGTTCTGACCATTCACAGTTCGAAATTTCAACCCAGCCCCATCTTGAATTTCGGAACACTGAAATTCGGAAATTCAACCCGGCCCCGATTTTTCGCGGAAAAAGAGCTTCTACCTTGTACAGTTTGCGAGGTCAAAATGCGGAGGTCATAAAGAGTGACCGGGCTTCCAAACATTCCATGCATGGAATGCATTCTTCGTAAAGCTCTTTATGACTTTTTCATTATTTCGAACATTCCGCGAGAAATCGGATTTTTTTTTCAGAATCCACTGAAGAACAAATAAAACAGAAAACATTTTTTTTAACGCTGACTCTTTGATGTCAAATAACCGGGAAAAAAATTAATTCGGGGAACAGCAAAATATGAACGACGTGAAAGCTCTCATACGTACACGTGCAAAGAGAGGATCAGTTCGCTTGTTCCTTTCGTTAGTTATCAATGAAACAACAATTAAAACTCCATTCCTCGAGGAGAAACAAGCTTCTATCCATAGTCCACTTCCAACCGAAGTACGGGCAAGTTTCACGAGCGGTTTTCGTGCTCCCGTAATATATATCATGATGTATGCATAACGGGGAATGATAGGGTGGCGTGCCTAGTGGCGAAACTTGGGGCTCATCAACACCGCAGCCCAGTGTATCGTGTAACGAACGTGAAGACCTACATAGGGCACTATACATAACCTATACATAACCATTGCCGCGTTATTAACTAGGGTACTGAGAGCGAGTGGGAGAGAGAGAGAGAGAGAGAGAGAGAGAGAGAGAGAGAGAGAGAGAAGGCAACTTCAGGGAAGGGTAGGGGTTTCAGCGTGAAAAAAAAACACTTTTTTACGAATCTTTTTCATCTATATGGATAGAGTAAATTTATTGAAACCTTTTGTACATTGTTAAGTGTCATCTCAAGAACATTCCGTGAAATTTGTACGCGAAAATATCCACAAACAAGCCGGTGACAAAGCTTTTCCAAGAACGCCTTTGGAAAAACACGATTTGCGGTGTTCACTGTATCTCAGCTAGAAATTATCTGAAATCAAGTACCATTAAAATTTAGTCAAAGTATCATCAAATCCTCCCCCCAACGGTCTTTGATAATTTTTTTTTTTCATTTCTAAATTTTTGGTGGTCATGTAAAGTGAAAAGTGCATTTCACGAAAAATTCCGCCATTTTGGGGGTGGAAAACCGCCTCAATGTAAAAAAAATCTCAAACTAACCGTTGGGGGGAGGTATTTTATATGTAGAAAGTGTGTACCAAGTTTGAAATAAATCGGTCATGTAGTTTTCAAATGACAGTGAACACGGACTTTAAAAAAGTGGTTTCGAGAAAAACGCGGCACCGGCTTGTTTGTGGATATTTTCGCGTACAAATTTCACGGAATGTTCTTGAAATGACACTTAACAATTTACAAAAGGTTTCGATAAATTTACTCTATCCATATAGGTGAAAAAAAATCGCAATAAAGTGTTTTTTTTCACGCTGAAAGCCCTACCCTCCCCTTAAGGCGGGATATACATTTACAACGATCGAAAAATCGATTTCTTTTTTTTTCTTCTTTAAACGATAGAACTATGTATGTGTAATATTTTCCCAAAGTTTCAAAGCGAAATTCGAAAAACTTCAAACGTTACAGCCCGTCAACGCTATGCCTCACCGTTCGGATCCGGAGCGGACGTGAACTTCAAACGCGTTTTTCTTAAAACTGCATTATCGAAATTGGCGTGCAGGATTACTCAAAAATTATTAAGGCCTTATATACGCGATTTCGCAGATTTTCGAAGGTACTTTTCCAGACGGGTGGTTAAGTATATGTAAAAAAAATCAGAAACATAAACAAATGGCAGAGATATAACATTATAAAGCAATTAATTTTTTTTGCGCGCGCGTTGATGGCGAAAGTCCTCGCCATCGATGTGGGTGACTGAAAAAACACGAGCATATTTATAATTGCCACATTTTACAGAAATGTTGCGTAAAACGTTGATCTTTTTTTTATAAATGCGTGCCATTTTTTCAATTTTGCATTTTCTTCATTTCATTTAACGTCATATAGAAACTATACATGTTCTAACTGAAAAGAACGTTTGAACTTTTTTGCAAAGTCTACGGGAAGCTAGACTGCACGCCGATTCGCAACTCCCGCGGCGACCTTGCTGTAACACTCTGCCACAGTTCCGCCATTTTGATGATGAATTAATTCTAAAAAATTGTTTCGTATACTTACATATACTATTAAAGTATACCTAAAGTTTGATAATTGTAGAATAATTATTTCTTAATTTAAAAAATCCCTCAATTTTGCTTATTTTCTTCCTGCCTAAATGTGTACCCCGCCCTAACACGAGCTTTGCACTCTATGGCGATCGTATAAACGATCGAGTACGAAATAAAAAAGCTCGCAGGAATGGCAAAAATGCGAAATAAACGCGGCAGAAAGCAGAAACGAGGTCGAGAGCAAGGGAAAAACGAAGAAATAACGAGAAGTCCGGTAAAGGTGCTTGGCTATAAAAGTTCGAGTAAATCTCGGTGTATACGAGAGAGGGGGAGAGAGAAAGAGAGAGAGAGAGAGAGAGAGAGAGAGAGAGAGAGAGAGAGTCTGACACAGCTCATCGTTGGTACGGCCCTTGTGAATTTAAGTCACGCTGTATCGTCTAGGGTTGTTCATTCTGGTATCCGAACATACGTCACGCCGTTACTTTGTCCGATCATCCTACGACGCGGTAGGCTAATAAAAAGAACAAAAAGTGAAGAAAAAGTGAGAGGAGAGAGAAAAGAGTGGAAATTTTCATTTCTCTTGGTCGGCGACCATCGATTTCCCATACCACGAAACATTCAAGTCCTCTCGCCACTCTTTATCTCTCTCCATCGATGTTATACGGTCTTCTTCTTGCACAGCTTCCGTTTTGGAAAGCTCTCATCCTCTCGATCTCTTTTGCGTTCTCTCTCTTTCTCTCTCTCTCTCTCTCTCTCTCTCTCTCTCTCTCTCTCTCTCTCTCTCTCTCTCTCTCTCTCTCTCTCTCTCTCTCTCTGCCCTATCGTTTCTTTTTCTTCCTTAGTTCCACGTCTGTGTATCTGTGTCTTTATACTGCTTCGAAACTTTACGAGGAACGATCAAGCTGGGTGTTAAATTTCGCCAGTCGGAGCAGCTCCAAGATTCCCGCTGGTTGATTCCAATGCCGAGAATTCGCCAATCCCATTCTACGTGTGCTGCTGTGAGTCGATCTCCTGGGCTAAATAAGAGCTGGGAAAGAATGGGACTGGACAATTCTCGACCACCAAACGTTTTTCCAGGGCGTAAAAATACATCGATGTAGACTAGGAAAAAAAATATTGCAAATGCAAATTTATTTCGCACTTTGGCGAAAGAAAAGTTTGTTTGCTCAATCGCCGATCATCAACCGTAAAACGGTAAATGAACGGGGTTTGGACATTTTTTTGTAGGTAACTTTTTTTCAACATTCTAAATTCCGACTTTTTTTGCTGCAATAGGACATTGTTCTAGGGTATTGCAGTAGAGGTTTTTCATTTGATTGAACCATTGTTTTTTTATGCGATGTGTATGCAATCCAAAATCGCCGGAAATTGCGAACGAAAAACGAATGTTAAATTAAAACGGTCCCTATTCCGTCAAAAATGAAAATTTAATACAAATCCTCCCTGGCGAACGAGAAAAACTATCGAAGAATATTGTATCCAAATTTGGACAAAATCGGACAAGCCGTTTTCGAGACACATCTGGCACCGACTTTGAAAACTATGTTTCGGGATAATCGCGTTTGAATCGCTTCCAGACAACGAATTTATTTTGAAAAATTCCTAAACATACCTCAATGGACGTATTGTCGATTAAAAAAAACCCGGATCCAATCGAAACATTAGTTTTTGAGATAAAAATTCCCGAAGTTTACCGGTTTTTCTCGCCGCTTACTCGGGTACCTCCCCTTAAGAAAAAAATACACGTGATGTTGGCAGGGGGAGGGAGAGAAGCTTCACCACATATCACCATGGAAGAGGGGGGGTTTAAAAAGTTGCCTCAAAAACCTCACTTGATCAATGGACGACCCCTTAGCCCTCTGAAGCATACATTTTTCCTTACGTGCAATCAGCTCAAAACTTTGTACTCGGGGGTTTTCGGGGTCGCTGATTACAAATCTGCACTCAAAATTCGGAAATTCAAGATGGCGGATCCAATGTGGCGAACCATAAATGCAAAAATCGTTTGATGAAAGCGAAAGTTGGTACTCGGGGGTTTTCAGGGTCGCTGATTACAAATCTGCACTCAAAATTTGGACATTCAAGATGGCGGATCCAATATGGCCGACCACAAATGCAAAAATTGTTTGTTTGGGTTATAATAATATATAAAATTATTTATATATTATAATTAATATATAAACGTATTTTTATAATATACAATAATAATATATAATATAAAAAAATATATAAAATGAAAAAGCAAAAAAAAAAAATAAAAAAAATACGGAGCTAGAAACTCGCTACGTCCTCACCGTTAGCTCCGGGTAATGCTTAAAGCGTAATTCTATTAGAAATTCAGTATAACAGAATCAACATATTGAGCAACTTTGATGTTTTAGCAATTCCAGTAAAATCTCCGGTTTTGGTCCGCCATATTGGATTCGCCATTTTGAATTTCTGGATTTTGAGCTCGAATTTGTAATCAGCGACCCAAAAAACGTCTCTGAATTCATTTTTTGTGTATGGTTTAACTGCTAGATTAGGCACAATTACATTTATCGCCTAAAAAGCACGTTTTTTTTGTACTGTAGTGATGATCAACATCTACTAAGTGCAACATAAGCCCTTAATAGTGATATTGTAGTAACGGTCGAAAAATGCAATTTTTCGACCGTCAATGATCTCCTAATATCCTAAGTATACATTTACATTCGTCGTTATGCGGTAAAAAAAATTTTTATTCAAATTTTATTATGGCGTTACACATCTTGAAGAACTTTCAGTAATTTTTTTATTGAAAAATAATACATTGTTTAGTGGCAAATGGCCGTCAATGAAATAATGTTTTTATATACACGGTTTGCGGTGCCCAACATTGCGGCGAAGTGGATCATCTGAAAAAAAAATGCGGATGGATTTAGTCAAATATAAGTATAAACTAGTCTTTAATTGAAGGATTTTAAAAAATATTCATTTTTCACAAAATGGCGGAAAGTCAAAGTTAATGGTGCGATTTTAACGAAAAAAAACGGCCGTCTTTTGGTTATAAAACGGCCATTTTTTTCGAAAAAAAAAAATCGAACGATTAAAGACTACATTTTTATGTATTAAATAAGCCTGCAAAATTTCAAGAAGATCGGTTCATTAGTGTTCGAGTAATCTTGGTCACCGACTTCAGAAATGCCATTTTGAGAAAAACGCGTTTAAAGTTTCAATTTCAGTTTACACGAAGAAAATATTTTTTTTGTAAACTTACATAGAGTCATCTATTCCGGGCATAAAAAAACTGCACTTCAAATTGCACTTCAAGAAAATGCAATAGAAAAAATCGATTTTTTCAAAATCGCAAGTGGGGGTAACCCCTTAAGAAAAACAGAGTGGAAGTAGGTGACATATGTCACCGACGTATGTCACTATGCTTCAAAGGGTTAAAAGGTGATACGATCGAACAAAAATATTATCGAAAAATGCAATTTTTCGACCGTCAATTGCAGCAATATACATTTCAGTCAATCTTAAACAAATCCTCGAGGTCGCTCGATGCCTCGAAGGTCCAAAACCTGCTCTGCTTATTCCTCGCACTGTTTTTCGTTTTATTTTGCGAAACGGAAAATTGGCCCATCCATTTCTCGTCGCGGTACACTTTCCAGCGTCAGAAAGCAGCAAACCAGGATCGTGGCACAGACAACTCGCGCCTGTATATAGAGTTTGGATTGCCAGCAGGCTGCGTTGAATAAATGTATTTCGAGAGCACTTTCGGCGTGCTGTGCAAGCTACTTTCCGGTAGATTTTCATCTCTCTTCTGTCTTTACTCTCTTCCCCCCCCCCCCCCACCCATCCTCTTCCACCTTTTTCTCTGCCTCTTCCTCTTTTTCACCGTTGCCGCAGCTCCATCCAGCACGTCCATTTTCTTCCACCTTGCAATCGCTTCGTTTTCCCATCTCCCTCGCTCGCTTCGCACTTTTTCGCACGCCAGTGGTAAGAGTCGGAGGAGCACCAATGCAAAGAGAGACACCGCGGGGATGAAACGATCGCGGGAGAAAAAGGTGAATCCCATACCACCCTGAGAGGTGCCATTTGCCAAGCTTTCTCGATTTCCATATCGCTCTCAACTTCCAGACCGTCCAATTCACCTGATTCGCTCACCTTGGCTATTGTTATCACGTAAATTAATTGACAAAAGTGGCGTCCGGATTTTTCGCACACTCGAGAAAAGTACCCGTGGCCCGAATGGAACTGCTATTACGAGCGTGTTCCCTGGAATGGAGTGGAAAAAAACGATGAGGTGGGAGATTTAGGCGAGGAAAAATTGCTAATTTTCAGGATTTTTCTTTTAAGGGGAGATTTCTTCGTTTTGTTACTATTTTTTTGGCCGTTACGTGGTATGTATATATTTTTTTATTGATCTTTAGAAATGGCGGAGTCATGGCAGAGTCTTCTAAACGGGTTGCGGTGGATGTTGTCAGACGGCGTGACGCGCAGCGTCGGCGGGATTGATTTGAAAGAAAAACCATCGAAGAGTTTTCTTTTATTGACACTCATACGCAGAATATGAACCAAGAAAAAGTGAGAAATGTTGGAAATCGTTGACATTGTACGCTCCGAAACAAAATTTTTGAATTTTTCGAAAAAATGGCTACATTTTGCGATAAAAATGCTTTTAACAAAATTCGCAGACTTTTCATTTTTAAGGGGCTGTACCAGTGTAGA
Source organism: Ophion slaviceki (assembly GCA_944452715.1). Lineage (NCBI taxonomy): Eukaryota > Metazoa > Arthropoda > Insecta > Hymenoptera > Ichneumonidae > Ophion > Ophion slaviceki. The sequence goes on along the minus strand of OX101793.1, from coordinate 24,867,753 downwards.
CGCTGAAAATTTGGGTGATTTTCGGGAATTTTTTGGAAGAAAAGTACTCAATTAAATGTTCCGGCCGATTGAGTAGCTGAAACCGAAAAAGAAAAAAAAGTCGTTAAACGTAGGATTTTCAAAAAATATCAAAATCTAACAAAATGGCGTAGTTATGAAGAAAAGTCTGTTTTTTTGCCTATAAAATGGTCGTTTTTTTCAATGCCAAATCGTCAATTTTCATCCAATCAAAAATATCCTACGTCATTGTAGAGTAAATATATTCAAGAGTACTCAGTTCAAATTTCAAGTCAATCGGATAATTGCTCTTTGAGTTACAATGTCAGCAAATTTGAAAAATCTCATTTCGAGAAAAACCCGTTTAAAGATTTAACTTTTGATTTTTGCAAGATAAAATGATATTGATATAAATGATATAAATGATAATGATATTCTTGAAAGTATAGACTATCAAAAAAGGCAAAAAATCGATTTTTTGAAAGTGTCACACTGGTATAGCCCTTCAACAATAGGGCTAGAAATAGGCTAGACACTAAATTTTTATTTTAGGCAATAAGGTTAGAAGAATGTATACCAAATTTCATCACAACCAGTGGATTAGTTTTTCAACATACGTCACGCCAGTTTTAAAAATTCAGTATAGATGATCGTGCCATATTTCCGCAATTTTTAAAGATTCGTAAAAATAAAAAATACCACGTAACAGCCAAAAGTAGTAATAAAATCTCCCCTGAGTCTCAAAAATGGTGAAGAAATATTTCCTTTAAAAAAAAATCATGAAAGTCAACCAATTTCAACTCCCTTGAATAATTAGTGCGGGACCGGGGCCTATCGACGTATAATGTTTCGTGTACGCTGTGAAAAAGTAACGTGGCACAGGGTGATTCGAAAAGTCAATTTGACCGGCAGTTATCGTTGACGTAAATCAAAGGGGTTAACGAGGCGCCTGTCGGTTATCATCTGTTCACTTTATTTGGGAGTGTGTCGTGACGCGGTTGGTGTATCGTCAACGATCGATCATTTTGTCACTTCACCCTCACACGAGGCCTAGCTATGTCCGGAACGTTTACAATTGATTAATGAAGCCACGTTATCACGATCTCCTGTTTTACCTCGATGTACTCTCGCCGAGTCCTTTTAGTCCAGTAAAAGAGACGAAAACTCAGCACTTTTACCGTAGAATTCGAATTTTTGACTGAACCCAGATGGTTGCATACTGAATGTAACCCCAATGAAATGTTGCCCCCAAACTCGCCCCAACCCTAAGAAATAGGGGTTGAAAACTTAAAAACGTCGTATCTCGATAATGAATAGCCTGATAAAAAAATGTTTTAAACAAAAGTTGTTTGCAATGATAAAATACGTATAAAGTTATCCGACGTCTAAACCCCTATCTTTGGAAATAGCGGCACAAATATGTCTACTCCGCTCGCACACGCATCGACCCCAAATTTTCAAATCGTTTTTGTGCCGCTATTTTCAAAGATAGGGGGTAAGACGTTGGAAACTTTATACGTATTTTCTTATTCCAAACAACTTTTGTTTGAAACATTTTTCGATCGGGCTATTAATTATCGAGATACGGCGATATTTAAGTTTTCAACCCCTATTTCTGAGGGTTGGGGCGAGTTGAGGGGCAACATTTCATTGGGGTTACTTTCAGTATGAAAGCATCTAGCTTCAGTAGAAAATTCGAATTCTACGCTAAAAGTGCTGAGTTTTCGTATCTTTTACTGGACTATTTTGCAACGAGGCTCTGTACCTTTTCACCTCCACGTACTCATATATTTTTTTTCCCTCCACTTCCAACGTTAAGGAGATAGGCCACTCTAGAAGCCGAAAAAATAGGCATTTTGGGGATTTTTTTCAGAAAAACTACAAAATAAATCGAGATTACAAAAACGGGTGTTTATCATACTTATCAGTGACTGTATACAATAATTTTTTCGAAACGATTAATTTCAAAATGGCGTCTGTGCAGCGTTTATTTCAAAACTGCATTTTTTAAGTTGGCCGGAAACATAACTCAGACAATTTTCAACCGATTCACTTGAAATGTTGAATATATCTTAAAAAATACATTGTCGATGGAAGTACGTAGGATTTTTTTTTATTGCATAGTTCGTTTGTTATTAACAATTATCTGAGGAAATTTTTCACTAATTTTCACAATTTTTCATAATTGTTTATGACAAATGAACTATGCAATATAAAAAAAATGCTACGTACTTCCATAGACAAGGTATTTTTCAAGATATATTCAACATTTCAAGTGAATCGGTTGAAAATTGTCTGATAAGGAACATCCCTCAGGTGACCCCCTTCGATTTTGTTGAAATTTGGATATGTTATAAAGCACCGAAAAGTAAGCGATACGTATTTTTTTTTATCGGCGGAAAAACGGTTTTAAGGGGTGAAACCACCCCTCGAAAAAGGCATCTCTAGGGGTAATTAGCAGTTTCACACACAAGGAGTCCACCGATTTTAATGAAATAAAAACGAAAATTCTTCTAATCCGAAGCAATGAAAAATCCACTATAGTGACATTGCAAAAAAAATTAACTATATTAAGCGGTGGTTTCACCCCTTAAAACCGGTTTTCTGCCGGTAAAAAAACGTATCGCTTACTTTTCGGTGCTTTATAACATATCCAAATTTCAACAAAATCGAAGGCTGTCACCTGAGGGATGTTCCTTGTGAGTTATGTTTCCGGCCAACTTAAAAAAATCAGTTTTGAGACAAACGCTGCACAGCCGTCATTGTGAAATTGATCACTTCAAAAAAATTATTGTGCACAGTCACTGATTTGTGTGACAAACACCCTTTTTTGTAATCTCGATTTATTTTGTAGTTTTCCTGAAAAAAAATTCTCAAAAAGCGTATTTTTTGGCCTCTAGAGTGACCTAATGCCTTAATTCGTATGCTCTCTGTGCAATTCCATCTGTTCACTTTCACCCCATCGCGTCTTCTTCCCATTTTCAGCTCCTCGGAGGGCCACCAAGTGTGTACATTTTTTCCTGATGCATGGGTGCCTCATTGCATTTTGCAAGAGGGCACAGGGAAACTGTGCGGTATGCGGGAATGCAAACGCGGTAGAGCTTCGTCCCCGGGTCAGTCGACGCGCAAGCTAGAGCGCGACTGAGCGATCACCGATCCAAGTGTTGGCCGCGACCAGGGGCTTGTGCCATAGGCCTCCAACCGTCGGATGTCAGATGAAAAAACAATCGTCCAACGGTCGTACTTCAGCGTCGGGAAAGTTGGCCGCGAAGTGAACGCATTCAAATATAACGGTCGTTGAACAACAAAAGTTTTTTAGCAGCCTACACTATAAGTGAAAGCCCGTTGTTGAGCTCTCGACAAAGAAGACCGTGGAACGAAAGATCAAAGAGAGATTTGTTTGTCCCTCCGGATCTCCTGCGTATTTTCTACTCTCGTGTGTGACAAGAGTGGAAAGAGCAGCTGGTGGGCCATCAGGCCACTCGTGAGCACTTAACAGCGTGTCTCGGTGCTCGAAGCGGAATGCAAATGTCAATTATAATCGTCAACGCATGTCAAGCATCCTATATCGTTATTTCTTTCTTTTTTATGAGACATAGGAGAGGGGGAGGCCTAAAGTGGGCACTCTAAGGGAAATTTAAAAAAAAATGTAAATTTAATTTTTTTATTTGAAAAATTAAAAGAATAAAAAAAAATTTTAAATTAAATTAATTTTTTTAAATTAAAAATAAAAAAAAATGTTTGCTATCGAGCGCTCAATTTATCGTACTATAATAGTCGATTCACACATTTCCAGTAAATCTTCAAAATATAAATAATGAAACTAATTTGAAAACTAAGAAATGTCCGCTTTGCCCAGCGGGTTAGCCTAAAGCGGACACGTAGAGGGTAAAGCGAGCACCCTGTATTTTTTCCTGAGATTAATCATAAATAAGAAGGAAATGGGGTATATAGGGGGTAAAACTATGAATGAACATATTTTATTGAAAATAAATCATTATTATTATCATAAAAGAACAAAAACTTAACGTGTCTTCTTAACTGTCACTAAACTTTATTTTTTTGGAAATTTCCTGAGACTAATCATAAATAAGAAGGAAATGGGGTATGTAGGGGGAAAAAACTATGAATGAACATATTTTATTTAAAACAAATCATTATTATTATCATGAAAGAACAAAAACTTAACGTGTCTTCTTAACTGTCACTAAACTTTTTTTTTTTTTGGAAATTGTCACAGTAAAATTATCCAATACCAGGGTGAGCAGTGCATGCATCATGAGCCTACATTTGATAGTCATTGCATTGAATCCAGTCTTCGGTGGGAGGATCTATATATGGCTCGTTGCATATAATGCACACGTAATTTCCGTGTCTGTAGTTTGTTTCTTTTTTACTTTTTTGGCGTTTCCTTAGTTTTCAAATCCTTCTGAAGGCTCTCATCCCAAGAAGCTTGTCGTGTCTTTCTTTTATATTTATTTACCATTTTAAAATAATAGTGGATATCGTTTCGAGAAGGTAGAAATACCACTTTTAAACATGTGAAAAAACATAATTGCAATAAATAATAGCGTTTTGGTGAGTTCCTACATAGATAAATAAATGGGAAAATTATTGAAATAAAGTCACATAGTCATCTTCTATCTTCTATTATCATCTTAAGGGGTTACTTGCGATTTTGAAAAAATCGATTTTTTTTATTGCATTTTTTTGAAGTATAAGTATAAGTAGCCCGGAATAGATGACTCTATATAAGTTTACAAAAAAAAATATTTTCTTCGTGTAAACTGAAATTGAAACTTTAAACGCGTTTTTCTCAAAATGGCATTTCTGAAGTCGGTGACCAAGATTACTCGAACACTAATGAACCGATCTTCTTGAAATTTTGCAGGCTTATTTAATACATAAAAATGTAGTCTTTAATCGTTCGATTTTTTTTTTTCGAAAAAAATGGCCGTTTTATAGCCAAAAAACGGCCGTTTTTTTTTTCGTTAAAATCGAACCATTAACTTTGACTGTCCGCCATTTTGTGAAAAATGAATATTTTTTAAAATCCTTCGATTAAAGACTAGTTTATACTTACATTTGACTAAATCCATCCGCATTTTTTTTCAGATGATCCACTTCGCCGCAATGTTGGTCACCGCAAACCGTGTATATAAAAACATTATTTCATTGACGGCCATTTGCCACTAAACAATGTAATATATTTAAATAAAAAAATTATTGAAAGTTCTTCAAGATGTGCTCTTTAAGATGGTATATTGATCGATTAAAAAAGTTTTGTAGTTTTCTTTAAAAAAATTTATGAAAAAGGCCTTTTTTGCGCTACAAGTGGGGGTAACGCCTTAAAAACGTCAGTCGTACGGAGGATGCCCGCTTTAGGCCGGGTGCTCGCATTGGGCCTCCTTCCCCTACGCTCGTCGCTTGGAGAACGGGCTGAAAATATACATTCTTATCACTTGGGTGCTAAACTGACTTTTCGATTGCGGAACAAATATTTGCCCGACTATCAAGAGTGCCCGATGTGCCGAATGATTTTACCGATTGATTGTGAGGCCGAAAAGAAGAAATCCCAATGTGAAAGAGTAGACCATGAACCGTGGTAGATTCTCGACTGTCGAAAAAGCTCGAGGGTGCTTAATTTCTCATTGGAATTGTCCTTTATTTGGCGGCCATATTCAACGGGCTCTTTCCACGAGACTTTTCCGCAGTCAGGCAAAAGTTGTAGTTCGCAAAGCAGAGCAACATCTGTGCGCGATACATCGAGCCCGAGACCATTAATTCAATTTCGATATTCGATAACTCCCTCCTAAGCGAGGGGTTGCCTCATCCCCGTGCTCCAACCCCTTAAGCGCAGGCTCTCCGCGTGTCTATGCAAATCGAAAGTAAATAAATTGATCCACCGAGCAGATACAGTCTCGCGTAATCGGCGACGAGAATCAAAAAGAGTTCAAAAAAGAAAAAAAAACGAATGCAAATAATCAAAGAGAGTAGGAGAATCGAACGGAGCGTAGGAATCTCGGGAGTGCACTCCTTGCAATCCTTCGCATGTGCGGCTACCTCTTACCGCGCCGTTCATTTTTTAAATCTTCTCTGTTCCATGCGCACGCTATGACCCTTCCGGTGAAACGTTCCATCCACTTGCCCGGTCTTTCGGACGTTTTTTAATTTTTTTTTTCCCAAAAAGAAACGAACGTCCGCGGGGAAAACGCGTCGTTAGCGTTTTATCGAAACGGATTCAAGCGTCCGTGTGTGCATATATATTCGGTATTCGCAGCACGGGAAGTTCTCGGAGTTGTCGTTTTCTTTTTTTTCCCCCTCGACTGCCCCCATTACCGCGTGATTTATTGCCGATGGGAAAGGATAATCGTGGAAATACGCCGAGAGTAATCTCTCTCCTCGTCCTTGTCCATATCGTTGCTTCTGTTTTTTTTTTCTTCTTTCTTTGTATTCGTCCCAAGTGCACTTCGCTCATTTCCAATGATTGCTCATCGACGAAGCTACTTCCAGGAGGAAAATGCAATCGAGAAAGTCTCCTCGGGGAGGGCCATCGGTGCCTGGGCAACGATAATGAGGAACCGGCACGAAAGTTACCGTTGGCAAGTGTTTTCTGTTTTTTATTTCCTACGTTAATCTGTACGATCCGAGGGTATAAGTGGCCAATGGCACTTGTGCAATCATCGTACATGGTAGTAAAGAGAAAAACAGCGAGCGAGAGAGATGGAGGGAGGGGAGAGAGAGCACTCCATAGCAATGTTGGTGAAGGATGGAAAAGCTGGCTGTTCGGTCACGAGTTTAAGTTTGGTTCTCTTGCCTCGTTTCCTCCCTGGAACTTTTCGACCCTCTTCTTCGTGCTCCCTCGTTTTCTCTCTCTCTAACTCTTCGACCGCTTCCGGCTCCCTCCTCTCTCCTTTTCCCCTCCCGTTCACTCGACGCACGCCCTGGTTGCACATGATAGGGAAACGTTTGGGGATCAAACGATCGCGGACGAGTTGTTCCTCAGCCCGAGACAAGAAGGAGAACGAAAAAAAGGAGAGCAATGAGAAAGAGGACCCTACGGTGGATTCCACCATGGTGGAGCTCGTCTGCGCTCCACTCAATGGTGATTGGAGCGAGCCACGAGTAGCAAGAGAAATAAGGCGAACGTCACTATACGTATCTGGCACGTAGTAGTTCCTGGACCATGTCCTATTGGACGAAATCCACCTTTCTTCCAACCTGGCACACATCACGCTGCCGCAATTTCGTTAAACCACCAGCACGTACTCACCGATCTCTCCACGGACGAACTGCCGGGACATACCTCTACGTTTTTCTCCCGGTCCTACTGTTCTTCGTTTTTCCTTCCTCGATCTCTCCCTTCATCGTTCGTCCGGGAACATTTCTCTCTTCCCTTCAATTCTTCGGCGTTCTCGTCGTCTTCACAGCCTCGTCTGCTTCGACTCAAATTCTATCCTCTCCATCTGCTATCACGTTTCACCCGTTTCTCAATCGTTGCACTCCCTTTGGCTTGACGTATTCGCACAATGTCCATCAGAGACGGACGACCGAGACATTGGCTCGCGAAGCTTCCTCCGCAAGCTTCTCGTCCTGCGAATGAGGATTTTTTGCAACCCCTCAACGATTTTCAGTTGACGCGTTGGAATCTCAAAATTTCTGTTGCTCGGTGGCTATACACTCATCCAAGTCCAGGCCGTCATTGCTTCCAGGTTCTTTTTGTGCGTTGCAGGATGAGGAAGTTGATTCGGACAACCATCTTGAAAGTTTGCGGGAAAAGTAGGAATTGCACTCGTTTTGTTACTTCTTGCTCGCCTTATCTCCACGTGACGTGGCGTGTTCCTCACCCGCAAGCTGCAGCGAATGTCACGAGCCCAGGAGAACTCTACGTGCTTGGATCAGGTTCGGAGTATTCGTCAATAAAGTCGTTCCCCTTGGAATGTCCGAGAAGGAAAATCGCGACGAGCGGGAGGCGAAGCGACGGAGTGAAAGGGAACCGTCCACGTTGGGGAAAGGACGAAGGGTGAATTCCGATCAAGATCTTGCGTCAGGCGTGCCCGACACGTTTCACAACGATTGGCGAAAAATATGGCAAACACGCGTCGGTATTTCTCTCTCTCTCTCTCTCTCTCTCTCTCTCTCTCTCTCTCTCTCTCTCTCTCTCTCTCTCTCTCTCTCTCTCTCTTTGGTCCCTCATAAAGTTGGGAAAGGAAGAAGCAGCAGGTTTTCGTGTAGCAGCGATGGGTTTCTCGTTCCCTGTGATAATAAAACGAACTACGTTGATTCCGAGAGAGAGAGAGGGGGGGTGGAGAGAGAGAGAATCACAGAGTTAGATAAAGAAATGAGATTACGATTGGTGCGGTCCGTTGAATCGCGTGTTTGGAGGGATCAGATTGAAAAAGAGAGTCCAGGGACATAGTTGGCTGAAGAGACAAATTGAAATTGCCAGAGGCAAAAAATAAAAGATACATACTGGAGTCAATTGTTCTAAGCTCGTTTCTTTACACCAAAAAGCACCTGCACCACAACCAAAGCAAGCCCAAACAATGGCAAGGATTTTTCAAACAATCCTTCGAACTGCAAGATCGAGATAACTGTCGATCCTACCTGATGCTGTCTTCCACCTCATTCCTTGAGGGGCTACATCTACCTAGGGTCCGAAAAAGAAACTTTTTGGCATTGGAAATGCTTTTAAAAATGTACATGTTTGTTGAGGTTGGCTGGGTATAGGGGCCTGAGTTATAGCTGGATGTCACACGAAACTAACGCTATCCCCATTCCACTGCCACTGTGCTGTAGTAGAGTGGGCGGAGCTGCGACATGCCAAATGCCTGTGTTGGTTGAAAAATGCCGAATGACATGGAGTGTACATCTGCGGTTAAAACTTGTAATGCAGTGTAAATTACATGAAGATGGATGGATGGATGGATGGATGGATGGACAGACGGATGGATAGATGGATGGATGGATAAAAACATGTCCTTGTTTTTTATCACTGGAAATGTCTGCTTACATTTTCAATGCCATGAGATAGTTGCACTTTGTGTAACATCTGTAGATTTTTTTAACTCAATGGTACATTTGGAAACCTTTAACCCTTCTGCCACCTGTCATGAAAAAATCTTCCGTTGGTTTTTATTGAAAAAAAAATCGGGGATGCGCTGTCAATATTTTTAAATATGTGATGTGAAATAGGGGATGTGAAGTGGAATATGGTGGGGAATGTAATAACGGGAAGGCCCCTGCACAAATGCAAGCTACAATAAAAAAATGTATATTTTTTTAGATATGTCTGCATAATTAAATTTAAAAAATATCAAACTCATTTTCTGTAAAAAATTATGGAAAATTTTAAATTTTGGCAAGGCGAGCATTTGGTTTAAAATTCGTCCGGGTCAAAATGACCCAGTGTGTTAACGGGAGGTTAAGAAAATCACCAAAAAATATAGAAAAACGATAAAAACATGGCCGCTGGCGGACTACGAAATTTTCTTTCGCGACGTTTGGCGTTGGGCACTCTTCAGCTTAAACGGTCCATCTGAAATCTAAAAACTAAACGGCTTATTCAAGTTACCAATGAATACGAGCCGTTGACGATCGTCGATTTTTAAATCACTTTGTTTAACAACGTGGCGACGAATTGAAACTCGAGCTTACAAATTCTATGAAAAAGTCGCTATTTTTACGTGATTATTAAAAAACGAAGATCGATGTAAAAAAATGTAAGATCGTCAACGACCTTCAATTTCTCATCGTATCTCCTGTAAATTTGGAAACAATCCATCGAGTGCTTCTCGAGATATCATGTTAACCGACTTTGAAAGCAGTGTTTCGAGAAAAACGCGTTTAAGGCGTTACCCCCACTTGTTGCGCAAAAAAGGCCTTTTTCATGAATTTTTTTAAAGAAAACTACAAAACTTTTTTAATCGATCAATATACCATCTTAAAGAACACATCTTGAAGAACTTTAAGTAATTTTTTTATTGAAAAATATTACATTGTTTAGTGGCAAATGGCCGTCAATGAAATAATGTTTTTATATAAACGGTTTGCGGTGACCAACATTGCGGCGAAGTGGATCATCTGAAAAAAAAATGCGGATGGATGTAGTCAAATATAAGTATAAACTAGTTTTTAATCGAAGGATTTTTAAAAATATTCATTTTTCACAAAATGGCGGACAGTCAAAGTTAATGGTTCGATTTTAACGAAAAAAATCGAACGATTAAAAACTACATTTTTGTGTATTAAATAAGCCTGCAAAATTTCAAGAAGATTGATTCATTAGTGTTCGAGTAATCTTGGTCACCGACTTCAGAAATGCCATTTTGAGAAAAACGCGTTTAAAGTTTCAATTTCAGTTTACACGAAGAAAATATTTTTTTTTGTAAACTCACATAGAGTCATCTATTCCGGGCATAAAAAAAACTGCACTTCAAATTGCGCTTCAAAAAAATGCAATAAAAAAATCGATTTTTTCAAAATCGCAAGTGGGGGTAACCCCTTAAAAGCTGTAGATCATTCAATTTTGGGAATATCTCAATGAAATTTTCATGGAATATAACTAAAGGGTGATACTATCGAATAAAGTATTTTTGGTAAATGCAATTTTTGGACTCACCTATGTAGATGTAGCCCGTCAACATCCACTATGACGATCCTCGGCTTCCAATCCATCACCGAATGTTGATTTTTTGCGAACCCAGAGTACTGGGAACGGTATGCAGCAGAATGTGTGACCCCAAATCGTTAATTTCGCCTTCGTGTTATACAAGATGAATAAACCCAGAGACTAATAACCCAAAGTGTTTTGCTTCACAATTGAAAGTGTTGCGAATGACAACAAAGGGCCGTTGGGGAGGTAGGCGATGGTCTGTGCATGGTGAATCAGTTGCCAAATGGTGGGAGCATCGTATTTGTATTCGTGTGTACGCTTTGAACTCAGTGATGCGCCACGAGATTAACGGCTAGGCCGAAGGACGGCTGTACAGAGCCCGATAATATCCATATTCAATGGGCACCGATGGTTTATGCCGATGAGGGCTTTCATGGAACGCCGTAACGCCCGAGAGATGAAAGAGAGTACTACGAGCGGCGCAAGCCAGCGGGGCTCCACATGAGAGTAACCGGATAGGACGTATGCAAGCCGGACTCATGGTAATTGAATGATGGTTGGCGAATGATATTACCGAATCGAGATTGGCAATACGAATGGACAGAGCTTGCATTACCGCCCGCATTGTTCTCTCTCTCTCTCTCTCTCTCTCTCTCTCTCTCTCTCTCTCTCTCTCTCTCTCTCTCTCCTCTCCCCAATTCATCCATCCTAATTCACTTGACTTGCAGCCTGCCCGCAAACGCCGAATAGCCACTCCGCGACGTAGTTCAACAAAAAAGAAAACAGATCCACTAGAACGGCGTTCGGACGCTACAAAATCAGTTCGCGCTCTAATTAACAGCTGTTCAGATGCCATTCCGCCTCTTTGACGGTTGTTTTCGACACTTAGGGCAGGACAATCGGCCAGGATCGAGGTTGACACGCCGCAAACGAGAGATCGGATCCGCGCCCAGCATCCGATAATTATTCGCTCCGGCCACCACCATCCGCCATAATGGAGAACGGTTCCATTCACCTACAGGTCATTCAGCTTCATTCGGTGGCCGCGTTGAATGGCTCTCCCGTTATACTTAGCCGCCTGAGTGTCCCCAACGAACATTAGACCCTGTGAGATTCCCTCGTTGGAGGTTTCCCTCGGAACGCCACCGGTCCATCTAGGAAGATCTCTTCTACGTCCGGTGATGTGCACCCCCTTGTGCACATCACCACTTGCATTTTGGGCATCGAGCGGATGCTCCGGAGAGTTGGAGGGGTTTTTGCATAGGCCGTCAGCGTGCAGGGGTGCTGCGGTGTACAGTTCTTTAATGAGGCACAGTGGTGCAGGGTGATGGATTTTGTCAGCGTTTTGGAGTCAACATCATCATATATGAATCGGACAATGATGAAAGCTAATGGAACTGTCTTACATTGGGTATTCACGGGAGAGCTTTGTCCTCCGTTGTCCTTTCGAATAAAAGATCCTCATTTATCAGGCTCTACTTGACTTACTCAGGTGAAGCACAGCCTGGAGAAATTCTGGAAACGTTCGTTTCCTCGTACCGAAGATTCATAAAAAAAGATCCAGCCCTTTTCATGCTAACTTCGCCGAAACGGATAGACAAAAATTTCAAAAGTGGACGATACCTCCTCTGTGTCGCCTTCTAGTCCCACCAGCTCAAGTTCAACCTGGAATAACGACTGTTGAGGCAGGCACTCCACTTTTATGATCTCGGTAAACATGTGTGCGTGTGTGCGTGCGCGCGCGCGCGCGCGCGTGTGTGTGTGTGTGTGCGTGTGTGTGTTAGTGTGTTAGTGTGTATGCCTGAGTACGCAATTTTTGTCCTTGCAGGGCTGTAGCAAATGCTCTTTGTAGCTACCATCATGTCTGATCGACCGATGGATTCGACGGCTAACTTTCGGTCTCTGGTGTGTCCAAGTGTGCGGGTTGACGCGTATGTATACTCACCGCACGTACGGGCGGGTCTGGCTCTCTGACCACAATGTCCTGGACCTTGCAGGGTTCTCACGACATGTCTGGGTAGAAATTTCCTCTGACGTTGGACTCGCCGCTCGTGGAGAATGCCTCCAACCGAGTTTAATGATACGCACGTAGTGAAGGATATTGAAGGACCTTTTGTAAAGACTCTAAATTTGTGTGGGTATATATATGAACATAAACGTGTGTGCTGTTATACTTTGTTTGGTATTTGAGATATGCTAGAACAATTTAATATATCTTGCATATCTCTTCCCATCTTCCATCAATAACGTCCCGGTTATTGACTATCAGTCTCGTCTAACTTTTTCGTCACTCTTTTTTATCAACGGAGAGTTTTTCGTTTTTTTTTCTTTTCTTTTTATTTGTAAGCACGAATGTAGGTATGTAGGGTGGCCGAAAACGTCACATCCAAAAGGAAAATCAAGATGCCTAGCATCGATACCTATCTGAATCGCCCTCATGTATGTTTGACAATCTTTTTGAGCTTTCCAGAAAAAAAGCATTTTTCAATTTTTCGCTTCTGCGCATGTACTTTGCTCGTTACTTTCCACTCGTATTATCGTTATGAAGTGCACTGTTGAACTACAAATGAATGACCAACTGAACACTAACGTAAATAGTTGAGATTTTGATAAAAAGTAGAAAAACAGGAGCCATCAGTTACTGAAGTTCGGATGATAAAAAAACACTTATACTAGTGTTAATGACTTTTGTTTTAAAAAAATCTATTTATTTTACTTCATCCACCTATAGCTGAGAAAGAGTTGAATTTTCGGGCTCGGCTTATAAGGCTTTTTTGTAGAAAATTACTTTCTCTACAAAGTTCTCATCTGAATTTTTTTCGATATATCTAATAGCTTAGGCGTTACAGCCGTTTGAATAGATATTTTGTACAGCATTCATTTGAAATAATGATGCCGCTGAAACGGTTGAATTTACGGCCATGGCTCAATGAACTTTATTGTGGAGTATCATATTTCCTATGAGAACCCACTTGGAAAATATCGCCATATCAAAATTGGCGGAATGGTAACACTAATAATGAGAAAAACATTTTTTTCAATGTTGATCAAATGGGAAACCTTCAATTTTGATTCGCGACCTCTAAATATTTTTTGACAACACCCCCCTTTCACGAAAGTTCGTTTTTGGGTGCCAACTAAAGGTTTTCGGGCATGATGGGTCAAAAAAAGTTGCCCTGAAACGAATCACCCTAATATATATATATATATATATATATATATATTTATGTGTGTGTGTGTGTGTGGTAGAATTACACGCATACCTGAAGACGATCCGCACAAAAAGCAACATGAAAAATAGGAGAAGATTAGCTCCCATTTCAATTTAGCACCGTACCCTGTAACAAATGGCATAAAATACGAAAGTGGCGCCTCCTAAAAGATCCTGATTGCCGGCTGTCAAATTTGTTTAATTACATTCGCATTTCTCTCGGTCCGTGGCTGTGTGTGCGGGAATATATTGCACGAGAATTTAATTTCACATTTCCCATTTCCATCGCTGGTTAAGTGGCCGCCGCGGGGGGGGGGGGGGGGGGGGGGGGGGTACGCTCGCCTGCGCTTCAACAAATGCCGAAATTTGCATGTGTTGTGTAATACAATTTATTTATGATAAGCGACCAAATCCGATTGAATATTCTCAAATTATGTATCCGGGTATTATAGAATCGATGAGTCGTTCTCGCGCATTCGCGATTTACATCGTAATCCCGGCAAAATCGCTTTATTCACAAACGAATTAACCGATGCAACACGAGGGATTGTCGATTTTTTTGTTGATTTTTTTCCCTCACTTTTGGATCGCTTCAATCGATACATCGGCATCGATCGAAGCAGAATCTTCGGTCGCTCATGAATATTCGGGTTCCGAATTTTGAGACACCTTATAACAGCGGTTCTCAAACTTTTTTGGCAATGGAGCCCTAAAATAAGCAAAACCTGGTTTTACGTTTATTTTTTTTATGAAAATCGGAGGATAGTATGATATCCGGGGCGCCATGTTTTGACCGTTGATTCTCGATATTTGAACCAAAATAATGAGAATTTCAAGAACAAAAAATTCGCCGTTTTGGCTTCCTTAAGGCCTTAGGCCACTCTAGAGGCCGAAGTAATAGGCTTTTTGCGGATTTTTTTTCAGAAAAACTACAAAATAAATCGAGATTACAAAAAAGGGTGTTTATCATACATATCAGTGATTATGTACAATAATTTTTTTTAAGCAATTAATTTCGAAATGGTGGCTGTGCAGCGTTTATCTCAAAACTGCATTTTTTAAGTAGGCCGGAAAGATAACTCAGACAATTTTCAACCGCTTCACTTGAAATGTTGAATATATCTTGAAAAATACTTTGTCTATGGAAGTACGTAGGATTTTTTTTTATATTGCATAGTTCATTTGTTATCAACAGTTATCTGACGATTTTTTAGGAAAATTTTTCACTTCCAAAAAATGTCCCTAAAAATCGTCAGATAATTGTTAATAACAAATGAACTATGCAATATAAAAAAATGCTACGTACTTCCATAGACAAAATATTTCATCATTTCAAGTGAATCGGTTGAAAATTGTCTGAGTTATGTTTCCGGCTAACTTAAAAAATGCTGTTTTGAAATAAACGCTGCACAGCCGGGATTTTGAAATTAATCGCTTCAAAAAAATTATTGTATACAGTCACTCATATGTACGATGAACACCCTTTTTTGTAATCTCGATTTATTTTGTAGTTTTTCTGAAAAAAAATCCCCAAAATGCCTGTTTTTCGGGCTCTAGAGTGGCCTAACCCCTTAAGGAATTACGAGCGCTTTTAGAGGTAATTGGAAATACGCTAAAATTCAACGATTGTTGTTAGCTCATGGGTACAATATCTTTATTTTATCGCAAATAATGGAAATTGACCGGCGAGCTTCAAAAAGTATTGCTTTGTTTGGGTTTGTTTGGGTTTGTTTAGTGGTATCATATAAATACCACTAAACGTAGTATTTATGTGATTTTCAACATAAATTTCAAGTTTATAATGCTTTATTTATTCATATTCTCTGTTTATTTATAACAATGAGAATTGTCCCATATAATTACTACACCAAATTACTAAACGATATATTTTACATAAACTTAGAGCCTTACCAGTCCGAAGAGGGCTGGACCGTGCACTTTTAATCCCTCTTCGGACTCCTAGCGATCAAAAGTACTACTTTACTCTCTGTCTAGTCGCACTTATAAGCGAGGAAAACATGGTAGTGGTATTTAAAATACGTTTTTTGGCTTCTGAGACACTGTTGAAACTATAAATTTCCAAGTTACCTTGACTGATGGTGCTTGAAATTTTCAAATTCGAAAAAAATCGTCATTTTCGATAACCATCGAACAATTATAATTTCAACGCAAAATAAGCAAAATATCAACTTTTACCACTCTTCATATTTTGTTTATTTTGACTCGATAACCCTAAATTCACCGTCCAATCTTGGCGGCCGAGATATCGCACTCTTGCCGATAATCGTACAAAAATTGGTACTTTACATAACAATGTATTAATTCCACTGTAAATTGATGAAATTATTTCCACTTGTTGGGAGATATGAAGTTGTGTTTTTTTTCGGCGGAGCCCTAGCAGAGGCCTCTCCGCGCAGCACACTTTGAGTATATGCCCTATAGTGTGACGAATATCGGGAGAATATCGGTATCCGAAGGGCCCAACTTCCGCATCGATTGGACATCGCTCGGAGTCTCGCACATCGTTATTCGCTTGTCCTGAAAATAGAGATTGACGGAAATGTTTTTCATGGTTCATTCTTGAGAGATAGGAAATTCCACATCGATTCGAATACTCCGAAAAACGGAAAAATGTCCTTCGGAATTTGGAAACTTCGTTAAGGCGTTACCCCCACTTGTAGCGCAAAAAAGGCCTTTTTCATGAATTTTTTTAAAGAAAACTACAAAACTTTTTTCATCGATCAATATACCATCTTAAAGAACACATCTTGAAGAACTTTCAGTAATTTTTTTATTGACAAATATTACATTGTTTAGTGGCAAATGGCCGTCAATGAAATAATGTTTTTATATACACGGTTTGCGATGGCCAACATTGCGGCGAAGTGGATCATCTGAAAAAAAATGCGGATGGATTTAGTCAAATATAAGTATAAACTAGTCTTTAATCGAAGGATTTTTAAAAATATTCATTTTTCACACAATGGCGGACAGTCAAAGTTAATGGTTCGATTTCAATGAAAAAAACGGCCGTTTTTTGGCTATAAAACGGCCATTTTTTTCGAAAAAAAAAAATCGAACGATTAAAGACTACATTTTTATGTATTAAATAAGCCTGCAAAATTTCAAGAAGATCAGTTCATTAGTGTTCGAGTAATCTTGGTCACCGACTTCAGAAATGCCATTTTGAGAAAAACGCGTTTAAAGTTTCAATTTCAGTTTACACGAAGAAAATATTTTTTTTGTAAACTTACATAGAGTCATCTATTCCGGGCCCATACAGAAGTATGGGCCCGGATACTTATACTTCAAAAAAATGCAATAAAAAAATCGATTTTTTCAAAATCGCAAGTGGGGATAACCCCTTAATGCATACCACGTTGGTCGTTCGATCGGGAATCTGTTGATTCAGGCGGAATCTTCGGGCGTTCAGATCGATAGGGAAATTTTTATTCGGCATCGTTTTTCAGACAATGAAGGCTTTGGAAAACGTACATCACGAGACACTAGTGAACGTTTAGGAATATTATCTGCGTAATCGATTTTTTTAAGCAAGTGACGCGCTCGGAAAAATACGTATAAAAGAATAAACAAATTTAACGCGACTGATGAATGTGTAAAGTAATTTTTATTTTTCACAAATACATTATACTTTTATGAATAAATAAAAGAATAAAGCAATTAAAAAATGCCAGAGGTATAAGTCGTCTAGTAGGACCCTCTTTTGAAAATCCTTGCCGATGGTGGAATATTTATTTCCGTCAGTCATCGACTGAAAAATGGAAAAAAAATTTCTAAAGGAAGGAAATAGCTGAAAAAGGAAGGAAATAGCATGGGGAAAAAATTGAAAGCTTTTTGTAAAAGTGACAGCTGTTTAAAAGAAACAGATTTTTACCATAATTTTGAGTTTAAAAAATCAATAAAAAATGAACGAGGCATCAAATTTAAAAATTGTATGCCATATCCTAGAGTCTAAGATATGGCATACGATTTTAAAAATTTGAGGACCTAGACAATATTATAAGGAATATTTGGTATAAATTTCATCAAAACTGTTGAGTAGATCTCGAGATATTTTGTCCGCCAGTGTAAAAAAGTAGTTTCGAGAAAAACGCAAAAGAAAAACAAGTATCGCGTCAGAGTCTTGAAATCGAATATTTTTTTTTTTATATTAGTATGAAATATTTTTTATATTATTATTTTATTTTTTATACGTTTTTCATATTGTTAAATTTTTTATATTATTATTTATTTTTAATTATATTATTATTATATTATTATTGTATTATAATTTTTCATATCATTATTATATTATGATATGAAAAATTCATCATTATTATATTATAATTTCCCAGGAATCTGCGATTCCTGTGCGATCATGAGGTCTTTTATTGGTGTTAAGATGCCCTCTGGCTCCTTTTGGGCTGCTCTTTTCAACTTCCTGGCCTCTTCGTCGTCTTGCTAAGGCTTTGTCCCATCGCTGCCTGAGATGCGGGCCTACTCTCTGCCGCAATTGATTCAAATTCGCTATAACTCTGGTCATCACTGGAACTTTGTCGTGTTTCAATGCTTGAAATATGCTTCAATGATAAACAAGATAAACAATAAATCTAGCAAAAAAAAGAATCGACTCTTCGAAAATATCAAGGTGGCGCAACCCCTCAATTGAAACGACGTTTACGCGCCTCCTCATACATGCGAGATCCATTCACATCCAAATAACGTGTGAATTTCTTTTTTCTGATTACAGGTGAGTAAGCAAATATTTCCTGAACGACTCGCCCAATGATCGACGAACATCAACGATGCTTACCAACGGACGGTATGTCTTAAAAATAGCCGGATCCAAAAGTCTCCTCTGGTTTCATGCCCACGACGGAAGATGTTTTTTCTACCCCTAGAGAGGGATAGGAAAGGGTACATCATTTCCCTATATAATTACTATATAGGTATATAATTATTTACAAAATTCTACCAATCTATTCTCTCACTTCATTGCCACAGCAAACATCCAAACAGCTGTCACGGTATTTAAGGGGGGAGATGCCTTCGAGCGCGGAAAAAATGCTGATTTTCATGATTTGTTTTTTAAGAAATATTTTTTCACCATCGTGGAGACTGAGGGTATGTTTTATAACTACTTTTGGCTGTTACATGGTTTTTTTTATTAATCTTTGAAAATTGCGGAGATGTGGCACGGCCTTCTGACGGCGTGACACGTAGCCTCAGCGGGATTAATCCGAAAAAAACCGACGAAGGTTTTTCTTTCAATACTACTAACGCGCAGAACTTGAAACAAGAAAAAATGCGAAATGATGAAAATCAATGAATTGGTACGTTTTCAAACAAAAAAATTGAATTTTCCGAAAAAAATAGCTACATCTTGCAATAAAAAGTACTTTTTTAATTTTCAAAAATATTTAGGGTCATGTTTTAGACAGTAAGGTTAGAAAAAAGTATACCAAATTTCATCACAATCAGTGGATTAGCGTTTTTAGCTGCACGTCACGACAGTTTTGAAAATGCAGTTTAGAAGACCGAGCCATACCTCCCCCATTATTAAAGATGAATAAAAAATAAAAAATACCATGTAACTGCCAAAAGTAGTAATAAAACTCACCCCAAGTCTAAAAAATCGTGAATAAATATTTCCTTTAAAAAAAATTCACGAAAATCTGCAAATTTTTTCTTGGCTAAAGATATCCCTCCCCCTAAATGGCTTCGTAATGGAATCCAATGGATGAGTGAAACGACCCTCCTTCCTCTCAACTCCTCTTATCGGAAATTCGCACGAATAGGCGAAAAAGGACACACCAAAAAACAATTTTTCATACGCAATTGAAATTCAATTAAACGTTTCGTTGGTAAATCCAGGATGGACAACGCTCGATACTATCATTATCCAGCATAGAGCCAAAATCATTACCAACTGTGCAAACGTTTATCGAGCCAAAAAAAAAGAACAATAATTACATTCGCAAGCATTAAATTCCCAATTACGGTCACTGCGTGGCCTCAATTTCCGCGACTAAAAATCAATTATAACGTATAACGTTGACACGTATGCGCGTAGCGCACAGGGCCTCGGATGTGCGCGGGCACGGAAAAGCGTACATTTTCACGTGTACGGAGGTTGGGCTCGTTCCGGGCTGCGCCGACTCGCAGATGCAACCGAGCGAATGTTAACCAGAGTGTATAGTTTCCATGCGGTCGCACGGGAGCTTCTCTCACCCAGATCGTTCGCTATCCAGCAAGCTTGCAACGCCCACGTATCCCGTGTACCCAAATACTACATACACCCGTGCACATGTAAAAAGGACATTTTGTGTCCGTTGTATCTATTTTTCGACCCGCGTGGCTGTTTCGAGGACATTTCCAAATTTTCACCCAACGATCGATCTTGTCACCGGGACGGTCCTTGAACTGACCTTTGTACCAAGGTCACATGGGTTCGAAGGAGATTTTGAAAACATGCACTGACAAGCAAAGGTTGCAAGGTCGATCTCTCCGATTTCGATGAAATTTGGCATGCTTGTAGAATGGGTAAAAATAGGCGACACGTATTTTTTTTATCTGCTAAAATTGATTTTTAAGGGTTGAAACGCGCCCTCGAAAATTGGGGTGTTTTTCGTTTTTCGTCGATAACGTTTGAACGGTACGAAATATGAAAACATTTCAAATTGCAACAATGTTCATTTCTTCGTGTACTATACATAGGAGATGAGAACGATAATGTTATCGACGAAAAACCAAAAACACCCCTATTTTCGAGGGTGCGTTTCACCCCTTAAAAATCGGGTTTCGCAGATGTAAAAAAATACGTGTCGCATATTTTTACCAATTCTACAAGCATGCCAAATTTAATCGAAATCGGAGAGAACGACTTCGCAACCTTTCCTTGTGAGAGAAAAGCCCACGGTATTTACAACAAACGTCCATGGTAGAAGAGTCTATTCGAAAAAAATTATAGTGAAATTTACTTATATTGAAGACGTAAATCAGTTGCAGTTCGAGCAACCGCAGCTCGATAGTTTTAAGAACTACGCATGCTACACAAACTGTTACATAGTATGTTTGTTGCATTGCAAAAATAGGATATCAGTTAAACACTTCTTCTAGTAGGTCACCTTCCGTTCTTGTAGGACACACATTACTATGCATTTAGCAGGTCGTATCATAAAATATGGTATAAATCACTATTATATGGTACAAAACTATCGCGAAACGCCAAAAACTCATTTAAGGCGTTACCCCCACTTGTAGCGCAAAAAGGCCTTTTTCATGAATTAAAAAAAAAAAAACTACAAAACTTTTTTAATCGATCAATATACCATCTTAAAGAACACATCTTGAAGAACTTTCAGTAATTTTTTTATTGATAAATATTACATTGTTTAGTGGCAAATGGCCGTCAATGAAATAATGTTTTTATAAACACGGTTTGCGGTGACCAACATTGCGGCGAAGTGGATCATCTGAAAAAAAAATGCGGATGGATTTAGTCAAATATAAGTATAAACTAGTCTTTGATCGAAGGATTTTAAAAAATATTCATTTTTCACAAAATGGTGGACAGTCAAAGTTAATGGTTCGATTTTAACGAGAAAAAACGGCCGTTTTTTAGCTATAAAACGGCCATTTTTTAGAAAAAAAAAAAACGAACGATTAGAGACTACATTTTTATGTATTAAATAAGCCTGCAAAATTTCAAGAAGATCGGTTCATTAGTGTTCGAGTAATCTTGGTCACCGACTTCAGAAATGCCATTTTGAGAAAAACGCGTTTAAAGTTTCAATTTCAGTTTACACGACAGAAAATATTTTTTTTTTGTAAACTTACATAGAGTCATCTATTCCGGGCATAAAAAAAAACTGCACTTCAAATTGCACTTCAAAAAAATGCAATAAAAAAATCGATTGTTTCAAAATCGCAAGTGGGTGTAACCCCTTAAACAGTGACTTATGGTATAAAACAAAAGATCCGTGCAAAATTTCACCTAAATCGCAGGTAACAGCTATTCGGAAGTACAGCTGGAATTACTTTTGTCTCATATGCCACATCTGTGCTGAAGATGCCAAAAGTACTCGGTAGCGTAGTGGCAGCGTGCGTAGGATAGGCAAAAGGTAGGCAGTTTGGTTCCAGGTTCGATTCAGAATAGGCGAAATATTTTTTTCGATATAAATTAATACAGGAGGTCATGGAATAGCGAACTATAATAACAAATCATCGAGGTAGAATACTCAGTTGCGTATTTTATTTTATTTTGGATTTATGCAATATTCTATGCATTTAGTAGACGGGCATTGATGCATTGTTCCTCCACTTGAATAACACGCCAAATACACATGTAGCAGGTCGTATCTTATAATATAGTACAAATCACTATAAACATCGTCGCAAATCACAGGCGACATTTTTAAACAATCTATATAAATTTCAGCTCACTATTAAAATCTTGGGCAACTCAATTTTTGGTAGTATCTGGGAATATCCATTTTATGAAAACCCACTATATTATATAGCAGTGAAGAATAAACGTTTGTTTGTAAGATTAGTGGTTGCGGTTAACATATATGCATATTTCATGCAGATGCTAAAATATCAATAAGCAGTACATTACTTTTGTTAGTAACCAAGGCTGTGAAATATTATTAGGGGGTGGGTAGAGGAGGGTAGGGGTTTCAGCGTGAAAAAAAACACTTCTTTGCGATTTTTTTGTCATCTATATGGATAGAGTAAATTTATTGAAACCCTTTGTACATTGTTAAGTGTCATTTCAAGAACATTCCGTGAAATTTGTACGCGAAAATATCCACAAACAAGCCGGTGCCGCGTTTTTCTCGCAACCACTTTTTCAAAGTCCGTGTTCACTGCCATTTGAAAACTACACGACCGATTTATTTCAAACGTGGTACACACTTTCTACATAAAAAATACCTCCCCCAACGGTTAGTTTGAGATTTTTTTTACATTGAGGGGGTTTTCCACCCCGAAATGGCGGAATTTTTCGTGAAAAATTGCACTTTTCACTTTACATGACCACCAAAAATTTAGAAATGAAAAAAATTATCAAAGACCGTTGGGGGGAGGATTTGATGATACCTTGACTACATTTGAATGGTACTTGATTTCAGATAATTTCTAGCTGAGATACAGTGAACACCGCAAATCGTGTTTTTCCAAAGGTGTTCTTGGAAAAGCTTTGTCACCGGTTTGTTTGTTGACATTTTGGCGTACAAATTTCACGGAATGTTCTTGCAATGACACTTAACAATGTATAAAAGGTTTCAATAAATTTACTATATCCATATAGATGAAAAAAATTCGCAAAAAACGTGTTTTTTTCACGCTGAAACCCCTACCCTTCCTTTCAGAGAAATATAAAATGTAGTGAAAATATGGTTGAGAACACCATACATTTCTCTCAGTCCGGTCTAAACTTTTTTTTACCCAGCAATCACCGTGTCCTTTCGTGATCCTCCGCACGGGGGAGACCAAAAGGGAGCAAAAAAGGGCCAGACTTGTTCGATAGCCGCGATCATCGCCTTCATGGTGGTAAACATGCTTTCGCCCATGCACATCGCCAGAAAGCTTCGCCGCACCATCGACAACGTCGTCGTCAGCGCGGGGGTAACACGAGATAAAAATGAGGGATGAAATATGTGGAAAAGTCAGATGTAAAATAGAGGAAAAGTGGTTGCGTTATAGATATAGAGAGGTATGGAGAGAAAGAGAGGGAAGAGTCATGCTGGTGCAGGTAGTGACGACGTACAAGCCACAAAAGAGAGAGAGAGAGAGAGGGTGACAGGGGGGAGGCGAGAAATAAAGGAAAACGGTGAAAATCGTATGAAAAGCTCACACGAAGGATGTAAGTCAGAACAAGAGAAAGGCAGAGTGTACGGAGTCCATAGAGCGTTGGTGCAGCGAAACGGCTGGTAAAGGGTGGCAGGGGGTGGTGGGGTGCGGGGTGTGAGAGAAAAGTAGACGAAAAAGAGAGATTGCCGCGTGTATAGTCGAGGCATCCCCTCCAACGACGGTAACAGCCTTTTTTCATCGTCGTTCTCGGAATTTTTCCGACATTATTTCCTTCAAGCGCCAGCGAAGCATTTCCTGCGCCAGCAGCTTTTCCGTCTGCCCTACATGAGCGTGGCTCCCTTTCCCCTTGCCTCTCTCAGACAGTTTTCAACCACCCTCGCGCCACCTCTCAACCAACCACCTAGGATCTCCTCCCTCTCTTCTGCTGCAGAGATTCGGGTCAGTCGTCCTCTCCTTCTCGCGCTGTCTATCCGTCTGCCACCCTCACCGTCCCTTTAATCCTTAACTCCATAGCACTTCTCGGGAGCTTAAACCGCCGCCATCATTATTTAACTCTCTCCCGGCGCTTCTCTCAACGTTGGATCTTCTTCCTCACATTTGAACACAATTAATTCCTGGATGTTGGGGGAAAAGTGATTTTGGGGACATCCGAAAGCGAGAACCGTCCGATGCCCAGTGGCACGCGTACGCGGCGTCGCGCAAGATTCGAATGGCTTCGAAACTACCCCTGGACGAATGGGAACATTCGGACGTCACTCCGGGGGACGCTTTCCAAAAACAACGTCGTTTGGGGGAATTTTGAGGAATTGGATTAGTGTGATGGGTCGAAGAGGTTTACGATCTTTAGATTGTAAAAAAAATGATGATAGGATGAATTTTTGGATTTTGCAGTGGGCTTGAGTTAGGAAAATGGAAGAGGATTGTAATTGAAAATAATTATTTACAGGATGTCCCAGAACTGATGGTAGTCCCTGAAATAGGGGGTTGGGGGTGAAATTCTGAGTCGATTGATGTAAGCATGTATGGGTCTCGGATCAACCCCTGAATTATTATTAATTTTTAAAGGCGGGCCAATCGGGTGCGTCCGAAGAGCCAGCGTACGCACCGCACCACTGCACGCGCGAATCGCTCACGCTGGCTCATCGGGCGCACCTGATTGGCCCGCCTTTAAAAATCAATAACAATTCAGGGTTTGATTTGAGACCCATATATACTTATATCAATCGACTCAAAATTTCACCCCCAACCCCCCATTTCAGAGACCACCATCAGTTCTGGGACACCCTGTATATCGCTGTGGGGATCGTGACTTCGTTGTTGCATTAACTGAAATAAGAAAAAAAGTATTTGAAAATGTGATGTATTTTTATCCAGCATTAACCAGCAAAATCCATTTGGATTTTTTTTATTCGGATAATGAGGGAGAGGAATGTTTCAATCAATAATTGCCAGTTTAGTGTGTAACTAGTGAACACCATAAGTGCAATTTCTTTTCAATTAAAAAATGCCATTTCTTGCAATTCCTTGTTAATTTAAAAAACGCTCCGTCGAGGTACCATTTACGAGCCATCTACATTTTTTTTATTCACATGATAAGGGAGGTAAAAAATGATTCCACCAATGATTGACACTTTATTGTGAACCCCGTCAATGTGAAATGTCTTTTCAAGTAAAAAATGCAATTTCTATTTAGTTAAAGAATGGGCTTTTTTTTAATTGAAATATCGTTCTATCGTATTTTCGTTTTCAATAATCGAAAAGAGCTACGGGGTACCCTTTACGAGCGGTTGGCGATTTTTTAAATTCGAATAATAACGAATTTGAAAAAACGTTTCAATCAGTAATTGAAATTGTGTTGCGAGTTATTGTGCAATGTCATTTTAATTAAAAAATCGTTCTGTCGATGTTGACGTATAAAAGTAAGTTTATTTAAACATAACGTGGATTTTTTTTTCGTTTTCAATCAAAAGAGTTGCGGGCCATTTACGAACCGTTCCCGATTTTTTTTATTCGAACAATAACGAATTTTAAAAAACCGTTTCCATGAGTAATTGAAACTTTGTTGCGAGTTGCGAGTTGCGCTTTCCTTTTGATGAAAAAATCGTCCCATCAATGTTTAGGTATAAAAGTAAATTTATCGAAACACAATGTAGAGTTTTTACGTTTTCGATCATCCCAGAGAGTCATGTGGCACACTGTTCGGACATCTGGACAAAAGGACCAGTAGCTCGGCGCATTTTTATGCCTTTATTTATTACGATGTTTCATTCATTATAATAGTTTTTCTCTTTTTATAACATACTTAAGTACGGGACGAATCCATAAATTAATCGGATGTTCAGTTCCTTTTACGAGCCCCAACCAAAAATGTCATACTTTGTCGGGGCAAGCAAGGTTTTCGGAACACCCAGATGTGCCGATAGACACCTGACATGAATATGTTTCAATCCAAATGTACATACAGCGGGTGAAAAAGAGTCTTTGTACACATCCTCTTTTGCAATTTGTCCTATGAAAAAAATAAAATGCTTTATTACGTTTCTGTGGTCGATGGCTTATATACATATACCCGCTGTATATCCATTTGGATTGAAACATATCCATGTCAGGTGTCTATCAGCACATCTGGGTGTTCCGAAAACTTTTTTTTCCCCCGACAAAGTATCAAATTTTTGAATGGGGCTTGTAAAAGGAACTATTATATATATATATATATATATATATATATGGTGGACATTTTTCCTCAGTCAGGCATCATCTGAAAAATTTCAAAAAACATCCTTGTAAAAGAAGGTAATATCTAAAGTGTGGCATAGGGAAATGTTTTTTTTCAATTGTGTAGAAATTACACCGATTTGAAAAAAAAATTATATAAATATATAATATACACTATATTATATATACTATACGATATTATATAATATATAATATATATTTATATACATATATGTTTATTTATTACCATGTACATGGGGTATGTACCTGTACATATCCGCGCCATTTTGCGATCTACCTCTCATGACCGCCCATACAACATTCTGTTCTGTTTCCGAAAACACTGGAAACACCGAAACGGTATTTCCGAATATCCCGGAAGGGTGGTTCTAATTCCGTGTAGGGTCGGAAATTTTTTATCCCTGAGATATACGCTCGCTTCGACTTAGTTCTCTCAATACCTTCCCAAGAATCCCGCTTAGCCTTTTTTCAACCATAATTATTTCCATTGTCCGAAACGTGTCAATGATGATGTGGATTTAAGGATTGCGTGTTATAAAAGAGATTGGGTCGAAGATTTGCGCTCGTGAATCCCTTCAGCGCTGTGCGTTATCAGTTTCAAAAATAATTATAAAATCGATGACGAGCACCGTTCCTCCCGGAAGTTGACTAATAACGACGACATCCCCCGGCATGCGCTAACGACGTCACGGTCAGCGGCCATTCAACGAAAATCTATTAGTATCAAAATCGTATTTTCGTATATGGATGAATTATTTATGGGTGCCGTTTTTTTGTTCAACAATATGTCGAAGCTGGAGTCGTGCCGAGGGTCGATTAACCGGGTCATCCCATGTGACAGCTATTTTTTTCGCTTTTTTTGGGGATTTTTTTTTGATGAACCATTAAAACATTCTATCTTTGAATTTTTACTACACATTTATTAACATTTTTACAGTCCCTCAGAATTTTGCGAAACAAAAATAACGAGTTGAATCGACTTTACATCGTTCGGAAGACACCCATATGTGAACACAGTTGGTTGATGGCTGCCATGATTCCGGAGGTTTTGCTCATCTGAAATAAAAAATGGAACGGCATTTTAATTTGTAGGCCTGAGGTTATCGCTGGAACTGGAGTATAGTAAAAATATCGAAAATAGAATATTTTTTCACACTATTTCGTGCGTAAAACTGCTCTTTAGCAACGAGCGTAGACACCTCCCTATGTTAAAAAGTATTTCTTCTATTGTGAATTTTATAAGAACGGTGTGCACGATTGATTAAAAATTTGGAGAGATTTTTGGATATTTGGTGTATGACGAAGAATTTACTGTATAAAGGGTGTCCTATTATTAATTCCCTACTAAATGCATGTCCTACTATATGCTGGAATTTGAGTTGCATACAAGTCCCACGGCTGTTGAGATTTTGGGCTTTTTGGTATTGTTTGAAAGAAATCATCTGCTTTCTGTTTTTCGCATTTCATTTCTATAAATTATATGAATCGACGATAATTAAGCCACTTTTTAAAGTAAATGGCACGATATGCGAATAAATTTTTTTCACATCTTAGGCTATCAAAGCTAGATGTTAGAATTGGTTTGTATGAAAATTCTGCATAAGATCTTTTTCCGTGAAGTTTCCCTAACATTTAAGGTTAAAAGAAGACGTTTGTGTGAAATGTGGTTATTTTTTTCATAACCACATTTAACCTGAAAAGTAGTTATTCGTTTCATAACCACATTTAAGGGGAGGGTAGGGGTTTCAGCGTGAAAAAAAAAACACTTTTTTGCGATTTTCTTCATCTATATGGATAGAGTAAATTTATTGAAACCTTTTGTACATTGTTAAGTGTCATTTCAAGAACATTCCGTGAAATTTGTACGTTAAAATATCCACAAACAAGCCAGTGACAAAGCTTTTCCAAGAACGCCTTTGGAAAAACACGATTTGCGGTGTTCACTGTACCTCAGCTAGAAATGATCTGAAATCAAGTACCATTAAAATTTAGTCAAAGTATCACCGAATCCTCCCCCCAACGGTCTTTGATAATTTTTTTTTCATTTCTAAATTTTTGGTGGTCATGTAAAGTGAAAAGTGCAATTTTTCACGAAAAATTCCGCCATTTTGGGGGGTGGAAAACCCCCATAATGTAAAAAAAAATCTCAAACTAACCGTTGGGGGGAGGTATTTTATGTGTAGAAAGTGTGTACCACGTTTGAAATAAATCGGTCATGTAGTTTTCAAATGGCAGTGAACACGGACTTTGAAAAAGTGGTTTCGAGAAAAACGCGGCACCGGCTTGTTTGTGGATATTTTCGCGTACAAATTTCACGAAATGTTCTTGAAATGACACTTAACAATGTACAAGAGGTTTCAATGAATTCACTCTATCCATATAGATGAAAAAAATCGCAAAAAAGTGTTTTTTTTTCACGCTGAAACCTCTACCCTCCCCTTATCGTGAAATGTGGTTATTTGATTCATCTGGAAACCCAGATAAAACAAATAACCAAGAGTATTGAAAAAAAACCTGGTTCAAAAATGTTATCATTTGTAGAAATGGCATGCGAACAACCAAAAGTCGATGATTTTTAGCTCGAAAACTGTGGGACGTTTACTAAACTGAAATTCTAGCCCGTAGTAGGCCATGATCTGTCGACAGTTGCAGGATTATCCATTCATAACAAGACACCCTGTATATTTGATTAAAATTCTAACATATCGTCAATTGTCCTGAAATTCATCAACAAAGCATGAATCTGATTTTAAAAAGTACAAACCACTTAACCAAAAGTATACATCTTGAAAGTCGAATTGAATCACATCACTGAAAATCCACTGTGATTATCGTTTGTTATTTATTTTAATGCACTTTGACATAATATCACTACACACGTGCACGCTCGCGAAGTGGGGAGGTTATGTTTTAAGGGGTTACCCCCACTTGCGATTTCGAAAAAATCGATTTTTTTAATTGCATTTTTTTGAAGTATAAGTATCCAGGCCCATACTTCTGTATGGGCCCGGAATAGATGACTCTATGTAAGTTTACAAAAAAAAATATTTTCTTCGTGTAAACTGAAATTGAAACTTTAAACGCGTTTTTCTCAAAATGGCATTTCTGAAGTCGGTGACCAAGATTACTCGAACACTAATGAACCGATCATCTTGAAATTTTGCAGGCTTATTTAATACATAAAAATGTAGTCTTTAATCGTTCGATTTTTTTTTCGAAAAAAATGGCCGTTTTATAGCCAAAAAACAGCCGTTTTTTTTTGTTAAAATCAAACCATTAACTTTGACTGTCCGCCATTTTGTGAAAAATGGATATTTTTTAAAATCCTTCGATTAAAGACTAGTTTATACTTATATTTGACTAAATCCATCCGCATTTTTTTTTCAGATGATCCACTTCGCCGCAATGTTGGTCACCGCAAACCGTGTATATAAAAACATTATTTCATTGACGGCCATTTGCCACTAAACAATGTAATATTTTTCAATAAAAAAATTACTGAAAGTTCTTCAAGATGTGTTCTTTAAGATGGTATATTGATCGATTAAAAAAGTTTTGTTTTTTTCTTTAAAAAAATTCATGAAAAAGGCCTTTTTTGCGCTACAAGTGGGGGTAACGCCTTAACACGTGGAGTTTTTCTCGTGACTTTTCACATATTTTTGATTCGAACGTGGTAAGAATGGTCGAACGGCACTCATCGGGGAAGAGTACAGAACCCAAATGGAACCAAATGAGGACTCCCTATCTGCGGTGTCCCTAACAAATCCCCATAGAACTGTGGGTGCATCTTGGGACGTCCCAATAAATTTCTGCACGGAATCACAAATGAATATTTTTATTTATCAGATCCAACAAATTTCGGTAGAGAAATTTAAAAAAATCTCAAACGCCGTCGACCGAGAAATAGCGCAGAATCTCCTTGGACCCCACAGTAAACTTCCAACATGCCGGCTCCCTATCGAATCCCCAAAGGGACGAATGTGGGAACTCCCCGACAATCCCCGCACTGAATGTCTTTTCCTCCCCGATTATGCCGTCTCAATCCTGAATGTTATGACGATCGGTAAATAAACCAACCAATCGACCATGATGCGTTCCACTTTTTTACGGACAATTGCCAAATGGGAGGTTTCTGTCCTCCGCCCCTGCTTGGCCTAAACAGGGCACACATGGGTGTGCATCGGTGACCGTGTATGCCCGTTCTGGAAGCTACTATCGGAACTTTCGCTCTCGTTCAATGTGCCGTATACTCCCTATAGTTCGCCACCTCGCTCGGACGCTCGCGGGCGGCGGGGTAAATGTTGTCAGGCGGGAAGAATAGGGTTGCTCGAATGAATGGTGGAGACTTTATACGACTTCGAGCGACACACGCTCGCTTGTACCATCAGTACAAAAGTATAATTCAGAAACGGTCTCAACAATGGTCCACGACCGGCCATTTTATCCTTTATGTAAATTGATGCAAAATAGTGTAATGCTCTTCCTGATTCAGCTGTGGCTTACCGGCTCACATACGGAAATACACGAACACATGGAAAAGTGACGCGGGCACAAAGTTATCCGCGTTATAAATAAATATACATGTACACGTACGTACAGAGAACGCAAGAGAGAGAGAGAGGGAGAGAGGGGGGCAAAGAGAGGGGGGAAGAGAGAAGGGACAGAGCGAGAAGGGGAAAGAAAAGAAGAGAAAGAGAAAGAGTAAGTGAGAGAGAAAAAGAGAGTCATACACGCATACGTCTCTCTCTCTCTCTCTCTCTCTCTCTCTCTGCCCCTCTCTCTCTCTCTCTCTCTCTCTCTCTCTCTCTCTCTCTCTCTCTCTCTCTCTCTCCCCCCCTCTTTCTCTACCTATCTGTCTGTTTGTCTGTCTGTCTGTCTCCCTGCCTGTCTGTCCCTCTCTCTCTTTCGCTTTCCCCCTTACGCGAAAAACTTTCAACGCTATATGCACAGAGTTGTGAATAATGCATTATTTTGATAGTGCATTACTGTATACATTACAAATTACAAAATTAATGTGTAATGAATATATGTTCCATTACAAATTACAAAAGTAATGTGTAATGGATATACGCTCCATTATAAATTACAAAAGTAATGTGTAATGGACATATGTTCCATTACAAATGACAAAAGTAATGTGTAATGGATGTGTGTTCCATTACAAATGACAAAAGTAATGTGTAATGGATGTGTGTTCCATTACAAATAAGAAAAGTAATGTGCAATAAATGCATGTTCCGTTACAAACTACAAAAAGTAATGTGTAATGGTTGCATGATCCATTACAAATTTCAAAAGGTAATGTGTAATGGACGCATGTTCCATTACAAATTGAAAAAGTAATGTATGACTAATGAGTGCTTCATTACAAAATACAATTACAATAAGGTAATTCGTAGCGGAGAATATTCCATCACAAATAGAAAAATTGCCGTGCTCACATTATAAATTTGCACATTGCTATCTCATTATTTTATTTCGCTAATTGCAATTTGTTTTAAGTAAATTCGCTTTTCTTCTGCATAAAACTCGACAACACAAAAAAAAGGTTTATACAAGCCAGATTTGTATCATCAAAAAAAAATTACTTCTCAATACAAAGTCATGATCTCCCATACTTTTATGTGCACTCTTTCAGAATCCGGGGTCAAAATTGAGTTTTGTGCATTAGAAAAATAAATATGGCCGTTAAAAAACCTCGTGTTACAATTATAACGACAGAAGCGAGAAAAAGATCGAGAGAGAAAGAGAAAAAAGTGGCTAAGATGATGTTTCATGTATCTCACGAATCCGCAGAATAGGCGGAAGAAATTATACTTAACACAATTATAAGCATTCTAATAAAATATACGTAACCTAGCTAATAATAAAAGATGTAAATAATAATATAAGTAATATAACAAAAATGAATACAAGTTACTGAAACAAAACATGTCGCTTTATATAGTTTCTTCATGATATACCTACTTTATTATTTCAGATAACTATATAGATCGTTTGAAATTTATAACTCCTTGAATGGATTGTTCAGTAGACCAAACAATTTCGATCTATTTGAATTTGAAGTGGAGTTTTATAAGTTTGCAACGCGTAATCTGTTACACGTTGCTTTTATAATCGATATCCATTATCAATTGATAATAATAATAGTAATTGCTCTTTGCATTTATTCATGGTATATTACTTTTTCAATGCTCAATGAGGCACGCATTCATTACACATAATTTTTGCTTTTTTAAAGAGGAAGCTTTGTGATAAAAAGAATTTGTTTTCCAGTTTTCAATGTTAATGCTCGAAAAATTCTTATATATCTCAAAACTTCGAAAAATCATGCAAGACAATATATCATATCAGATCAATTTCAATATGCAGTTTTTTTCATTATTTGTAACCAGCTTTTGCTTGCAACTTCGTCCATGTCTTTAAAAGTATCGACTTTTTCATGTAGATAGCTTTGTCTGTGTAAAACAGCAAGGTGAAAGTAATGTGCGAACTTCTAATTTGAACGTTTTTCGTCTGCATTATTGAGTTTCAAGCAAAAAAAAATGAATTAGTCTTGAAAGAACTTTTAGTGAGCGAAATTAAATAATAAGACAGCAACTTTTAGCAAATGTGCAAATTTCTAATGCAAGCACAGCAATTTTGTTATGTGTAATGGAATATTCTCCACTACAGATTACTTTTTATCAATTGTAATTTGTAATCGAACATGCATCCATTACAAATTACTTTTTAAAATTTGTAATGGAACGTGCATCCATTACTCATTACTTTTTGAAATTTGTAATGGATCATGCAACCATTGCACATTACTTTTTGAAATTTGTAATGGATCATGCAACCATTACACACTACTTTTTAAACTTTGTAATGGATCATGCAACCATTACACATTACTTTTTGAAATTTGTAATGGCACATGCATTCATTGCACGTTACTTTTCTCATTTGTAATGGAACACACATCCATTACACATTACTTTTGTAATTTGTAATGGAGAACTTATCCAATACACATTATTTAAAGTAATGAGTAATGCATTATTTTAAAATTACTATTTTCACAACTCTGTATATGCATAGTGTTTAGAAGTTGGAATGTCCGATATACTGCAACGGCAAAATCTCATGTGCCCGGCGAGTTTTCCTCTTTCGCTCTCCGCACTTGCACAATATATACAAATTTATTTGCATGACAATACAGT
This sequence comes from Ophion slaviceki, assembly GCA_944452715.1. Taxonomy (NCBI): domain Eukaryota; kingdom Metazoa; phylum Arthropoda; class Insecta; order Hymenoptera; family Ichneumonidae; genus Ophion; species Ophion slaviceki. Next base: position 24,834,173 of record OX101793.1, on the reverse strand, counting down.
ACACAACTATCGGACTCTTTCAGCCCCGCCGCACATTTGAATATTACGCGGGCCATCGGTGGACTGCTTGACCCAATTTGTCGAAATTTTCCTCAAAATTTCGCAAGAGCCGTTTGACATGGACAAAATTACCCCACGGTAATTCCAGAAGTGCAATGCATCCCAAGATTCCAATAGGCAAGTGCGCTGAGTCAAATTTTGCAACAATATCGTTTGCACTGATGAATCGTTGTGGTCGCTTTTTGGAGCTTCGGTAAATACGTCGTCCAATGCATATCGGATGGGCATATGCAGTTGGAATTGAGGTTTTTGTCGAACATTGAATCAATTACGAGCAGCTTGTGGGTGGATCCCGTTCATATTCGCTTTATCGAGCTCCGCTAGTTACTGGCGGATAAATCCGACGTGAAAAATGGCAAATGCAGGTGGACCTTGGCACGAAATGTTTTTCTGCTTCGAACTTTGTCATGCGTGTGTATATATACATATATATATATATATATATATATATATATATATATTTATTTATTTATTTATTTATATACACAATGTAGGAAAGCAAAAGAATGGAGTGATAGATCGTCGATAAGAACGGAGAGAAAAATGTACTTGGTACTGAATAATTTCTGGGTAGGCCTTTCCAGGGCTCTGCTGAGGTCTTCCCTACAATGCCACCGAAGATCCAGGAGCATCTTTCACCTTTCTCCTAGAGCTGGCAATTTTTTTCCCCTTTTTCCGCAGCTGAATATTTTCGCCCTTTTGTCCCGCTGGATAGTCTTGCTTTGTTGTGCCGCGAGAGTATTGTCGTCGGTTTTGTCGATGATGCTCCTTAAGAGAGCGAGAGGGAGAGAGAGAGAGAGAGAGAGAGAGAGAGAGAGAGAGAGAGAGAGAGAGAAAGCGGAAATTGCGCGGACAGACTTTTCAACGTGTGTATATAATGCTGAGCATCATCGTTTTTGCTTCTGGGCCGTGTTTTGCAACCCCTAAAAGACAGGGACGGTGGAGAGGGTGGAGGGAATGGGATAGAGGGAGAGAGAGAGATGGAGAGAGCGAGAGCGAAGGGGGGAAAAATTGAGGAGGGTTGTGGCTGGAGAATGTGTGGGCGTGTGTCCCTACAGCCCTCTATATGTCAGTACGACGAGGAAATTGTGTTCCCGGGGAACACGTGATTTATCGGGTTGTCCGCATTCTTCCTCTTTTTCCTTTTCTGGCTTTCGCCCTTCGCTTGGTGCTCATTTTTTGTCATTTTCCTCCTCCCCGCCCTCTCTCTCGTCCTCTCTCTCTCTCTCTCTCTTATGAAAATAACGCGTAGCACACTAGGAGAAAAAGTTTACCCCGGTCTCTGGAGCGTAGATAAAACTTTCCGGTTCGTGTGTTCCACACACGGAATAAATGTTAATAGGAGAACATAGAGCCACTGGGTTTGCTGTAAGAAAATGAAAAAGGAAGCAAGTCCGGATGATCCTTTTTCCCAGTCTCTCGCCTTTTTATTCTGTCCGGCTATTCTCTCGCTCCACCACCGATAGAACCCTTTCTCCGTTCTCATTAGACAACCGTACTTTGATTGTATTCCGCCGGTTCACGAGCGAGCGCTTCTCTCCTCACTTTTATTTTTCACCTCTCCCGAGGTGACGGAAAAATCCCGAGCAAAGAAGAAAAACAAAAGACGCCTCTATCCGTTTATTGTTCGAGTGAGATCGGTCGTGCGTCAAGAAAACAACAACAAAAACGATCGAACCTTCCTCAGCCTCGTTCTACTATTTACTAATGTGTGAGGGACAGATGTATCCCCCTAATGGGGAATGCTCGTAATTTTAAATACATTCGACACAATTAAGAACTGAAAGCGTTTGCTACCGGCATATTTACCTATCTTACGATTGGCATATACGAAATATTCAATTCATTGGGGTTTCGATAAACAAATCTCCTTTTTTAAAAACCTTACACAAGGATCATCTTAGACATCCCGGTGTTCAAGTTGATCCCTAGAGTATGGACCGGATCATCTTGCCCGTATTTTGGAATTTTTTTTATTTTGGAGAAATTAGGTAAATGTAAATAAAAATTTGCTCGAATTTACAACACCTTTATATATATTTATCATAGGTATACAATATAAACTGAACTTACAAGTTAAATTGTTTTTATATTATAAGTTTTATCTCACCCAACTAGAATTAAACTAAACCAGTCTTCTACAATGACTCGTAAATGACTTAGGAATATTAATTATTATTTATGAGATCAATTATACATTAGTAGTGTCGTTCGAACATAAGTAGACAATCTATTTAACAAAAATAAACTGGGTACGTTATTTGGGTTAACTTGTACACCGAGAATGTGTACAAGATGATCACACTTGATCACACACATTGCACACATAGAATGTGTACAAGATGATCACACTTGATCACACACATTGCACACCTAGAATGTGTACAAGATGATCACACTTGTACACTTCGAATGTGTACAGGATGTTCACACTTGTACACTTAGAATGTGTACAAGATGATCACACTTATACACCTAGAATGTATACAAGATGATCACACTTGATCACAAGATGATCACACTTGATCACACTTGATCACAAGATGATCACACTTGATCACACTTGATCATAAGATGATCACACTTGGTCACACATGATCACACTTGATCACACTTGATCACAAAATAATCACACTTGATCACACTCGATCACACTTGATCACACTTAATCACAAGATGAACATACTTGATCACACTTGATCACACTTAATTACACTTGATCACAAGATGATGATACTTGATCACAAGATGATGACATTTGATCACACTTGATCACACGATGATCACACTTGATCACAAGATGAACACACTTGATCACACTTGATCACACTTAATTCCACTTGATCACAAGATGATGACATTTGATCATACTTGATCACACGATGATCACAATTGGTCACACTTTGGCACACTTGGTAACAAGATGATCACACATATCTTGCCCGAAACTCAACTTTTTCATCCATTACTCGATAACATAATATATAAGTATTCCACTGTTATCACGCCGACCAAAACCCAAATCAAGCATATTATAAAGCCACAAACACAAAAATGATTTCAACTGACAGTATACAATAAAAGTTACCCAAGCTTAAAGTAAACCTTGCCTCAGATCTACAGCTCACCATTTCATTTTTTTACCGTGGGGGGAGGGGGTACCGGGCGCTATGTTTTACGAAAGAATATCACTAGATAGCGTTAATAGTTTTGTCGCTATTGAAAATGATCACCTCTTGGGATCACCTTGTGCACTTTTCCCCTATGTTTTTGTGTACGGATTTTTATTCCTCCAGTTCCACATTTATGAGAATTAACGTTCTGAAGTGCGGGAGGAAAATATAAAGCATTCGTTATGAACTTTTGTCTGTCGAGGGCCAGGTTAAATCTCAAGTCATGATTTTGCTCTCGAATTTCAAGTTGCAGCTGCATCTCCATTTTTTCCCTCGCTCTCTCCATTTCCATTTATGTTCATCACTCCTTCGTCCTCCCCTTGTCGTATTCTGTAGCTGAAAACCTGCTAAGGAATGACGAGGTACGGCTCTTTCTGTTCTTTTTATCTTGAATGTGCATCGCGGGGATATACTACCCCTATTGACTCCAGAACCTCGCCGTTTCGCAAATTGACTCTGACTTTTTTTCCCCTGCTCGGATCCACCACTCGAACCCCGAGTTCCGCCCGAACCTACGGAGCTTTTTTTACTCCCTGCCTTCAAGCTTCCCTCGATCACCACCCCGATTTTGTAAAGCGTTTCCTCCACTATCTCTACGCATCTTCAGCCGTCAGCGAACTTTCTTTCGCGCTACGCTAACTTGCTGGCTTGTTCCACTTGACGCTAATTATTCTTTTGGTTTATTTTTTAACTAATTGTTTCATTGGTTGTTTATGTATATATATATATAATCACAACAGGACACCCTGTATATATATATTAGGGTTGCACAATATTGAGCTCCATTTTTTCCTTTCTCTCACCATCCAATAATCTTCCTCAAGGCCTTAGGCCACTCTAGAGGCCGAAAAATAGGCTTTTTGGAGATTTTTGTTCAGAAAAACTACAAAATAAATTGAGATTACAAAAAGGGTGTTTATCATACATATCAGTGACTGTATACAATAATTTTTTTGAAGCGATTATTTTCAAAATGGCGGCTGTGCAGCGTTTATTTCAAAACTGCATTTTTTAAGTTGGCCGGAAACATAACTCAGACAATTTTCAATCGATTCACTTGAAATGTTGAATATATCTTGAAAAATACATTGTCTATGGAAGTACGTAGGATTTTTTTATATTACATAGATCATTTGTTATTAACAGATATCTGACGATTTTTTAGGCAAATTTCTCACTTTCTAAAAATTGCTCACATCAAAATAAATCTTAAAACAAACTTAAAAATCTTAAAATAAATCGCGAATTATTTTGTAGTTTTTCTAAAAAAAATCCCAAAAAGCCTTTTTTCGGCCTCTAGAGTGGCCTAACCCCTTAAAGAAAAAAAAATGTCGCGGTAGCTGCGAGCGGTCAAAAAATTTTAAGAGATCGCTCAAGCCTCTCAAAAATTCAAATATTCATTCAAAAATCGATTTTTTTTTCGTCCACTTCTCACCCATGCATATTACGCTTTATAATTTTTAAATTAACCTCCCGAAAGCTCTAGCCGGCTAATGAATCTTTAGTAGTCGCTCAAGGTTTTCGAAATTCCGAATTTCCGCTGAAAAATAAATCTCGCATGCACTATAATTCCTTGTCGCATAAAAACAAAATAAACAGCGACGTGTTACATTTTCTAAATAATTTATTATAATAATTTGTAACAAACACCAATTAGAGGATATGTGTCATTATGTATTATTAAGTATTATTGTAATATGGCGTCACTCGTCACAGCGTACAGCTACGATTGCTTCGCAGTTTGGCTAACGAGACCAACTGTGGGACGCATTACGATCCGCGGAAAACAGCTGCCATTTCAGTTTTACGAATAAAACGAACTATAATTTTTTTACCGACAAGAGCTTTAAATAATTATTTTATGAGAACAAAGATTATTATTGTTGGGTTGGAAGTGTGAGGTAAATTTGAAAAATCTGTTTCTAAAGAATGAAGGATTAATTGTTTTGAAAATTATACAAAGCGTCGAATTTATGAGTGAGGAAAGTATAAAAAAATTGGCGAAAATAGGAAATTTCGAAGCTCTTGACCGACCACTAAATATTCATTGGCCCGCTAGAGCTGTCGCGAGGCTAATTTAAAAATGATAAAGCGTACAATTCTTGGGTAAGAAGTGGAAGTAAAGAAAATCGACTTTTTAATGAAAATTAACATTTTTGGCATGCTTGAGCTACCTGTAAATATTTTTTGACCACGCGCAGCTTTCGCGACAATTTTTTTTTTAACGAAGAAAAAAAAAGGTGAGAAAAGGAAAAAAATAGGGCTCAAAATTGTGCAACCCCAACACACATACACATGCGAAAAAGCAAACGAAGAAACTTCTTTGCTGTTATTCCATTTCATGAATTGCTCCAAATCCTACGTTTATCGTACGGCCGTCATTCCCAGCGTAAGATTAGTAACAAAGGCTAATATTCTGAAAGTATGGGTTTTCGAATCCACCGTAGCAAAGATTTTGCCAATTTTATGAGGTTCGAAGGATGTTTCTCCGCTGTATTCTAACGTTTCTTTTCTCCGCACCTGTCCCGTTCACTCTTTATTCTTTCCACTTCTTCGGTGTCTGTAGCACGCGTAGAAAATAGAAAATGTTTCACGTTTCATGCAAGCTCCCGATCCGTTGCGGGGGGCTGGGGACCAGGGGAGGATATCAATGTCTCTTTGAGGCGCATACCCAAAGTACGTTTTTGTTATATACAAAAATCTGCTTACAATACGCGAATACGCGACTGAAACGTTTTTGCCTTCATGTCGTTCAGTCTCTTTCCCCCATTCTCGCATATGAAAAGCTGCATTTTTCCCTCTCCATGTACCTGTAGGTCTGAACGTCTCAATATGCGAAATAGAGTATCGGATAGTAGTAGCTCCAATCTAGAGGAGTTGTGCTTAAGATGACATACTTTTTCTTTTACGATAAATATTCAACGGGGTCATCCCATGTGACAGCTATTTTTTTTCACTTTTTTTGGGAATTTTTTTTATCATCCATTAAAACACACTATCGTTGCATTTTTACCACGCATTTATCAACATTTGTACAATCCCTCGGAATTGTATCAAACAAAAATAACGAGTTGAATCGACTTTACACCGCTCGGAAGACACTCACGTGTAAAAAAAAGTTGGTCGACGGCTGCCACGATGCCGGAGGTTTTGCTCATCTGAAATTTCAAAAATCAAAGGGTATTTTAATTTGTAGACCTGAGACTATCGCCGGAAGTAGAAAAAATAGAAATAAAAAATACTTTATCGAAATAAAGTAAAAATATCAAAAATTGAATTTGTCGAAATAAAATTACGAAACGTGGAACTTAACTTTTAAAACCATGCCAAGTTTCAATTCAAAATGTATTTAAAAAGTCGTTCATCCTCTGCATTGAAAAAACGAATTCAAAAATGCATTTTTGAATGCATGAATAGTGAACACCCTTTTTTGTAATGTCGATTTATTTTGTAGTTTTTTTTTAACAAAAAGCCCCAAAAAGCCTATTTTTTCGGCCTCTAGAGTGGCCTAATCCCTTAAGGAAACTTTATGAAAAAATATCTTATGCAGAATTTTCATACAAACCAATTCGAACATCTGACTTCGATAGCCTTCGGTGTCAAAAAAATGTGCTACGCATATCGTGCCAATTACTTAAGGGGAGGATAGGGGTTTCAGCGTGAAAAAAAATACGGACTTTGAAAAAGTGATTTCGAGAAAAACGCGTTTGAAGTTTTGCTCTGATTGACTTGAAATTTTGGAATTATATTCTTGAAATGTTTAACTATAAGAAAAGACAAAAAAATCGATTTTTCAAAAGTGCATATTATTTGTAGAAATCGCATGCGAAAAACCAAAAGCAGATGATTTTTTTCAAAAAATAACACAAAGCCCAAAATCTCAAAAACCGTGGGACTTTTACTAAACTGAAATTCCAGCATTTAGTAGGACATGATCTGACCAATCGAGAGTTGCAGGATTATCCAATCGTAACAGGCCACCCTGTATACTCGCGCTCATCAGGTCTCGTTCCTACGAATCTCTGTTTCCAACGAGAAGGAGAACCCCAGAGACCAAAAGACTCCTAGCCATCGCCCCCTCGCGAACGAAAGAAAACGCATTACTCGCCACTTCGACGAAACTTTCGGCCGGCTCTCGATCACAGCGGTAAGAGAAGTGAAAAGCCCTCGGCATGAGAAGTAATAAAGTGTCGTCAGGTCGAAACTACGTTCGTGAGGTTTACCGAGAGAGTAAAGTGGAACGGGGTCGCGAACAGAGACGTAATATAATTGATCTCCGGTGGGCAATTTATGGTCCCTCGCAGTGACGATCGAAACTTTCGTCGAAAAAAAGAAAACTCGGTCCAACAATATTACAGTATTTTCCGGGGGTCCAGCACTTGCTGTTTTTCGAATCTCAATTGCGAACGAAAATTTGAGAGAGTCAAATGCAAGCGTATGTATAAGACGAATAGAGGAGGGAAAACTGCGAATCGAACGAGTCGAATTATTTGCGCGTCATACTTTTTAATTAGTCTGCTATTGTGGTACAGAGAAAAAGAGAGAGAGGGAGAGAGGGAAATAGTTTATTTGTTTGAATCAACTCCATGCTGTACATGTGATGTATTGGGTTAATGCACAAAATCGTCCTGTTTTTCGCGCTTGGCAATGCAAAAATGACACGAACTTTGGTATCAAGTGAATATATAAAATATTATTATTGATAAATATCGATAAAAATATCAATATTAAAATGATATCGATATATTTTCATTTTTTATTATTTGTTGTATTTTATTTATAAATATTAGTAAATCTGTCAATACTTATAAATAAAATACAACAAATAATAATACAGTTTTAAGGCTTTCACGGCTCTTTATGTAATGAGAAGAGTATAGAGAGAAGAGTATGGCCTCCATCCGGAAGCCACATACTCTTCTCATTAAATAATAATACAAACCAAAAATAAAAATTTATCAATATGAAAAAATATACTTAATTGATTTTAATTCGATTATTATTTGGCGTATTTTATTTTTAAATATGGATATTTATATCAAAATAATATATATATATATATATATATATATATATATATATATATATATATATATATACGTAAAAAAATACGTAAAAACGTAAAAAAAGGAATTATACTTGATATATTTTTATTTTTCAATTTTATTATTATCTGTTCTACTTTATTTATAAATTTTGATCAATATATCAATCTTTATATATAAAATACAACAAATGATAATAAAATTAAAAAATTGAATTATATCAAGCATATATTTTTTTACATATTGATGTATTTTTATTTTTTAATTTTATTATTTTTTGTTGCGTTGAATGCACAAATGATATCAATATTTACAAATAAACTACAAAAAATAATAATGAAATAAAAATAACAATATAGCAAGTATATTTTTACAAAGTGCTACCAAAATCTTCGTCAAAGTTAAAAAGTTGGCGCTAAGTGCGAAAAAAGGGGAAAAATATTCATTATACATTATTTATCGGTACTTTCGTTACAGAGATTTTTTTTCTCGCCGAAGTAAATGACGTTTGTACGAGCTTTTTCGCGGATCGCCCGAACCAACGAGCAAGCCGAATGGTGGCTCATGTTTTAAAGACAAGAAAGCATCGAGACGGGCCAAACGAGCCCGCATATTTTTCGCTAAAATCGCAAACTTTGCTCGGTAAAAAAAAGTGCGGTCGGCCGTAACGCGAAAAATAAATACGAGAGGTTATACGCCGGTGAATTCATGTTCCGTAAAGTTTTCGGAGTTGATCAGGCGAGTTAGCTTGGCGAAGGTCTTGCAAGAATGTGCTGTATAATGAGAATAAGGGTGGTTATAAGCTGGTGGCTAAAGAACACGGGGCTCGTGAGAAAATTAAGCGGTAGAGTTTCAAAGGAAGTTAAGTCGGGTGAGCGAAGAGTGGATGGAAGAAAAAAGCCACGGACGAAAGGACCGAGGACAAAGAATAACCGGAAAGGAAGTGCTTCATAAACAGCCCCGCGTACGAAGACGACCTCCTCACAGACACTACTTTCGGGGGAGTCAGAGCGGAAAATGCAAAAAAAAAGACAAAGATATCACCTTTTTTACAAGAGTAAATAACAATAATTTGCATTATCGCATTTCAGTTTTTAGGCTAATCATGCTTGCGTGATTGGAGTCACTTCTACCGGAAAAAAACTTCGCCGTCACACGTTCCGGCTATCACACGCTGACCAGCGTGACCACAGGGGTCGCAATGACCCCAGCCATGTTGAAACTATTGCCGCGTTGACCGTATCGTTTCAAATGACTCATAAAAATTCAGGATATTAGTTTGAACATTCTCGAATGTGACATTCCCGGTATTGTATTTTTATTGAATTTTAAAATGGCGAAAAAAAATCAGCAAAGGGTCAATGCGTAAAAAAGCCATTTTTTCACTAAAAAAATTATAACTCTTGCAATTTTCATTTTTTTTCATCAAATTTCAGAGTGATACTCTTGAGATATGATAGTTTGAGGAAAAAAATAGCTCCATAGTAGAAAAAGGTTTAAGGAAAAAAATAGCTCCAAGTCCGTCCCTAGTCTGTACTTACAAAGGGTACACCAAATCACCGTTAGGAGGCAGGCCGGTCGCCTTGGCCGCTAACAACTTATTATAGTAATTTTGGCTCAAAGTTGCGATTGGGGTCATTTCGACCCCAGCTGTCCACGGAGGGTTAATTTTAATCCATTAGTCCACGTGAGTTGTTCCGTAAAGATTTAGCCCACGTTTCCAACTAATAGTTTTAAGCAAACCCAAATGTCGCAACTTTCGACCCGATGAAAAAAAAATGTAATACATTTTATTTGAAACGTTATAAACATCAATTTCGAATTATAATTGCAGAAGGTCATAAACCAATTACTTAAATGAATATTTGTTCAACGGATAATCGGAAAAAGTACTTCGTCATAGGGGTTGAAATAGTTCGGTTCTAAATACTTATTAATTCAGAATTATCTCTCTTTTTTTATTCCGCATTCCAAATATTGAAAGTTGTGCTCGTAGAACTGTTCGTTCAATGACTTGGAACCTTAAAATTCATGCAAAAACGTTTCTAGAGAAAAACATTTAAAAAATACCAATAGTTTGTCCATTTTTTGGAAGTGAAAGAAAAATTCCAGAAAGCGCCAACATTTTGTTACAAGGTCACAAGTGTTCCGAAAAAGGAACGAAGTAATTGCACATAAAGAACATTGCTAGGTAATTATTTGTTTGAACCATCTGTGAATAATTTTTGGGCATTATTGTTATTGAAAATCTATGTTTGATCACATCACATCATTGTGATGCATTAAGGCGTTACCTCCACTTGTAGCCAAAAAGGCCTTTTTCATGATTTTTTTTAAAGAAAACTACAAAACTTTTTTAATCAATCAACATACCATCTTAAAGAACACATCTTGAAGAACTTTCAGTAATTTTTTTATTGAAAAATATTACATTGTTTAGTGGCAAATGGCCGTCAATGAAATAATGTTTTTATATACACGGTTTGCGGTGACCAACATTGCGGCGAAGTGGATCATGTGAAAAAAAATGCGGATGGATTTAGTCAAATATAAGAATAAACTAGTCTTTAATCGAAGGATTTTAAAAAATATTCATTTTTCACAAAATGGCGGACAGTCAAAGTTAATGGTTCGATTTTAACGAAAAAAAACGGCCGTTTTTTGGCTATAAAACGGCCATTTTTTCGAAAAAAAATCGAACGATTAAAGACTACATTTTTATGTATTAAATAAGCTTGCAAAATTTCAAGAAGATCGGTTCATTAGTGTTCGAGTAATCTTGGTCACCGACTTCAGAAATGCCATTTTGAGAACAACGCATTTAAAGTTTCAATTTCAGTTTACACGAAGAAAATATTTTTTTTTTGTAAACTTACAGAGAGTCATCTATTCTGGGCCCATACAGAAGTATGGACCCGGATACTTATACTTTAAAAAAATGCAATAAAAAAAATCGATTTTTTCAAAATCGCAAGTCAAGTCACAAAGATTTCAATATCCGCGAAAAACAATTTTTTTTCAGGATATACATCCACCACCTCGTTAAAACACAAAAATAATCACGTTCGTACGTCACTTCGTACTCCTCCCCGTTTTTTCAACCCTCAATGCGCTTCCAACGCGTCGCGTCGTGTCACTTTCTCAAAGAGAAACCCTCCCGGAGGTGTATAGTTGGGAGACAATGTGAGCATTCCTATTTTGCGGGATTCCGTTATTTCACCACGATATTTCGAACCCGGCACAGGCACAAAAGCATATAAAAGAAAATCTTTCAGACTGTCAGGGAATGACGAATTGGATACAAAATCATTGTGGTAGAACTCTATATTAAATATTTAATTTTATTTTAGATTTATGGAATATTCTATACATATAGTACACTTGGATTTGCAGTGTAAATTGTAAGAAAACAAATATTTATTCGCATCGAATCTTTATTTATTTAATTTGAATATATTTAATATTTAACCAGAATAGTTTCAGCAAATAAAACAAATATATATATACATTTGAAACTAATAGGATCATAGCAGGCCGTGAGATAAGGAAAAAAGTCTATTTGATTTAAATAGATCCTAATTATATTAATTTTTTTGGCAGTCTGAACGGGATACACCTCGCTCGTGGACGGAAAAAAGTGGCATTTTTCGTGATTTTTTTTCTGGGAAAACGTGTACATATTTTCGTTTTTTTTCTTTTATATTAAAGGGTATGGTGTGAAGTATCTTTTGTGATTTTTGTTTTGATAAATATTTATAAATGTGGTAGCTACAATGGTCTGTGCAGACCGCTGTTTGAAAAACGCTCGGGAATAAATAAATCCAACCAATTTATATTTTGCATGAAATGCTTCAGTGCTCGGGCGAAGGATTCAATAAAATATTAATTTTTGAAATAATGGCGGCAGTCCAAAGTAAAAGTATCGATTTTCGGTGAAAAAAATGTTATATTTCCGTTAATAGAAAAAAAATGATGCATCGAAAAACGAATTCCTTCGTTTAAGCCCTGCTCTTTGGTATGCAAAAGAAGCTTGGAATTTTAAAGTTGATCGGTACAGTGATTTCTGACAATGAGATAACGTGGTCACCGATATTGAAAAAGTCATTTTAAGCAAATCGCGTTTGACGGGAGAGGTACCTTTAGGCAAGGAAAACATTGCTGATTTTCGTCATATTCCTTTAGGAGGAAACATTTCTTCACGATTTTTGAGACTTAGGGTATGTTTTATTTAGTAAGGTTGGCTGTTACATGGTATTTCTAAATGTATTGATCTTTAAAAATGGCAGAGGTATGGCACCGTTTTCTAAACGGGTTGCCGTGAATGTTGTCAGACGGCGTGACACGTAGCGTCGGTGGGATTAATCTGAGAAAAAAACCAACGAACGATTTTCTTTCATTAACACTTATACGCAGAATATGAACCAAGAAAAAGTGAGAAATGTAGAAAAACAAAGAAATTATACGCTTTGAAATAAAACATTGAATTTTAAGAAAAAAATAACTACATTTAGCAATAAAAAAATTTTTATTTTTATTTTCAAACACATTTAGGGTCATATTTTAGACAATAATGTTAGAAAGATTTAAACCAAATTTCATCACAATCGGTCGGTTAGTTTTTTAGCTATGCGTCGCGCTAGTTTTGAATATGCAATTAAAAAGATCGTGCCATACCTACGCCATTTTTGTAACTGAATTTAAAAAGATTAATGAAAAATTAAGTCTCAAGAATGAAGAAATCTTTCTTTAAAAAAAGTCATTAAGATCACTAAATTTTTTTCTCGTCTTAAGGCGAGAAATCCCTCTGAGAGCGTGAAAAATAGGTATTTTTTTGGGATTTTTTTTAGAGGGGACAAAATAATCTGATCATTTTCAAATTTGGACATGAGTTTATGATAACGGTCAATTAAAAAAAAAAAAATTTCGGGGTGACCAACAAAATCGCGGCGTTATTAAGGGTCTTCGGACGGCTGTTTTCAGCGACGTCGAAAAGTGCTGCAGTTGTCACTCTTTTTCTGTTGATCTGAAAAATATTTAATAAGTGTCATTCGTTTACTGACATATTAAGGGGAAGGATATACCTAAAAAATGATGAAAGAGTGCAAAATTTAAAATTTGGGAGCCTTTTACTCCAATGTTCGAATTTTCGACCATTTTTTCGAAACATTTGACCCCAAAAAATTATTTATTTACACGCTACCTTTCAAACTTTAGGTATATCCTTCCGATAATATTACTGAGAGTAACCTCCCAAAATTTCATCCAAATCGGTCGATAACTTTTTGAGCTACAGCACGAGCAGGTTTTTGAAAAAGTAGTTTCGAAATAATCGCGTTTAACGGAGACTTTGTCTTTGGAGTGCCATATTTCAGGTGTTTACATTTTATTTTTTTTTTAAGGAAACGAGTAAAGCTTTTTGAGTGCGGTTTTTTTCTTGCTTTTATTCATGATATACAGAACGTTAAAAAATTTGTTTTGAAAAAAAAACCAAAATGGCGGCCGTTGCAGCTCCGTGAAAACAGGTCCTCAAATCGCGGGAGGTAAACGGCTGACATCACTGCCCCCTCTTTGTTGATCTGAAACACAAATTCAAAGCATATTATAAATCTGTGACCCTTTGGTCATGGAATGACGGATGGGTTTTTCGTTTAGTACAAATTTCGGAAAATGGCCGCAATTTAAAAACAAATCGAATTTTCGCGTTTTTTTCGCATAAAAAGATAAATAATAAATGCAAAAATGTATCTATCGAAAAAACGATCCGTCATTCCGTGAAGACATATTGTCTGAGTATGCTCTCCAAATTTCAGGTCGATATGTTAATTACAGCGGTCAGGAGAATGTCAGCCATTTTTAAAAACGTGTTTTCGAGAAAAACGCGTTTAAAGTTTTGTAATGTGTTTGCACAAATGTGTTTATAATTACCGCTAATCGGCAATGCCTGGTCCATAGAGGCATCCCTCCTCTTCTTCTAGCTGCTCATGTTGAGCTCAAATTGATTTTTTGAAAATTTCAAGGACAAAGTCTCCCTTAAAGTTTCAACATGTGACTCGCTACCTGACCGCGTGCTGTCCCCGCGCTCTAGACTATGTGCGATAACTCCGCAAATATTCAATATTTTGAGTTTTCCTTTGGTCAGTACATGCTTTGGGTATCATACTTTCGAAATATGTAAAAAAATCGATTTTTAGAAAATTCTAAAGGGATTTCTCGCCTTAAGGTATCTTCCTCCCCAAAGTTTGGCAAACGCCCATAACTCCCTAAATTTTGAACGGATGGCCTTGAAATTTTCAGACAATACCTTTGAAATGTTATATTCTGAGATTCCGTGAACAAGCAATGATCGATATTTTTTAAAATTTCAACTAGCCCTCAAAGCCCCGGCGAAATTGATAGGAAAATGCAGCCTCGTTAGGATTGGGGTGTGTTGGGGCCGCCATAGATATAGCCCGAGCGGATAAATCAATGGACTACATTATTTAACGTGATGCCGGCAACGTGTATGCCGTGTGGTTCAATGTTGCACCAGCGTCTTCACGTTACAGTTGGAACACGGTGATTTACTGGCGATTAACTGACTACGGTATCGCGTTATATGGGCGTCGCATTAAAACCGAGCTTGCAGGCCCTCCGAGGCCCTTCCCCGTACCTTACACCACAGTGAGAAATGTTATGAAGACGCCGGGAGTATTTTCAATTTTCATCAATCTTCCTTACCGTTTGCTCCAAAGTCTTTTACTTTCGCGGGTCTCGCGTACGGGGATGCACAGCCGAGGGCTGAAACTTATCCGCGCGGGAGGTGGATCCTATTAGCTGAACCGACACGGTGTGTGAGATCCCTCGTGCAGCCTGGAAAACATGGCATACATCACGGCAAGGAAGATGCGGAGCTAGAGGGAAAGAGAGAGAGAGAGAGAGAGAGAGAGAGAGAGAGAGAGAGAGAGCCAGACCAATTCCAATTCTCCATTACATTGCATTGACGCCATTTTTAGTTCCGTACTTCTATTCAGTAGACAAGATTCTTGCTTTGATACAGAATTTTTAGGTCCCAAGTCAATCGTCCCGAATAGCCTCAATTTCGGACAAAAATGATGTTCATTTTTTTTTAATTCATCCTCAATTTTTGTTGAACTTTCAACAAAAATTGTTTTTAATAATTCAACCTTAATTCTATTTTTTTAATCAACCTCAATTTTGGACGAAAATTTTATTTTCTTTTAACTCAAAAGATTGTGCCTAGTTGTAAAAGTCGAAAAATCACCTTTTTCGAAGCCAATCTATTTTGACAGTCATCTTGAAAATGTTCCCTGAAAAACTTAGGTGATCTGATCAAAATTGACAGACTTATAGGCTATTATGTTGACGCACGTAGAAACGCTCCCAGTGTCGTTTGAAACTCCAAACACTTTTTTTTTAATCGAAAATACGTTTTGAAAGTCCGTGAGCAAAACACCTAAAACAACTACTGCGTCGAGCTTTCTGACGTTTTTAGTGCTTTTTCTAGATTGAAAAATATAGTATTTTATCGAAGGATTTTTTTCCCGATGTACGATTTCGATATAATGAACGAAAAATGCCCATTTTTTGTAAAAATCACACTCACTTTCAACAGGCGCCATTTTTTAAATTTGACATTCCCGAAGCTCCGTTGATTAATCATAGGATGAACTAATATACAAACAAAAACCGTTTGATTTTTTATATTACTCAATCTGGTTCAGAACGGCATTGCTCGGCTCAAAATACATTTTCGAGAGGTCCTTAAATCCCGAACATCGACTGTAAATCGATTACAATTCTATTTTTACACGCAAAAAAATTACATAGTGTTCTTTAGATCATACTTTTTCGAATACGCAATTTTTATAGAAATTCATCATCACGATTTCCTAAAAAAAAATTCCAAAGATGAGTTGTTTTCGACTGTTACAAGGCACAACCCGTTAAACAGGGGCTGAACTCTGATGGGACCATAAATCATTCAAGACATTCGAAGTATTCGCTCCACTCAATTCCGTATTCCAGTTTCATTCAATTCCAGGCCGTACTTGTCAAAGCTTCGTTCCCCATCTCAAAATTCCTCACAAAAACTCACAAGGAACGATCGCGAGATCGACCTCTCCGATTTCGATGAAATTTGTCACGTTTGTAGAAAGGGTAAAAATAGGCGACACGTATTTTTTTATATCTGCGAAACCCGATTTTTAGAGGGTGAAACGCACCCTCCAAAATAGGGTTGTTTTTTCGTTTGAAATTTGTCGTTATCTGCATCGTTCTCATCTCCAATGTATAGTACACGAAAAAATAAGCGTTGTTGCAATTTGAATTTTTTTCATATCTCGTACCGTTGAAACGCTATCGACGTGAAACGAAAACCACCCCTATTTTCGAAGGTGCGTTTCACCCCTTAAAAATCGGGTTCCGCGGATATAAAAAAATAGGTGTTGCCTATTTTTACCCATTCTACAAACATGTCAAATTTCGTCGAAATCGGAGAGTTCGTCCTCGCGGACTTTCCTTGCTAGTCTGCAGCCCCAATTTTTCAACGTCATCATCGTACCCATCGGCACGATAGTGTAAATCGGTGCGAGGCGATAAAGGTAGGGATAATAAAGAGGTAAACCAATATCCGTAGAATATCGGGGGCTTATAGATCGTGAAGGGGTGGTCCGGGTATTGAGCGTATGCTAAGCGATAGGAGAGTAAGGACGGTAAATTTGACTGGGAGGTCAAAGTACGAAGGGTCTTCGTTGAAGGTGATCGGTGAGCAAGAGCCCGCCCGAACTGTAGCTCGGACCTTCGGCCAATCGAGGAGCCATTAATATGCGGTAGCCATTTTGGATACAGTGAATGCCCCTCGGACAGCTTGATTATTTGCCGCTGCCTTCCATGTGTACTCATTCTCATACAGCTACATAGAGGGGGGGGGGAGAGAGAGAGAGAGAGAGGGAGTCCTGTAAACGCCAGGGGATAACCGGAAGCAGGGCTTTAATATTGGCTGTGCATCGTGTAAAACGTGCCCGGAGGCTAAAAGCTCCATCTAGTGAATATCGCTAGGATCCCAGTATGGTATTAGTACAAACTCGCCAGCGCTCGCTCATTAATACGAAAGTCCGCATATGCGTCCCTCCGCACTACCAACCGATCCTGCTTTTCCGCCTTCGTCGATCAAGGCATCCTTCCGGACATGCAAAAGTGGCGGGCTGCCTAGTTTGATCCGATCATCCAGACATCTGCAGCTCGACTCACCATTCAGAAAGGATTACACAGGCTCGAATTGATGGATATGTGAGGCAGAGGATATCGATTTCACTGCAAGAGATCCGTTGTCCAAACCAATTCCATCTCCACGGATCCGCAATCAAAATTTTATCCGAGGTTTCTACGTTTCGTCAATCGAACAACTATGCTCCTGGACGCGAATGAGGGTTGGAAGATCTGTACACTTTTTTTAGTGAACGACGATTTTCTGCGGGATCCCTGATCGGGAAATTTGTGCTGGCGACGGTTTTTTTTGTTTAATCTGGGTATACAGTTTCTGGTGGGGAAGAAGAGCCACTGATGAAGACATGGGGAGGGTGGGCTGAAGGCACTCGAAGTTAGTGGAGCAGCGGGAAAAGAACGACGGTGGTCAGGGTTTTATGGGATGTGCATTTTGAAGTTTGTTGCAACGTGCCAAAGTTCATCTGGCTGTTGGAAGGTCGACCTGCTACAGTTTTTTAAGGGGTTATGGCTAGTTGTAAAAGTGGAAAATTCATTTTGTGCATTTTGAAGTTTGTTGCAACTTGAAGTGCATTTTGAAGTTTGTTGCAACTTGCCAAAGTTCATCTGGCTGTTAGGAGGTCGACCTTTAACAGCTTTTTAAGGGGTTATGGCTAGTCTCAAAAGTCGAAAATCCACTTTTTTTAATATCAATATATTTTGACAGTATGCCATCTTATAAATGTTCCCTGAACATTTCAAGATGATCGCATCAATATTGACAGATTTATAGGCTATTATGTTGACGCCTATCGGAACGCTCGGAGCGTTGGTCGAAACTTCAAACGTTTTTTTCCCGAAAGTACGTTTCCAAAGTCGCTGATAATATCTCAAACAAACACAAACAAACCCAAACATCATCGCATTCAAGCGTGACTTCTTCTCGCACAGACAGCATGTTTCATCGATCTTTCTGAAATTTTTAGGGCTTTTTTGGATGTAAAAATATAGTATTTGATCGAAGGATCTTTTTTCCTGACGTATACTTCCAACTGAATGAAAAATGCCCATTTTTTCGCCAAAATAGTTTTTTCAAGAGAACATGATTTTCCTTATTTTAAACACGCGCCATTTTTTTTAATTTACATTTTGGAAATTGCTTTGATTAAGATAAACTAATCTACTAACGAAATCTGTTTGATTTTTTTATATTGGATAACCTGGTTCAGAAGGGCGTTGCTCACCGCAAAAGACGTTTTGGGGAGGTGCTTTCCGGGCTCGAATATAATTTTTTGATATTAGATAATTTTTTATATCAGATAACCTGGTTCATAGAAGCATTGCTCACTGCAAAAGACGTTTTCGAGAGGTACTTTCCGGAAATCGAATATAATTAAATATTTGTACACAAAATGATTACAGAATGTTCATTCAGATTATACTTTTTCAATTACCTCATTTTTGTAGACATTTGTAATAACGATTTACTAAAATAAAAGTCCCAAAAATGCGCTGTTTTCGACTATTACACCTTGGCACAACCGCTTAAGGGGTTAGGCCACAGTAACGGGTATAAAATCAGGTGCGAATGCAACCATTTTTTTCGTATGAAAAAAGTGATTCACTCATAAAATTAATTACACATCTATTTAGTATGAATATCAAGCTGTTAGAAAAAAATATTTTTTTGTTTCGACGTACAATATGGCCGACTGCTAATATTTTCTTTTGTTATCTTTTTTTAGGCGCTTTGCGGCGTGACATTTAGCATCCACAATTTTTTACCCAGAACAAAAAACGAAAATTCTCGTCAATCTACATTAGAATACCTAGAGAAGTACGAATGGAATTTAAAAAATATTGTTTTATTCAAAAGTTGTAGGTATTTGAATGAATTTTCAGTGAAAAATTTCGTATAAAACTGCTCATAAAATGAAAAGTTTTCGATTAATCAGAAATTCCGTACGCATTTCTCTGCGAAATGCAATTAGGAACGTAACTTTTAAATTTGAAGTAAATCGATTGAAAATTGTTGAAGTTATTTGTCACGCTAATTGGAAAAAAGCTGTTTCGAGAAAAACGCGATTAAAGTTCTAGGTACTCTATGGCCGTGCCAGATGTGGGCTTACGTTATACGCTCAAAGTCGGCGAAAGAAATTTTTTCTTCCTAAAAATCGAATAGTAACCTATTCTTATGATGATAAAGCACCGGTTTAGCGAGAAAAAAATTGATTTTTTGAAAATTCTACTGTGGCCTTACCCCTTAAACGGACTGTTGATTTTAGGAACGTGAAGATCCCCGTGGTGACTTTTTCAAAATAAATATGCTTACATTTAGCTACAGGGGATTTTGAAAACCCTAGGTTTTGCATAATGTCGAGTATGGAGACATGATAGACCATACGGTTCACGAAGTCGAATGTGCAAAGTCACCCTCTCCCATACACGTATATATCGTACATCTGGAATTCCCTCGACTCGCTCGTACGAACCTCACCCTCCTGTCACTTATCCACGTTCGTTCCTATTGGAACCGCGCGCCCTGGTAGAACACAGGTAACTTGTACCGTGAAACCGTTGTTCAACACGTCTAACGGTGATGTGTTCTTCTTGTCGACAGCTACGTGTGCAAGAAACGCGCGAATTTTGGAGGAATCGTTGTTCTCGATTCGGCGATCTCGTAAGTGTCCTGAGATTTTTCGGATTGGCATATAGGGGGATGGGAAAATGAAAGCTCCGCAAAAGTAGGTGATGAGACAGGGGATGAGAACCGAAGAGAGAGGGAGAGAACTCCAGCAAAATCGGACATGGACGAATAAAATCTTAAGGGGCTACCCAGACGCTCAAAAAATAGGCCAATTCCGTTTTTTTTCTGGGAAACGATTGGTGAAAAAGAAGTTCATTTTTTTGACCACGAAGGCACTTATATTGTGAGCCTTAAAAAAAATACAAAAAAAAAACATGGCCGTCGGCAGATGAAGTTTTTTTGCGCGGCGTTTGGCGGTGGACACTCTCCAGCTTAAACGGTTCATCCGAGATCCGAAAACCAAACGGGTTATTCGAGTTTGTAATAAATACAAGTCGTTGACGATCGGCGATTTTCGAAATCATTTTTTTAAACAACGTGGTGACGGTTTGAAACTCGCGCATAGAAAATCTATGAAAAAAGTCGTCATTTTTACGCAACTATTAAAAAATGAAGATCGATTTTGAACAAGGGAGATCGTCGACGACCTTTAAAGGTTTCTCGTCGTATCTTCTGTAAATTTGGAAACAATCCATCGAGTGGTTCTCGAGATATCGTGTCCACCGACTTCGAAAATAGTTTTCCAAGAAAAACGCGTTTAAGGCCTTAGACCACTGTACTATGATCGAAAAATCGATTTTTCTTGTTGAAAAGGCACCATAGTACCTATAAAATTGTATTCCATAAGATGATGGGTGTGAAAAATCTCTAAGTTCTAGATTTTCGAATTCATCTGCAGGCATCGCAGATTAAAGGTATTGAAACATTATTCATGTCTTGACTTTCTACTAACTTTAAACGCGTTTATCACAAAACTACATTTTCCAAGTCGGCCGGACTCATAACTCAAACAAATTTCTACCGATTGACTTGACATTTTATACTTTTTGTTTTAGAAATGCACCATTTTGATAAAAAAAAAATAACATACTTCAATAGTTATTCTCATATATAATCGAAAAAACTTTACTGTCTCATCATAATTCAAAAATTATAGGAGCTGTAGATCCAGCCGTTGACCTTTCAGAAATAAAGGCGTCATCGGAAAAATGCTGCATAGTCGTCATTTTTACATATATCGCTGTAACAAGATACTTTTATATAGTCAATTACATGTATAATAAAACCCCTATTTTGTAATTTCGATTTATTTCATGGTTTCGCTAAAAAAATCACAAAATATGCCCTTTTTGGCCTTTAGAGTGGCATAAGGCCTTAAAGTTCAAAGTATGGTGCCGCTACCGCTCGCCCGGGAGACTGTGAGAACCTGTAGCTCATTCAATTTGAGAAATATTTCGATGACATTTTCAGGGAACATATTAGGTTGGCAATAAAGTCCGTGCGCTTTTTAATCAAAAATGAAATGAAAAAAAGCAGTCTTGAAACGAATGATTAATTGTATTCTATGTATGCACCATCGAATCCTATTTAGAATCCGATTTCTGTATGGTGGACAGGGTTGCAATAATGCATTACTTTTTGTAATGCATTACCGTCTTCATTACTCATTACTTTACATTTTGTAATGAAAAAAAATTTCAATACTCATTACATTACATTTTGTAATGTGAAATATTTTCATTACCCATTGCAACGTAATAGGCAATGGAAATATTTTACATTACAAAATGTAATGTAATGAGTAATGGAATTTTTTCACATTACTAATGCAATGCAATGTAAAACATCTCCATTACTTTTTACAATGTAACAAGGATTATTATTCGTTTCCCATTAGGGGCAGCGGTTTTGGCACTGGGTCGATCTGACCCGATGGGAAACGAATAATAATCCACATTACCTTGCAATGAGCAATGGAGATTTTTTACATTACATTAGTAATCTGAACAAACTCTATTACTCACTACCTTATATTTCGTAATGTAAAAAGATTCCATTATTCATTACATTGAATTTTGCAATGTAAAAAATTTCCATTTCTCATTACAGTACACCATGTAATGTAAAAAAATTCCATTACCCATTACATTGGACTTTGTAATGTAAAAAATGGCCATTAAGGCGTTACCCCCACTTGTGGCGCAAAAAAGGCCTTTTTCATGAATTTTTTAAAAGAAAACTACAAAACTTTTTTAATCGATCAATATACCATCTTAAAGAACACATCTTGAAGAACTTTCAGTAATTTTTTTATTGAAAAATATTACATTGTTTAGTGGCAAATAGCCGTCAATGAAATAATGTTTTTATATACACGGTTTGCGGTGACCAATATTGCGGCGAAGTGGATCATCTGAAAACAAAATGCGGATGGATTTAGTCAAATATAAGTATAAACTAGTCTTTAATCGAAGGATTTTAAAAAATATTCATTTTTCACAAAATGGCGGACAGTCAAAGTTAATAGTTCGATTTTAACGAAAAAAACGGCCATTTTTTTTCGAAAAAAAAAATCGAACGATTAAAGACTACATTTTTATGTATTAAATAAGCCTGCAAAATTTCAAGAAGATCGGTTCATTAGTATTCGAGTAATCTTGGTCACCGACTTCAGAAATGCCATTTTGAGAAAAACGCGTTTAAAGTTTCAATTTCAGTTTACACGAAGAAAATATTTTTTTTGTAAACTTACATAGAGTCATCTATCATTCTCAGATACTTATATTTCAAAAGAATGCAATAAATAAAAATCGATTTTTTCAAAATCGCAAGTTCGGTAACCCCTTAACCATTACAATGTAATGTGTAATGACATTTTTTGTCAATGTACATTACATTGCATTTTGTAATGAAAATGTTTCACATTACAAAACATAATGTAATGAGTCCCGGATTTTTTCTCCATTACAAATTTCAATGTAATGAGTAATGGACATTTTTTACATTACCAATTCCAATGTAATGAGTAACGGAAATTGTTTACATTACAAAATATAATGTAATGAGTAATGTAATTTTCTCACGCTACCGAGTCTAATGTAATAGGTGATGAAATATTTTTTCATTACCCATTAAAAAAGTAATGAATAATGCCTTACTTTTTCATTACAAATTTCGCAACCCCGATGATGGATACATGGAATAAAATTAATCATTCGTTTCGACACTGCTTTTCATTTTATTTCTCGTGATAAAACGCAGACTTTCTTGCCAACCTAATAGCTAAAAGGTGATCCTACAGAATAAAAATATTTTTGGAAAATGCAATTTTTCGACCCACCTAGCTGCACGTAGCGCATCAACCTATGGCAATTCAACGGATCGCCAACAATATCAAACACGCACGTGACTCGAATCTTAATCCGTTCCATTGATTCCGCTCTGATAAAAAAGTTGGTCAAGGAAACTTGGGTCCCTCTCTCATTTTCCGGCTGCTTGCTGACACCAGCGAGATTTATTCTCTCCCGGTCCCCATGTCCCAGTTCGCCTCGGCCTTCGTCCTATTTCTGACGCGATTTTGCTTTGACGAGGCAAGCATCGTTGTCATTGAGCCTATTAATATAAGTGTGAAAAACCGTAATCTCTCGAAGGCTAATAAATACGATATCTAATTATACCAATTAATAAAAGCTCGGGTCTGACAATATCCGAAGGTTTTTCTCCCCACGATTATCGAACTTACGCTCAATTAATAACAGCCGATCCAGATTTCACATAGCGGGTTCCGTCCAATCTTGGGTGAGCACACCACGGGGGAACATATATCGGTGATTATCCGCGAATCACACGGGTAATCAAGCAGGATGCTTCGATCCGTCAAAATCGATCGAAGGTCAACGTCGTAATTAACACACCGTGTGGAAGCGGTATAACAGGATGTAGGCACGGGGATCGGCTGTAGGCTGAATTTCTCGAATGATTCGGCAAGGGCTTACGCGTACACATCATGTGGCAAAGCCGAATGCTATTTAGGTTTATCGACTCGATTAGTCTCGCGGCCGGCAAAAGGTCTTAGCTGCCGCCCATTATGTCTATTCTGGACATCAATGGGACTGGAAATGACGACGGTTCGACACCGTTCCTCCCTCTTCCAGGCTGATCCTCCTGATCACACTTCCTGCCCATGGTCTGCTTAAATCATCGCGATCGATCCAGCCTCCGAGAGATCCTCGTCGCACCGAGTCCCGTCTCCGTTTCTCACTGTGACTTCTTCCCGCAGGGACATCAGCTTGTACTGTTCCCGGCTCAGCTGAACGGCTCTCGATATTACTCCACGCTGCTGCTAGCTCCTTCGATCATTCTTCGACTGAAGCTCCTCAGCCTCAAGCTTCGTCTCGACTTCTTTCATCTCGCTCTTCCAACTTGAACAGCTTATCGTCTGCTTCTTTTTCCATCCCATCGTCTTCACGGTCTGCTGGGTCAAGTAGAAAAGAAAAAAACAAACGAACAAATCCTGCGTACTGCTTGACTCATCAGGAAACCAGTTTGGATGACTGAAAAATCGATTTTTTTCATTCCGTAAATTGTTAGTGAACCTAATAGCCGATTAAGGGGAGATATACACCTAGGAGCCGGAAATAGGTCATTTTTGTGATTTTTTTTTAAGGAAAACTATTTGAAATTTCGGATTAAGGTTTTAATTATCTAAAAGTATATACGTTCAAAAATATGTTTAATTTTCTTTATTTAAAAATATCAAAAATATACAAGGATATTGTATGATCCTTGGAGCGTCGTAAAAAAATCAGCGTATACGGTGCCCACTGGCGCTTCTTCAAAAATCATCTGAAAAAAAACCAAAAAGATTATTAAATTAGATACTATGATCTAGTACTTGTCATAGCCGATTTTGAAAATATCGATTTATGACAAAATGGCGGACGTTTGAACATAAATAGTGATTTTTGGGCCAAAAATTAGTTATTATTTTGCCTATAAAACAAAAACTAAGTAACGGATTTAAAAAATCCTATGACAAGTACTAGATAATGGTGTATAGAATAACCACAAAAAACCTCAAGGCAATCGGTTCATTGGTTTTCGAGAAATTTTGGGTACCGATTTGAAAAACGTGGTTTTGAGAAAAACGCGTTTGAAAATTTGGGAATGAATAAATCATGAAATTGGTCAATTTACATGGAATCATCGATATCAGGCCCATCGTGTAGGTCTTCTACGGTCGACGGAATGTTCATAGCTTCTAAATCATCGACCTCGACCATCTAGGTGTATATCTCTCCTTAAGGGGTTGGGTGGGTTTCAAAGCCAAAAAAAGCACATTTTCTCTATAAAAAAATAGTGTATGAATTGTTGGTAAATATTCCCAAGTGGAGCTCCAGCTAGAAAAGAGGTTTAGAAATTTTGTACCCAGTCGATGTATTCCAGGGCACTTTGTTTATAATATTTAAGCCGGGGGAAGACAATTTCAACCCTTGTTTCATAACCCAAACAAACCCAAACAAACGGATTTAAAAAAATCGAATATTTTCCGGAAATATATATTTTTTTTTAAATAAAATATCCCTCCCCCATCATAAAAAATATATTTTCATACTGCAGAATAGCCCCGAACACGTGAAAAATTTTTTGGAGCCTTTAGGGCTGGAGCCCCACTTGTAAATATTTACCAAATTATTTTATTCAAAATGTAAAGCACATAAAAGAGCAATACTTCAATGATATTTAAAAAAAAATTATCCAAACATTTGGAAAATTCAACCGGTGGGACCTGGCTTCCGAAGAGCCCTAAAAAAGTGTCCTCGTGGTGGTCAGGATAACTCATGATAGCTTCATTTGAAATTAAAAAACCAATTTTTATCTGTTAGTAGATAAATATAGCTCGCGATAGAACGAAGGATTTTGAAAAAATTGAAATTTGAATTTTTGGCAGAGATGTATACAAATAATGTATACAAATAAATAAATAAAGATGTATACAAATAAATTTAATTCTGGTACTATCTACACTAACAAGGAACATCCCTCAGGTGACAACCTTCGATTTTGTTGAACTTTGGATGTTATAAAACACCGAAAGGTGAGCGATACGTATTTTTTTTATCGGCGGAAAAACGGTTTTAAGGGGTGAAACGAACCCTCGAAAATAGGGGTGTTTTTCGTCCATAACGTTATCGTTCTCATCTCTAATGTATAGTGCACAAAAAAATAAACATTGTTGCAATTTGAAATTTTTTAATATCTCGTACTGCTAAAAGCTTGTAAGTACAGCCTTGTAAAATTAGTTGTGATAGAAAAAAACCTTCGTCCAATCACTAGTCAATGCTATTTTGAAGTGTGCAAAATTTCAATAAGATCGGTGCATTAGTTTTTGAGAAATCGCGTCCACCGACTTCAAAAATAGTATCTTGAGAAAAATGCGATTACCTGCGTAGCTCGCGGCCGGTCTTTCCCAACGGGGGGAATTCCCAAAAGCTCTCTCTTCGAGACTTTTGCTCCGATTGACTTAAACTTTGGGAGGATATTCTAGACATACCCACATAACCCCTTAACAGCTTAGCAGTATAAATAATTCATTAATGTCTTGAGTTTTTTGTTTTCGGTCATTTTTTTTCCAAACGCGTTTTCCTCGAAACGACTTTTTTCAATTTGTGTAGATTCTAGCTCGAAAAGTTTCTGACCTATAATTTTATAAAGTGATAGTTGCTTTATATAATTACGCTCCATGTGAACCTCAATTTTGGGTAATATTATTGTTTAAAGTATACTTTGATAGCAAAAAGGTAATGAAATAATAGCAAAAATTATACACGTTTGTTTAAGGTGTTACCCCCACTTGTAGCGCAAAAAAGTCCTTTTTCATGCATTTTTTTAAAGAAAACTACAAAACTTTTTTAATCGATCAATATACCATCTTAAAGAACACATCTTGAAGAACTTTCAGTAATTTTTTTATTGAAAAATATTACTTTGTTTAGTGGCAAATGGCCGTCAATGAAATAATGTTTTTATATACACGGTTTGCGGTGACCAACATTGCGGCGAAGTGGATCATCTGAAAAAAAATGCGGATGGATTTAGTCAAATATAAGTATAAACTAGTCTTTAATCGAAGGATTTTAAAAAATATTCATTTTTCACAAAATGGCGGACAGTCAAAGTTAATGGTTCGATTTTAACGAAAAAAAACGCCCGTTTTTTGGCTATAAAACGGCCATTTTTTTTTCGAAAAAAAAATCGAACGATTAAAGACTACATTTTTATGTATTAAATAAGCCTGCAAAATTTCAAGAAGATCGGTTCATTAGTGTTCGAGGAATCTTGGTCACCGACTTCAGAAATGCCATTTTGAGAAAAACGCGTTGAAAGTTTCAATTTCAGTTTACACGAAGAAAACATTTTTTTTGTAAACTTACATAGAGTCAACTATTTCGGGCCCATACAGAAGTATGGGCCCGGATACTTATACTTCAAAAAAATGCAATTAAAAAAAAATCGATTTTTTCAAAATCGCAAGTGGGTATAACCCCTTAATCACCTCTAAAAAATGTAATTTTTAATTTTTGGTCAGAGTGAGGTTCGTATAGAAGAAAAACATGTTCTTAAAATAATCCTCAAATCGTGTTGATTTCCGATAAAAATTGTGGCCTCCAGAGTGTACACAAGTAGCAAAGTCTGATGGCGACCTTCCATATTTTCAGAGGAAATGCTTCGAAAAAATTAAAATATTTGTTTGAAAATAAGTATAAAACATTCTCAAAGTTTGAATAAATTCTATTAATTCATTCCTTGTAAAAAAAATCACACAAATCACTAAAAAAAACGTGCTCCTAAACTGGTTTCCCGCCTTAATAGGGAACGGCTCTCGATATTGCTCGATGCTGCTGTTACCTTCGCTCACTCTTCGACTAAAGCCCCTCAGCCTCAAGTTTCGTCTGTACTTCTTTCATACCGTTCTTCCAACTTGAACAGCTTACCTTCTGCTTTTTTTTTCTATCCCATCATCTTCACATTTTGCCGGGTATTAGTTGAGGTCAAAGGAAAAAAACGAACAAATCTGCGTACTGCTTGACTTATCAGCGATTAATGGGGAAAAGTTTTTTTTTCCTTCGAGGTATTATAAAAATTGCAACTTCGCCATTAAAAATAGGGATAATCCCTCGTCGCCGTGCGCTCGCTGTGAATTTTCTCATCCGTGAATTCCAACCTTTCCTCGCGTTCCGCACACTTTGCGCGCGAAGCTCCATAGACCTAAGTAGATACGTACACATATTTACGTACGCATGTAATAGTCAGCCTTCACGGACTCGGCGACGAGTGACCATCGGATTTTAATAACGACACTTCGTCCTCGCCTCGTGGCTGAAGGATTTTTCCCGAGCTTGTAAGACCTTGGAAAAATGTATTCTATCGGAATTTCCCGCTGAGTAGGAATTTATCCACCCCCTCAACCCTTCCCCTTTCTCGTGACAAGCGCAGGGAAAATGTCTCCCGAAGTGCATCCATAAATCGACCAAGTCTTCAACAGCCCTCGACGGGCTTCTATTCCTTATTGAAAACCCTTGTCCTTAAGGGGTTACGTGTGTTTAAAAAATTTTAGAAATACATTTTTTTTAATTTACTACCCAATAGTACAATGTCACTAGAATATTCTGCCAAAGTTTTAAGGGGTTACCCCCACTTGCGATTTTGAAAAAATCGATTTTTTTTTATTGCATTTTTTTGAAGTATAAGTATCCGGGCCCATACTTCTGTATGGGCCCGGAATAGATGACTCTATGTAAGTTTACAAAAAAAAATATTTTCTTCGTGCAAACTGAAATTGAAACGTTAAACGGGTTTTTCTCAAAATGGCATTTCTGAAGTCGGTGACCAAGATTACTCGAACACTAATGAACCGATCTTCTTGAAATTTTGCAGGCTTATTTAATACATAAAAATGTAGTCTTTAATCGTACGATTTTTTTTCGAAAAAAATGGCCGTTTTATAGCCCAAAAACGGCCGTTTTTTTCGTTAAAATCGAACCATTAACTTTGACTGTCCGCCATTTTGTGAAAAATGAATATTTTTTTAAATCCTTCCATTAAAGACTAGTTTATACTTATATTTGACTAAATCCATCCGCATTTTTTTTCAGATGATCCACTTCGCCGCAATGTTGGTCACCGCAAACCGTGTATATAAAAACATTATTTCATTGACGGCCATTTGTCACTAAACAATGTAATATTTTTCAATAAAAAATTACTGAAAGTTCTTCAAGATGTGTTCTTTAAGATAGTATATTGATCGATTAAAAAAGTTTTGTAGTTTTCTTTTAAAAAATTCATGAAAAAGGCCTTTTTTGCGCTACAAGTGGGGGTAACGCCTTAAGTCAATTGGAGTAAAAGTCTAAGAGAGAGAGTCTTTGGGAATTCCCCCCGTTGGGAAAGACCAGCCGGGAGCGACGCAGGTATATAGCATTTTTCTCAAAACACTATTTTTGAAATTGGTGGACGCGATTTCTCAAAAAGTAATGCACCGATCTTATCGAAATTTTGCGCACTTCTTCAAAATAGCATTGACTAGCGATTGAACGAAGGTTTTTTTTTTATTACAACTAATTTCATAAGGTTATACGTAGTGTAAAGTGTGCCAAAAATTAAACTATTTTGCATACAACTCTGCCAAAAATTCAAATTTCAATTTTTTAAAAATCCCTTGTTCAATCGCGAGCTATACTTATCTACTAACAGATAAAATTTGGTTTTTTAGGGGGTCTTCTCACTTTAGACGCTAAAAAAGGCTATTTCCATGATTTTCTTAATGGTTTATATTATCGATATTGGTATAAAAGTTGTTACACTTAATAAATATACTTTCGAAATATATTTTCAAAATATGTTATGTATTTTTGTAACCCAAACAAACTTTAAACGCGTTTTTCTCGAAACAACGTTTTTCGACGACTTGTTGATAAAGTCGAAACTACTGAACCGATACTTATGAAAGTTTAACCACATATTCTTTACAACTATAGCTATCGCGCATATCAAGGACTTTTTAAATTTTTGATATTTACAATTTTTTTTGTTGCCAAAAACGGTGAAAAACTCAGTTTTCGTTTTTTTTTTTTTCGAAAAATGTCCGCCGTTTTGTTATTTGTGCATATATAAAAAATCGTATGATATGCGCTATGGCCATTAACATACTGAATCTTAAACCGTTTGATTTTTTTGCTTCGGATCATCCATCTCCAAGATTTCATCAACAGCGCAGACCTACATTTTTTAGGACGTTTTTTCAACTAACCTTTTTCGTCTATAAATAGTGACTTAAATAAATAACTTTGTTTAAAATGTATTTCGAAAGTGTATTTATTAAGTGTAACAACTTGTATATCAACATATATAATATAAACCTATCAAAAAATTCAATTAAAGTAGCCTTTTTAGCGTCTAAAGTGAGAATACCCCTCAATTTCAGATAAACCTTTCATGAGTTGTCCTGACCACCACGAGGACACTTTTTTAAGGAGTCTCCGAAAACGAGGCCTCCCAGCTGAATTTCCCAAATTTGTGGACGAATTTTTTTTTTTAATATTGTTGAAATGTTGCTCTTTTGTGTGCTCAACATTTTGAACAAAATAATTTATACATTACACATTTTTTAATCGAGAAAATATGCTTTTTTGGCTTCAAAACTCACGTAACCCCTTAAAATTTGACTTTGGTAGAAAAAATGGCACCCGACTCCACTCCATGAAAATGAGAAAAACGTCCTGAGGCAAAAGCACAATATGCAAAATGGGAGTGCAGCATCATCGATGAAATCCAGAGGAGAAAAAAATATTCTATTCGATGTTATCCAGTAGTCGATAGGTTGCGATAGCAACCGGTATAAGTATAAATGGGATTACGTTGTGTAAACGCGACGTTCGTTAATCCAGTTGCCGTGTTACGCGGACATGCCGGTTATAACCGTGGCGAATAGTCCGGCCGAAACTCCAGTGTGGAGGGTGGTATGGACGAGAAGAGAAAACCGGAGGGTGAACGAGGATGGATATAGGGGGTTGTAAGGGGATTGGTGGCGCATGGGGAAAGTGCAACTACAACGAGCGGAAAGGACGGGACGAATGTAGAGGTTCGTACGCACGCACGTAGGGTGAGTTTTAACTAGAGGGATGGGCGTAACGAGGACGATGCGTGTGCAGTTGACAGGACCCGCGGTGCCAACATGCCCCCGAACCGCAATGTAAATCGCATAAAGTCCTCGTGGCCGACGGCAAACGGCCTGAGCGCCCAGTTTTTGATCCTCCATGATCCGAAACTATATATATATATGTGTGTGTGTGTGTGTACACTTATATATATATATATATATATATATATATATAATTGTGTATGAGTGGATTGTACACCAGTGAATAATATGAGTAAACAAGCCAGGTATTTGCAGGTTTTCGAATGGAAAATTGAAAGAATGGGGAGAAGGATTTCCAGAGATCGATGCGTTTCAATGTGCGGGACTAGGGTAGGTGAATTTTTTTAAAATGGGGAAAGCGGATCAAACAAACAATTTAGTCTGAATAAAAAATTGACAGGATAATAAAAGTCCTTGTAAAATCATGCCCATGCTTAAGGGGGTGCGATTTTCACACGTTTACGTCATCATTTTCCCTTCAGACACTTTTTTCACCCTTAGAATTTTTCTCCGTCCAAATTTTCTTCGACTGTCTCGAGTCTGATCTCTCGTTGCACTGTTGCTGGGCAACTTTGAATTCTTTCTGCCTTCCCAGTCAGCACCTACCGAGAAATCATATCCAGGCTACCACCAGTGAGGTTCGCGAGGGATTCGGCTGCAATTTCGTTTGTGAAGCGTACAGAGAAAATCCCGCCGTCGAATGATGTCCGGAGACAAACGTACACTTTCAAAGAACCAACGCTCCCGTCCAACCATAACACATCTTCACGCCATTTCACCTTATCTGTCTTTTTTTCACGTCTTTTTGCCCCGGCCTTTTCGTTTTGATTTTACAGACTTCCTCTCTGCCTCTCTTTTTGTCTGGGCTTTTTCACGCTCATGTTATCCGGACCATCAATTTCTAGTTCACTTGCTCCAGCTTCCTTTGTCTCATATTTTTCCGACTCTCCAGGATATCGCCTTGATGAAAAGGGATTCGATGGAGCCGGGATAAAGGGTACGGAATCTAGCCTTTGGTTATTGATGCATAACATCCTTGGAGGATCGCGAAGATGCGAGGTTATTGGATGGATCCAATTTCTGATTCACCTCCCTTATTTATTTTGCAAGCGACGTTTGCAGAATCTTCAATACACTCTGTAGAGGCTTGATGTGCTTTTCTTTTCATTTGTCAAGTTATTGAGGTTGTCCGATTTTTGAGGTTCAACATCGTCGCGCCACTCGAACCACTTGACCCTTGGATTGATTGGACCGGGATAAAGGGCCCGCGGCGTAGCCTTTGGATATTGATGCGTAGCATCCTTGGAGGATCGCGAAGATGCGAAGTTATTGGATGAATCCAACTTCTGATTCACCTCCCTTATTTATTTTGCAAATGACTTTTGCAGAATCTTCAATACATTGTGCAGAGGCTTGATCTTCTGCTTTTCTTTCCATTTGTCAAGTTATTGAGGTTGTCCGATTTTTGAGGTTCAACATCGTCGCGCCACTCGAACCACTTGACCCTTGGATTGATTGGGCCGGGATAAAGGGCCCGCGGCGTAGCCTTTGGATATTGATGCATAGCATCCTTGGAGGATCGCGAAGATGCGAGGTTATTGGATGAATCCAACTTCTGATTCACCTACCTTATTTATTTTGCAAGTGACTTTCGCAGAATCTTCAATACATTGTGCAGAGGCTTGATCTTCTGCTTATCTTTCCATTTGTCAAGTTATTGAGGTTGTCTGATTTTTGAGGTTCAACATCGTCGCGCCACTCGAACCACTTGACCCTTGGGTTGATTGGGCCGTAAACCGCCTGGCCGCGATTAGGGAAGGAAAAATTACGAACGTAACATCATTCCTGTAATGGATACACGGAGAGAGAAAGGCCACCGCAGTTTAGTGGCACTTGTGTATGCAAAAAGTTTTATACATCACGTAGCGAACAAGGCACTCTACGAGGCTTATTTGCAGAAAGATCGTAAAGAGTTTGATGCTTCTTTATTGCTGCATGTTCTTCCTCATTCGCATATCCGTCTGCCTGCCTCCCTCTCTTTCTCTCCGTTGTTCCTATTGTTACGCGTCCTGGAGGTAATAAAAAAAGTTTCTACTTCTTCGGCAGCTTTGTTGAGTATTTCTTGAGTCTCGAGGAAAATGAAATTTCACTGCAAAGTCCCCGGGAGTTTTCTCAAAGGCTTTCAAACGTACATCTCAATCTCCCAACCCCTTGATAATTTGTCCCGGGTTGACGCAATAATTTCCGGATTATCTTTAGCCTTTACTTTACTATTTCTCGCCCTTTTTGCCGCTCCACCATTCGTGCCCTTCTCCGAGAATACGTACTCGTCTATATGTATGATGCATCTTCTCTTTCTCTCTTTTGCGTTCACCCCTGGCTCTCTCATTGAGCCGAGCACTTGGAAACTTTGGCGTTACTGTTCTCGCGCCAGATTACTCGTAGGAAGAGTCCGGATAGTTCCGTCACGTTCGTCTCCGGATCTACACCCGGTTGCGCAGCTCTTTCTTCACCTGTATATCGCACCATCAACCGGTGAACTCTCTGTCTCTCTCTCTCTCTCTCTCTCTCTCTCTCTCTCTCTCTCTCTCTTTAGTTTCCAAGCGCCACAAAGTTACAATGGGTTTTTTCCTTTCCCTTTTACTTTCTCTCTCTTTCTCTCTCTCTATCTCTCTCCATTTTCACCCCTTCTCCGAGCAGCAACCCTTTGAGGTCTCTTGCTCACCCCCGTAAGTGTATGTAGAGCGAGAGATTGTAGAGAGGCGCGTAGTATAAAGTGGTTGACGAGTTACGCGTATATCTTTTCGCTTTCCAACGATCTGCTGCATTATAAAAGGCACGGCATTTAAATTCGCTTGCGAAGAATCAGTCTCTCATAAATTTACGCTCGCGTGAACTATGAAAAAACATTCCCTCGCTGTCGCATTGATTTTATTCCACTTTTCGATGTGGTCTTTGTTCCTGCATGTAGAGTATTATCGTCGTACGATCGAGCAAAGATTTCAGAAATTCAATCATCTGCATTCTTTTTTTCGTAGACAATGGGCACCTGTCAAATAATGACGATTCTTTGAGTTATTTTGAAAGCTCATGGTACGAAGGATGTATGCTTTATATCGATTTTGTAATTTCTAAGTTCGTTAATGGAAAAGTACATTTCGAACTTGTTGCATCTATGCTATGTTGGCTATCGGGACATATGGCTGTTTTGAAGACGTTTTTGTATATTTTTCTTTAAGGCGTTACCCCCACTTGTAGCGCAAATAAAGGCCTTTTTCATGAATTTTTTTAACGAAAACTACAAAACTTTTTTAATCGATCAATGTACCATCTTAAAGATCACATCTTGAAGAACTTTCAGTAATTTTTTTATTGAAAAACATTACATTGTTTAGTGGCAAGTTTAGGCCGTCAATGAAATAATGTTTTTATATACACGATTTGCGGTGACCAACATTGCGGCGAAGTGGATCATCTGAAAAAAAATGCGGATGGGTTTAGTCAAATATAAGTGTAAACTAGTCTTTAATCGAAGGATTTTAAAAAATATGCATTTTTCACAAAATGGCGGACAGTCAAAGTTGATGGTTCGATTTTAACGAAAAAAACGGCCGTTTTTTGGCTATAAAAAGGCCATTTTTTTTCGAAAAAAAAAATCGAACGATTGAAGACTACATTTTTATGTATTAAATAAGCCTGCAAAATTTCAAGAAGATCGGTTCATTAGTGTTCGAGTAATCTTGGTCACCGACTTCAGAAATGCCATTTTGAGAAAAACGCGTTTAAAGTTTCAATTTCAGTTTACACGAAGAAAATATTTTTTTTTTGTAAACTTACAAAGAGTCATCTATATAAAAAACTGCACTTCAAATTGCACTTCAAAAAAATTCAATAAAAAAAAAACCGATTTTTTCAAAATCGCAAGTGGAGGTAACCCCTTAACGAATAGTTGATTTTTGCTACATGTTGATCCTTGAAACGACCAAAGCATAATACAAGTACGATATAAGTATGACATAAGTGAAATTATATTCATCCAAAGGTGATTTTGAGGACGGGGTGCACGGAATTTTGAGTATGAGAACATTGAAGGTCCTCGAAGTTGAAAGTCTTCAGAATCGCCATTCTCCATAAACATGTGTATATGTATCTGCACTTAGTGAGCACAGTTCATTTTTTTCTGTGGTATCAATACCTGTGCGAATGTAGAAAAAAACACGACCCTTGAGCTCTTCGATCGGTTCATTGCGAAAAATCAATTTGTTGTTGAATGGGTACCGTTAAAACCGATTCGTTAAGGGCTGTCGTATTGGACGGTAACTCCACATTTTTCACTGTACAACGTCAATGGGATCTGGATGCCTCATTAATTTGAAAAGCTCTCTTCTTTTATTCGGAACTGTTCAGATCCATCTTAAACGTACTTTGCCCTAAGCGCCCGCTCGAATCCGTTGAACCGACGGCAAAAAAGAAACCACGAGTGGGAACACAGAATTTTCACTCCAGCGCTCGAACCGAATAGACAAATGAAGAAAAAAAATACAATTCAACGTACAAGTGGAATCGATGAATCGTGGCTTTTTTCGAATCGAGCTTTGATTCGTTTGGGGGGGGGGGGGGGGAATTGTGGAGACGGAGTGAGGAAGCCGAGAGAAAAGGCAAAAAGATTGATGAGGAAAAGGGATTTGAAAAAATCATTGGGATTCGGACCAGCCTGAGCTGGCTCTCTCTCTCTCTCTCTCTCTCTCTCTCTCTCTCTCTCTCTCTCTCTCTCGTTCCAGCTTATAATTGAAAGCATCGCACATGCGAAAGAATATAAAAAGGGGGGAGCACGCAGCCCATTCGGATACGTACGTGGTCGTTGAAACTCTCGCGTCATCCAGTTGAGAAAGTCTTTGCGGACGAAGAAGTCTGCAGAAGCAGGCTCAAAATAATCACAGGGGAATCATAAGAATGGAACGGCAGGGTTCACACAGGCGATGAATTTCACCCGAGGGCTCAACTGCCCTCGGGCCTTTTCCTCTTGGATGCCCCATCACGGAATCGTCTAACGGCCACTACGAACATTATCGGCGTCGTTGAGCATCCGATACGATTGGTATATACATTAAAGGGAGGCCAGGCTGGGACTCTCTTGATGTCATCCCAGATATAGAAAATGATAGCGCGAAAAGAGATTGAAAGAGCTTGTAAGCGTTAGCTGTAATCTCGGAAAATCTTTCCCGGCTCCCTTATAAACGAATGTATGACGTTTTTCCCTGCCGCACGAACGCTTACACGATGTTCAGCCGCTCCAGTCAATAAAATCTAAAGATAGTTGAAACGGGCAAGTAGGGGGTGATAAAAGTGAGCACGCGAAGGCGAGAAGTTGATTTTGGTACGAAGTGTAATTAGATTTTAAGTGCTGACACTCAAAGTGCCTAATTTTTTTTACCAATAGAGAACGCACGCACTCGCTTCATGGCTCGTCCGTTGAGGGGATATACCAGTGTGAACGATGAAAATTTCGGTGATTTTCGGGAATTTTTTAGAAGAAAAGTACTCGATTGAATGTTTCGGAAAATTAAGAATATATTTGGTTATATTTGAATTATATTACATAATTTTTTCATATAAAAATATTGAGATCCAAGCGACTTATGCACTGTGTTCGGAGGCGCCAAAAAAAAGTTCCTCGACTGCTGACATGATTCCGGCCGGTTGAGTAGCTGTAGCCAAAAAAGGAAAAAAATGTCGTTAAACTGAAGATATTTCTTGTACAATGACGTAGGATTTTCGAAAAATATCAAAATCTAACAAAATGGCGTAGTTATGAAAAAAAGTCTGTTTTCTTGCCTATAAAATGGTCGTTTTTTTCAATGCCCAATCGTCATCTTCCATCCAATAAAAAATATCCTACGTCATTGTATAGTAAATATATTCAAGAATACTCAGTTCAAATTTCAAGTAAATCGGATAATTGCTCTTTGAGTTACAATGACAGCAAATTTGAAAAATCTCATTTCGAGAAAAACGCGTTTAAAGATTTTACTATCGATTTTGCAAGATAAAATGATTAGAGATACGGTCTTGGAATTTTTACAGGATATTCTTGAAAGTGAAAACTGTCGAAAAGGCAAAAACTCGATTTTTTAAAAGTGTCACACTGGTATAGCCCCTTAACACTCCCAGAAAGACGAACCATCACTTAGGTCGCTTCGTTCGTCACGTTATTCACCTTTCTTCGCTTTATCTTATTGTTCCCGTACATTTTTCTGGATCTAGAATGCTCCAGTGCGAGGAACAAGGACCGTCCATTTTCATAAAAGACGACGTGACGATTTGTCTCGCACGTGAGGTTCTTTGTCCTGTCTCGTTCGCCGTTGGGCTCGACGTTCAGCCAGCCCGTAAATTTATTGACCAGCCGAGACGCGCCGATGCCACTAGCATACGTACACATTTTTCGATTCATCGCTGCTCGACTGTCGCACTCATTCTTTTTTGCACCTATCACTCTTGCTTAGAGCGTGACACTCGTCGAGTCATCCTTGGATGAGAGGTCTCGAGGGCAGCCCTGGAGCGTGATGATTGATTTTGTTGCTCTTTAAGTTTAGCATCTTCCAGGAATATTCCAAAGATCCAGAGAAAACTTTCCAATATGATTTTTCCTATGCCCTTGCGGGGTTCGCCTCACCCATGCCTTACACTTGTATCCCACACTTATTATTGCAGGGTTTTGAGTTCCTGAGTGAAGCGTTAGAATTCTGTCCAGCATCGCTCTTTGCTGATGACTCACTGTGTCGCAAGAGGGCACAGGGAAACTGCGGAAAAACCTGTGCTGACGCAGGTGGCTGTTTCTTACAGATGATCAGTTAAACTATCGCTTGTTCAGTATTCGAAGAGCAACCCACGACTGAGCAGTTTTCCACCCGAGGCTCAGGCCAATGGCGCTTGAAACGGAAGATCGTGGTGGCAGGAAACTGACTGCGTGTCCGCCACGGTTTGTGACTTCTAAAAATCATATGCATACGTTTTATAGCAGTGTCAAGGAGGGATACATATGGTGCCATCACAAGTCTTCAGGTCTAGCTGAAGAGTCGTCCTAATCGTCACTCATGATGACCAGGATGGCTGCGCAGTGATCTATCCGATTATTGGCCCGGGCCAATGCTGTTTGAAATGGAAGATCGCGGAGGCAGGAAAGCGACTGTGCATCCACCACTGTTGGTGACTTCTGAATAGCATGTGCCTAACTTTAACAGCAGCGTGCAGGAGGGATGTATAGAGTGCACATCAAAAGACTTTAGGTTTAGCTTAAGAGTCGTCCTAATCATTACTCATGATGACCAGGATGGCTGCGCAGTGATCTATCCGATTATTGGCCCAGGCTAATGCTGCTTGAAGTGGAAGATCGCGGAAGCAGAAAACCGACTGTGCATCCACCACTGTTGGTGACTTCAGAATAGCATGTGCCTAACTTTAACAGCAGCGTGCAGGAGGGATGTATAGAGTGCACATCAAAAGGCTTTAGGTTTAGCTTAAGAGTCGTCCTAGTCGTCACTTAAGATGACTAGGATGGTTGCGCAGTTATCCGTCCAATTATTGGCCAAGACCAATGCTGTTTGAAATGGAAGATCGCGGAGGCAGGAAACCGACTGCTCATCCACCACTGTTGGTGACTTCTGAACAGCATATGCATACGTTTTATAGAAGCGTGCAGGAGAGATGTATAGAATGCCATCAAAAGACTTTAGGTTTAGATGAAGAGCCGTCCTAGTCATCACTCATGATGACTAGGATAGCTGCGCAGTTATCCATCTGAGTATTGGCCCAGGCCAATGCTGCTAGAAATGGAAGATCGCGGAGGCAGGAAACCGACTGCTCATCCACCACTGTTGGTGACTTCCGAACTGGATATGCATACGTTTTAAAGAAGCGTGAAGGAGGGATATATAGAGTACCATCA
Source organism: Ophion slaviceki (assembly GCA_944452715.1). Taxonomy (NCBI): domain Eukaryota; kingdom Metazoa; phylum Arthropoda; class Insecta; order Hymenoptera; family Ichneumonidae; genus Ophion; species Ophion slaviceki. Next base: position 24,794,962 of record OX101793.1, on the reverse strand, counting down.
AAAGACTTCACGTTTAGCTGAAGAGTCATCCTAGTCATCACTCATTACGACTAGGAAGGATTAGAAATACGCAAGTCTTCTAGCTCGTTCGAAACCATCTTTCAAAGACTTTTCAAGTGTCATTTGCATCAAATTACCATGTTGAGGAACATACGCATCCCGGCATTATCCTCCAAGTTCCAAATTTCGAAGTAGCTTATAGAGATAAGTGGACAGGCTGATTGGGTTATCAACAACCCTCATGTATTCGTGGCCTTTATTCCGCCACCTCCTCGCTCCTTCGTCACGACGCAACATTCTACTTGAAGGCAAAATCTCAGAACGGAAGATCCTAAGTACGCGGATAGGAGGAGACACAGGTACGTCACGGTGAGACAGCGGATAATCGCTGTTTAGCTCCTTGATGAATGTATAGCGTCAGCTCGGAACTTTAAGTCGGTGTTGCGAAGCTGAGCTTAGCAACCACGGCAGGCTGGATAAGAGTTTGCAAGATAGTTCGCGATGGTGTATGCACGGGCGCGAACTTGCGAGTTTATGGGTATGAGGAATAAGAACCTTCGAGCTCCCGGGCAACAACGCACCACCAACAGAACTCAGATCCAGCTAAAGGCGTTACTGCGAGCTTTCCCATCTACTTGCCTCCCGAAACGATGACTTCCGGACTTTCGAGCATCCTCTTGTTTAATATACGTCTTTGTTGCGGGCAACTTTGTGTCATAAGCGAAGGAGTTGGGCACAGCGATGGAAGAAAAAGAACATCGCGAATCTCCGATATTTCACTCTGCTACTGAACAACTAAAAGCCACTCGGAATATCATTTTTGGGAGATCTCGCAGGAAGCGAATGTTGACTTGCGGCTTTGAAGACAATAGTGGCCTGAGCTGATGCTTGGAAGTGTGACGGCTTAGCCGCGCAATGACTTTCCGGCAGAAGGCAGTTTCGCTGACTTTCCAATGGTGACACGATTGAAGCTCAATAACATCACAATCGAATGTATCGACACAGGTTTATACGAAAAGAGCATTAGGAAAAGGTGTGGGTAAGCTTTTCCGACTCGGAGTAGTCAAATGGAAAGTGTAGCCTTTAAGCGGCTATACCAGTGTGAACGCTGAACATTCGGGTGATTTTCGGGAATTTTTTGGAAGAATAGTACTCAATAAAATTATTCGGAAAATTAAGAATATTTTTGCCTACATTTGACCTACGAGGGTGGGGTGAAATGTTTCCGGCCTGACCAAGAGATGGTGCCACTAGGTCTAGTTTTGGAGCGGCGTCCTACAGTACCATTCCTACCGAGCTTGTATGTACAGTTTCAGCCCAATCGCTACGTTAGTTTGCGTTTGAGAGCACATTGCGCGAGACGCTTCCGTTGTTTTCGTAAAAATGGAAAAATTGGAAAAACGTGCTGTCATCAAATACTTCCATTTGAAAGGTTTTACACCAAAACAAATAAAAGAAGAGATGGATTCAGCACTAGGAGACTCCTCCCCATCATATTCAACTATTAATCAGTGGGTTTCTGAATTTAAAATTGGTCGTGTGAGCACCTCTGACGAGCTTCGCTCAGGACGGCCCGTTGAAGTCACAACTTCAGAGATGATTGAAAAAATCCATAAAATAGTGTTGGAAGACCGCAGGTTGAAAGTGCATGAGATAGCTGAGATCTGTAGGATGTCAGCTGAACGTGTGCGAAATATTTTGCACAACCATTTGAACATGGAAAAGCTGTGTGCAAGGTGGGTGCCGCGTTTGCTAACGCTCGACCAATCGAGCGTTTGCTAATGCTCGACGCTACCGACAATTTGGCGCTGTATAGACGTAATCCAAACGAATTTTTGCGTCGATTCATAACTGTTGATGAGACATGAGTCCACCACTACACTCCTGAAAGTAAAGAACAGTCAAAACAGTGGGTTGGAAAAGGGGAACCAACCCCAAAGAAGGCAAAAACAATTTTATCGGCAAACAAGGTTATGGCTACTGTTTTTTGGGATGCGAGAGTTATGAGAAATGTATCAGTGTTGATAGAGATTATGTTGAAAAATAAAGCAAAAAAAAATTTTAAATAACGTTTTTCTTGGTCAGGCCGGAAACTTTTCACCCCACCCTCGCATATCACATAATTTTTTCATAGAATAATATTGAGATCCAAGCAACTTATAGCGCATCGGAGGCGCCAACAAAAAAAGTTCCCCCACTGCTGACATGATTCCGGCCGATCGAGTAGCTGAAACCGAAAAAGGAAAAATGTCGTTAAACTGGAAGGTATTTCCGGTACAATGACGTAGGATTTTCGAAAAATATCAAAATCTAACAAAATGGCGTAGTTATGAAAAAAAGTCTGTTTTCTTGGCCATAAAATGGTTTTTCCAATGCCAAATCGTCAATTTTCATCCAATCAAAAATCCTACGTCATTGTAGAGTAAATATTTTCAAGAGTACTCAGTACAAATTTCAAGGAAATCGGACAATTCCTCTTTGAGTTACAATGTCAGCAAATTTGAAAATCTCATTTCGAGAAAAATGCGTCTAAAGATTTAACTATCGATTTTTGCAAGATAAAATAATATTGATATAAATGATAATGATATTCTTGAAAGTGTAAACTGTCGAAGAAGGCAAAGTAAATTGGTTTTTTGAAAGTGCCACACTGGTATAGGCCCTTAACGTAAAGAAATAGTATCAGACAAGGCTGCCAGTGTAAGGCAGCCTTGAGACAACACAAGCAATTCCAAAAAAATTGCAGACGATCATGTTGTCATTCATAAAGATAGCTGTCTGGGAATTATCTTATCACGTGCACAATTTTCTTCCACCCGCGAGCTTTTGGGTGTAAGAAAAAATTTTGAATAGGGTTGTAAACGGTCAATTGAGCTGTCGTGCCGAGTACAACCATCATTCTTCGTTCAACGGCGGCCCTGTTTTCTACATGACGAGGGAAATCGAAGGATTTTCAATGAGAACTCCGAAGGGGTTCGGATGTGTCGCTACGAGGGTTGCCCAAAAGCCAAATCGTTGCAAAAAAAGCCCAAAAGAAAATGCCTGTTGCCGAATCGTGTTTATGTGCGTGTATACACATATCAATACATCATGTTCGTGTCTACGAGGGTATCGAATTCGATCACTGTCTTATTGATGTACGAGAATTTAATGGTACAACGCGGGGCTCGTGCGACACGAGTGTATTCGCTCTATAAAAAAAAAAAACCCTCCCACGTTACTTGTCCTCTCGGTATCGTTGTTTCGCGAAAATTCCTGGCGAAACGAGTATTTCGCCTTGTCGTTCGTCCCTGCGCCATTCTCGTTGGGGATGCGACACCAATAGCAATTTTGTGATCGAATAAACGTTTCGGTGGCTCGTACGCAAATCTTGTTCGCCCTCCCCCCTTTTTTATTATCGGGGGGTTGAATACGTCTGACACTTTGAGCAGTCGTTTTATTATTCCAATGCCACATCGATATCGACATCGTGGAGAGATTCTCCCCGGCCGCGCTATGAATTTATATCGCGTGCATCCCCTGTACAGAAGAGGGGTGAAATAGAACTTTTAGGGGGACGAATGTGGTTAGCCGAAATGTTGTATCAGAGATCACCAGACCGCATGTAGAATTTCTCCGAGAGTCCTTGGACCGTATGAAGGATACGCAGGACTTCTCTCTTTCTCGAGGCCCTCCTTCTTTTATCCTACCCTTCTGGATACGTACCCTTGAGACTCGTAAGGCGCTCCACAGGCGCTCGAGTAACTTTCCGAGCTGTTCCTCCGGCGACTTCCGGTCTGTACACTCTCATTCGGCAAGTGGAGGAAACGGAACGATACTTTGAGGGCGAGTTTGGGCAAATTACCAGGGGAGTTAACGAAAATAGTGCAACTGCAAAGTCGAATTGTCTTTCACGAGACATTTCGCATCTTGGAGACATTTCCTTTACGTGAAATACTTAATTTTTCTTTTTCTTTGCTCTCGGTACATCCTTTCACTCGAGCAACAACGTTGACTCAATTTGTTTTCGCGGTACATTGTTTGCGGAGCTCTCGACGTGTATGGAGTAAGATGAAAGGAAATAAATGCCGTCACCCAGGGGAATCGAAGAGACTCGTGGCCGTGCAACAAGATATTCAGTTCTTCGTACATCGTCGTCGTCGTCGTCTTCGTCGTCGTCCTCTTCTCAAAGCACTCGGAAATTTTTCCAGAATGATCCGAGCAGCCGGAAGTCTCTTGTCGGCTTCACACTGAAAATTCCGATGTTCGTTGGACAAGGGATGAAAAGGGTGCTTTCGACGACGGCATATCGGAAGTCCTTCCTCGTAACTGCGAAAACGAGAGGAAAGCTTTACAACACGTACGAGAAAGTCGATCGCAAGGTATAAGGCCCTTTTTCTCCCTCCCCCCCCCCTTTCTCTCATGTCGCTGCATCGGTTAGCCAGCATCACCTAGCTGGAACGAGATCTCCCTTTTCACATCGTTCACTGGCTCTTTCGTTCTTGTTTCCTCGCTCGAACCTCTCGGACTACGATTTATGAGATCCTGAGGGAGCTCGCTATCTGGCCAGGAAGTAATACCCTCTTTTTTCGGTACTGAAGCGAAGCACCGGCAAGCCTCAGGAAATAATGGGGAATGGAGCAAGCGAGCGAATGCAGTCACGACCGGTCTAGGATTTTCTCCAAGCTGAACTGAATCGCTTTGCTCATAAACAGCCATTGGCGTTTGGTAGTGCGACAATGGAACATCGGGTATTCCGTAGCGCTGATTGCAACGGATATGGACAAAAGTGATGCAAAATGTGTGGCACTGAGATGTTCCTTTTGTCCCGGGTAGCCTCTTGGTCCTAAGACTGCACCTTTGCAGAAACGACAGAGAAGAAGGTGGCTCGAGGAAAGTGGCTCCTTTCACAGTACCTTTGATTGCGAAGCAGAAAACTCGGAATGTCTTTTGGTAGTTGATTGGTGGCGCTTTTTCGAGGCGCGAGGGAAAAAGCGCGAGACTGGAAGAGAGATATCCTTAATCGTCGGCGATCCGGCATCAAGAGCGTGCCACGAGCGAACGGGCCAACGGCAACCGTGAGGATGAAGACGGAAAAACGGAACAGGCGAAAAAGAAGATACACCCGAGGGATGAAACTTGAGAGTGTTTCTAACATTGCTGGCCGTACACTTTCCCGACGGAGTAGCACCGAGACAGAAAGAGAGTGAAAAAATGAAACCTGGGATGAAGAATTGCTCAGGGATATCCCGTAGAAAATGGCAGGCTGCAGATAAAATGGAAGACGAAGGGGGGAAACGGATGGAGAGACATCGCAGCGACGTTGAATCCCGAGGATTCCTCGATGCAGTAGAAGCGAAGCGTCCGAACTCAATTACAGAAGTTACAACCCGCATTTCCCTCCTCGACCTCGTCCGGCTGCAGCGTCCCTCAATCTTCAGCTATCGTCTTTGCTGCCTTCATCCGCCGTTTGCCCGTTCCAGTCCACTTTTTACGCCCTTCGACCTGGACCGCACTGTTTGCCATACAGAACCTAACCCCTATGATCTTCGACGCTCCAAACTTTCGCCAATCGCAAAATCAGAGCCTCGGATTTGATTGACGGAAAAAGCCAAACTGGCTTTATTACCCTTGACATGTCGTTATTCCCGGCGAGGAAACGGTTGATGTTCTATTAACTAGAAGTTTCTGACCCCATATTCCGCAAAAGTTGATTAGCGCGCGTATTCCCGAGGCCTGCTAGCCCAAAGCAGCTTTTGATGTCAACTCGTGTATCCTGTGATGACGCGTGGAGGAACCGACGAATGATGCTCAGAGGTCAAAGGTAGTTGGGCCATGTCCGCTGATGGGAGTGTCGTCAATCGACAGCTGTTCCTTTACATGCCAAGGACCAGGTCCTTTCGGCTACGCGATGAAGAATGGAGTGGAATATGAGGAATGAGGGGGATGACGTCTGCCGTTGTAGCATCCCTTGCCGCTCTGTCGACGGGATTCCCTGATATACGTACAGTTACGTGACTAAACTACGTCGAAGGCAACGTCGCCCAGCAGGGAAATGAGTTTACCCCCTCGGAATTTCCGGGTGTCTCCTGGCTTGAGAACAGAGCCAAAAAGGGAGGATCCAGACGGGGAGAAATTACGCGGGATTCGCTTGGAAGCACTGCCACGGCCAAACGCGTTAAGGTCATTACGTATTCATCCGATGCGACGAATCATCGACTCTAAGCTAGTGCTACTGTACGAGTGGCTTTACTACTCTCGAATTGTCAGCGACACAAACGCGAAGGACTAAAGCAGCTGATGTGCCAGCTAAGTTGGATGGGTTCATCCTCTTTGCTGATGAACTCATTCGGTACATCGGACTTAGAGACCTTCTTTTTTTTCGTTCTTTCCATTGGGCCTTCTCGTGACCGAGCTTCTGATATTCCATACCGTGACAACATTTTCAAACGAGATCCGGAGCAGGTGGATCTCCTACCCTTTGCCTTTCCATGTACACAATCTACGGAAATACATATTCCATTGTGCATTAACGAGGGGTCACTTAGTGACTAATTGCTTTCAAGAGCACGTCATTCACGGTTAATCATGCGGATCTTATTGAATTGCAGGAGGCGAGGAGGAGAGAGAAAGAGTATGCCTGTGGAGGGTGGAAAATGAAGGGAACAGCAGAGACGTTGTTCGTTAATGAGAATTGCGCTGGACTAATTATGTATGGGGTTGCGAGGTGTATATATATTTGCCGTGAGCTACAGCAGAGGCTACGTTTTCGTATAATTGGGCCATATTGTATTTGCAGCGGTAATTAGCGTCACTAATAAACACACGAATCCACCGTATGGCTATAATAATATGCTTCGCACGGTGACTCCGTCTCCTGAATATTTGACAGGTCGCGTAACCATGGCAACGTAAATTCCACCCACATTTTATATTCCATTATATTTCACCTGTAAATATATTCTCTACGAATGAAATTACTTCCGGTCCCATTACAACGCGGAATATCGCCTCTAACTTTTCCCTCGCTCCGTGCAATTTTTCTTTTCCAATTGTTTATTCATGCAGCCAGATCTTTTTGTACGAGTGGGCTCGAGACCTGGAGCCCATCGACTCTGTTCGCTCCGATCGTTTTTCCAACTTTTTCTACGTTGCTCATTGCACTTTGAGTGTCCTTCGGAGGTTTCTATTTTTTTGCGGCACTTCACTTCGCCTGTGTGCAACTCTGAGAAGTGAATTTGCGCGGCCCTCGCAGCCTCCATTAGCCCAGTGGCTGCATTTTTCATTCTTTCGTGCAAATTCTGTGCGCGTTCGTTTTGGACGTGTAACGAACGAATGGCAAGCTGGGAACATCAAGTTTTGCGATGAATTATCGGAGCCTCAGGGCAAACCGTGTTATGGCGTTGAGTACTCTGCCGCTGGGTACTTCCCATGTGGCTCTAAACTTTCCCATGCTCCCGTGCAGGAATGGTGGTAGATATCCAATTGGATTCGCTTGCTCGTTCCTACTTCCTGATAGGAAATGGGTCATCGCATTGGATCGCTATACTAAACCGTCACGCTCGTGTATTAGATTCTCAATTCTTCTTGAAATATCAATATACGAGGCGTAGGAAGGTATGCAAAGCCTTAAGGGGGTGATAGGTCACCTCGTTAGGAACATATATAACCTAGGCTACCTTAGTCCAACGTCGAAGGATTTCGGGTTATCATGGTAAGTATGGTTTTTGGAAAATTTCCAAAAATTTTACCTCTTATGTTAATGCTATTTTTTTTTAAATAGCATTAACATAGGAGGTATTTTTATTTTTTGACAAGTTTTTAATCATTCAACACGTCCCGGTTAATTAGTTGCGTGGGTACAGATGATTGTATTGGTGGTTGTCGATTAAATACACATTAAGCTAAGACGCAAACAAGTTTTTAGTTACCAGTTATTGTCTGTATGAACATTATGAACGAGTTAGTACCTAATTTTGGGAAATTTTCCAAAAATCATACTTACTATGATAACTTTGTAAACATTTAGGAAAAAAATCCTGATCTTGCCCATCATAAACGCATAATTACAAATGACTCAACGTTTCATTATGAATTGTATAAAACATTTACGGACGCAGCTTTTTTTCACAATAATCATCGATAATATTATACTTTTTCAAGTTCGTAGTAACGCAAAAGTTTTTCTTATACACGTGATAAAAATATAAAAATGCATAATTTTGCACTTTAATTATATATTTTACAAAATAATAGCATCTACAGAATAAATCTATGTCTCGTAATAAATTTCTGCTCCTTTTCGTTTTTCTGGGTACACCTGGTTCCGAAATTACGCTAGAAATGAAATCGTCCGTCGCTTCAGTATATACATCCTACCTAATATCCGATTTTTATCTGTTCAAATATGCATCTGAATTTTTTTTTAATAAGCTTTTATTTAATATACTAAAAAGTAGAAAATAATTTTTTTTTACAAAGTCACCTCATATGTGTCTATAAATGAAAGCTTGGGGCGCTTAACTTTATAAATGATTAATAAATTTGATCAATTCAGTTTCATTAACCATATTTAATCTGGCACAACAGGAATTAGAGAAATTATTATTACACATTTATACTCAGTTTTAGGATTTTTATTTAAGAAATCTAAGGTTGTTTTACAGTAAATTAAATATATTTGATATGTTAACGAATTTATGTAAATTGAAGATTTTATGTCTAAATCTTAAGCGCCCCAAGCTTTTATTTGTGGTCACAAATAGGTGACTTGGTAAAAAAAAATCTCTACTTTTTCGGATCCGAGAGCACTTAGAGCCAATTGATATTTTCTTATGCACTTTCCATGCATTGTCACCTCTTAGATGCATGTTTGTAAAATTTCAGAGCTCTAAGTAGTCGGCAAGTGAGTCAAATATTTATTTTCCGTTTTGCATCTCACAGAAAGTGGTTTTTTAAGTTGAATCATGCATTGTCACCTCTTAGATGCACACTTGCAAAATTTCAAAGTTCTAAGCAGTCGGGAAGTGGTTAAAATATCGTTTTTCCGTTTTGCATCTCACAAAAAGTCGTTTTTTTTTAGTTGAATCATGCATTGTCACCTCTTGAATACATGTTTGCAAAATGGCCGAACTCTAAGTAGTCGAGAAGTGAGTGAAATATCGATTTTCCGTTTTGCATCTCACAGAAAGTCAAGTCAATTTATACATTTTTTATTATTATTATTGTAAGTTGAATCATGCATTGTCACCTCTCAGGCGCATGTTTGCATAATTTCCGAACTCTAAGTAGTCGGGAAGTAGGTGAAATATCGATTTTCCGTTTTGCATCTCACAAAAAGTCGTTATATTATTTTATTTTTTTTCAAGTTGAATCATGCATTGTCACCTCTTCGCTGCATGTTTGCAAAATTTCCGAACTCTAAGTAGTTGAGAAGTGGGTAAAATATCGATTTTCCGTTTCGCATCTCACAAAAAGTCTTCATATTATTATTTGTTGTTTTCAAGATGAATCATGCATTGTCACCTCTTAGATGCATATTTGCAGAATTTCCGAACTCTAAGTAGTCGGGAAGTGGGTGAAATGTCGATTTTCTTTTTTGCATCTCACACCAAGTCAAGTTAAATAGAATCTTGTAAAACGAGTAACTGACAGGGTCGCATGTTGCTGTCGGGTGAGGGTGCGGGGGTGAAAAATAAATATACTACGAGTGACGACCAAGACAAATATACCACGATAAACAAGTTTGCTAATTATGATGACCCGAGTCTGGCACTACGATGGCAACATTTTACCAAGAACTTCCCATCGTAAGTAATCGACGCCACATAAATTCAATGCGACAAAAAGAGCTCATAAAATAATAGGAATTACGTAAGCTGGATGTAAGATCGAGTGTGTCTAGACAACGTATATACGTAACCAAGAATTATCAAAAGATCCGAGCAATTTTTCGCGCCTGCCTCTGCCGAGAATCTTAAACCATTCGTCGTCGTTCGCTGCCGCGAAGCTCTCTAAAGCTTATCGAGCATTTGGCCAAAGATCCTCTTCAGGTACGTGCAACGGCTGAGGGACCTGAGATTCTGGCACAAAAGTCGTTCGGGTTTAGGGATGAGTCGGGAGTTAGTCCCGAACACAGACCTGGGGAAAAGTGATTTTGAGGACCTTCAACGTCAAGGACCACCTCCAAAGTAGCCCGGCGTCCCCATATTTAACATTACGTAAACCCCGATGTCCTCAAAGTGTTCTTCGCCTACATCTGGAAACCATGCATGTATGTCAGAGCCACGCGTGTATCCGGGGACGTAATCCAGTATAGAGTTCCAAGTCGTCTCATTCTTCTCTTGCCGAGGCGGCGCTGAATGAAGATCGAGCGAGGAAGCGACTGAACGCGAAAAGAGGAAAATCGAAGGGGCGAATAAGTAAGCGCGGAAGTCGGCATTGAGAGTCGCGCCCTTCGTGTCTGCGGTGAAACTGCTCCGAAAGTTGGCGAGCAAAATCTCGACGATTCGCTACGTGAAGACCTCGAGCTTTTCTCCATGCGTACAATGCCAGTAAAAAGTTTACTTTATCGGCGTGGCGAGGCTTGGTCCTCTAAACGGTCCTTACGTTATTCAATTTTTCATTTCAATCGCGGTCAAGAGGATCCCACGATTCGACATTTTCGTGAGTCAAGTTCGCTCGAAACGTTCTTCGGATTACGCGTCGATTGAATGTATTAGGATATTGAATAAGTTCTCGCTGTTTTCCAACAGATGGCGTTACCAGAACTGCGTGCGCGTAGTTTAAGGGGGGGTGCTCACTTTAGACGCTAAAAAAGGCTATTTTCATGAATTTTTTTGATAGGTTTATATTATAGATATTGATATAAAAGTTGTTACACTTAAGGCGTCACCCCCACTTGCAGCGCAAAAAAGGCCTTTTTCATGCATTTTTTTAAAGAAAACTACAAAACTTTTTTAATCGATCAATATACCATCTTGAAGAACACATCTTGAAGAACTTTCAGTAATTTTTTTATTGAAAAATATTACATTGTTTAGTGGCAAACGGCCGTCAATGAAATAATGTTTTTATATACACGGTTTGCGGTGACCAACATTGCGGCGAAGTGGATCATCTGAAAAAAAAATGCGGATGGATTTAGTCAAATATAAGTATAAACTAGTCTTTAATCGAAGGATTTTAAAAAATATTCATTTTTCACAAAATGGCGGACAGTCAAAGTTAATGGTTCGATTTTAACGAAAAAAACGGCCGTTTTTTGGCTATAAAACGGCCATTTTTTTCGAAAAAAAAATCGAACGATTAAAGACTACATTTCTATGTATTAAATAAACCTGCAAAATTTCAAGAAGATCGGTTCATTGGTGTTCGAGTGATCTTGGTCACCGACTTCAGAAATGCCATTTTGACAAAAACGCGTTTAAAGTTTCAATTTCAGTTTACACGAAGAAAATATTTTTTTTTGAAAACTCACATAGAGTCATCTATTCCTTATACTTCAAAAAAATGCAATAAAAAAATCGATTTTTTCAAAATCGCAAGTGAATTCGCAAGTGATTTCAAAATCGCAACCCCTTAATGAATACACTTTCAAAATACAATATTAAAAAAATATATATATTCAAGTCACTATTTGTAGACGAAAATGGCAGTTAAAAAATGTCAGTATATTAATGGCTATGGCGCATCTCATATGATTTTTTATACATGCAAAAATAACATAACGGCCGACATTTTTCGGAAAAAAAAACAAAAAAACGTGTTTTTTTTACCGTTTTTGGCAAAAAAAAATAGTAAATGAAAAAAATCCTTGATATGCGCTAGCCGACTTACAAGGAAACCGTTTCTGGTGTCCCCCCTCCAATTTCGTTCATTTGTGGATATGTTATTTTTTTTATCGAAATCCAAGAGACACGTATTTTTTTATCGGCGGAAAAACATTTTCAAGGGGTGAAATTCACCCTCAAAATTGGACACCCTCAGAGTGATTTGCAGTTTCGTATATCTCTAATTAAGATTTTCGAATGAAACCAATTCGAGAGTAGTGCTTGCGGCGAATGACACAAAATGCTATCAATATCTTGATTACAAATATGCGAAAGTGCGAAAGTCACTCTGAGGGTGTCCAACTATGAGGGCGAATTTCACACCGTGAAACAGTTTTTCCGCCTATAAAAAAATCACGTGTCTCTTAGATTTCGATGAAAAATAACATATAAACGAAATTGGAGGGAGACACCGGAAACGATTTTCTCGTTAGTTCATTTGAAAGGCGATAAAAACGTGATTAAAAGACAAATGTTGGAGAATAATACCATTTTAGAATCGACAATAACCAAGCAACTTTTTTAATTAATTGGCACGATATGCGCAGTACATTTTTTTCACTGCAGGCTGTCAAAGTCACATGTTCGAATTGGTTCGTATGAAAATTCGGCATAAGATCTTTTTTCATAAAATTTTCTTAACATCTAAGGTTCAAAAGAAGACTTTTCTAGATACAACAAATAAACAAGAGTATTTTTAAAAGAGCCGCATCAAAAGAGTTATCGTTTGTAGAAATAGCATGCGAAATACCAAAAGCAGCTGATAAAAAAAACAACATAAAGCTCGAAATCTCGAACACCATTCATTACAGGACACCCTGTATAAAGAAGTACTATAAGCAAGCTTGAAATTCAGTGTGTCATTTCGCCGAAGGGTACACAATTTTTTTTTCACAGCTACCCCCACTCCACTGCCACTCTGCATAATTAAGTGGGGGGAGGTGCGACATGCCGAATGCCTGTGATCAGTTGAAAGATGCCCTCTCTCCACCCAATTCTAATCTTTTTATTGATTTGAAAATTATATCACCTCAATGTATCAATATTTCTTGAAAAATAATAAAAACCAACTCATATTACTCACACGTACCTGTTTTTCATTACCCGAAAAGTCTGATTTCATTTTCAGTTCCATGGCATAGTTGCACTTTGTGTAATATCCGAGATTTTTCAAATAAAGCATTAATTTCCACGAAAAAAACAGCGAAAACTTATTCAACATCCCAATACTTTTTTTTTTAATCCGCGAAAAATATTTTACCGGCGAGTTGTCTCGGGCGTACAAATTTTTAACAAACTTGCGAAAGTGCGAACTTCCAAGTCTTCTTCCCATTGTTTCCTCGTGCTTCGAGGCCCTTTCCTCGTTACACCGACCACTATTGATCTTTTTCTTCCTCTCTTTTTTAATTTTTTCTTATTTTTATAGCTTCGGATGGTAACTTTATCGTAGCGTGGTCCGAATCCACTCTCATCCCAGGTATCTCTGTATGTGCACGTCGATTCCTAGCTGAATCGCCACACACGCGAGAAAAATTTTATTCCGAAGTTCCGCCAAACCCTGCTAGATTTTCTTCCGGAAGTTGAAGCACCGTTAGCCCCAGTCCCCCACAGAGCTAACGGAGATCAAAGTGTGCACCGAAGAGATAAGAGAAACGCTGGGAACTTCGTCTTTTTCCCTTTTTTTTTTTGCTTAACGAGCTTAGTGCATATAGGAGATCGGTAGCAGTGGCATTTATTATTCCGGAACACACGGCTCTCTTCGAGAAGAGCTACGCAAAGTTTACCGCCGAATTTATACACACGCAGGCACATACGTAAATAGAAAACGATGGGCCGAATACCAAGAATATATACATATATATATATATATATATATATACATACATAATATAAAAATATATATTCTCAAATTTATATTACTGGAGTCAAAATGGAATTTGAGTTTTTTCTAGAATCCCATTTTTTGGCAAATACTACTTATCACAAAAATAGGCTATATATATGTGTGTGTATGTGTATACAGGGTGACAAATATAGATGGCCATGTCTTTTGTCAAAATCTGGTTCAGGGAATTTCTGATGGAGAAAAATATAATTTTAATGGATTTACAAGCCCTCTTCGAAAAAATAGCGCCCCTTTTTGTGATGAGTAGTATTTGTCCCCAAAAGTTAAGCAATCTGGAAAAATATCAAAATTCCATTTTAAGTTCAGCAGAATGAAAATAATTATGTGATGAAGAAATTTAATTATCTTCATTCTGATATACTCAAAATGGAAATTTGATTTTTTTCCAGAATGCTCTATTTTTTTGGAAAATACCACTCACCACAAAAGTACTATTATTCATGAAGAGGACTTAAAAAACCATTGAACATAATATCTTTATGATTACAACAAAAAACCAAGGCCACGATATTGGAGTGTGTCAAATTGACCTGACATTACAATTTATTAATAAAACTCAATATTTATTCGAACAGTGCGAATATTTTTGTTTTATTATAAGGTACAAACACGAAGGTTATGTGTGGAACACAATATCCGATAAATAGCGTCTCTGTTTGCAAACGATTACTCTTTCGACGGAGTTTTCAACAACATTTTGGCATAATTGCAGATAAATTTCATTAATGGTGCGTCCAATTGCCAGTTGTCAAAGATTAGTATTCTAGTTGTCAAAGATTAGTACCACAAAAAATGGCGCGCAATTTAACATGTCAGGTCATTTTGAGACACCCTTTAATTGTCACCCTGTGTATATTTGAGGACGAGAAGATTTGTCATCGGGCTTATAGATGAAGTTTCAAGTTGACCGATGCTGGGCCATCCTGGATGCTGCACACACGAGTTAGGATAAAAAGCCGGAGCCCAGGCTCAAGGGGAGAGAAACACGAGACGCGAACTAGTGAAACTGACAAGAGGCAAGAGAGTAGAACTCTCTGGGGAGATTTCCAGTCGTCGCACGTCCTGAATTAGTTGTTCGAGCCAGCTGCACATAGAATATGGTGTATGTACATGTGTATGTGCATGGATGTGCATGTATATATGTATGTGAAAATGTCTCCTCCGCCCCCCCCTCTCTTTCTCTCTATCTCTATCTCTATCTCTACTATCTCTACTGTCCCTATTATCTCTTCTATCTCTACTATCTCTACTACTTCTACTATCTCTACTATCTCTACTACCTCTACTAAGTCTACTATCTCTGCTATCTCTACTATCTCTACTATCTCTACTATGTCTACTATCTCTACTATCTCTATTATCTTTACTATCTCTACTATCTCTACTATCTCTATTATCTCTACTATCTCTACTACCTCTAATATCTCTACTGCATCTACTATTTCTACTATCTCTACTATCTCTACTATCTCTACTATCTCTACTATGTCTACTATGTCTACTATCTCTACTATCTCTACTATCTTTACTATCTCTACTATTTCTATCATCTCTACTACCTCTACTATCTCTATTATCTTTACTATCTCTACTATCTCTACTATCTCTACTATGTCTACTATTTCTACTATCTCTACTATCTCTACTATCTCCACCATCTCTACTATCTCGACTACCTCTACTATCTCTACTATCTCTACTATCTCTACTATCTCTACTACCTCTACTATCTCTACTATCGCGACTATCTCTACTACCTCTACTATATCTACTATCTCTACTATCTCTACTATCTCTACTATGTCTACTATCTCTACTATCTCCACCATCTCTACTATCTCTACTACCTCTACTATCTCTACTATCTCTACTATCTCGACTACCTCTACTATCTCTACTATCTCTACTAACTCTACTATCTCTACTAACTCTACTATCTCTATTATCTATACTATCTCTACTATCTCTACCATCTCTACTATCTCTACTATCTCGACTACCTCTACTATCTCTACTATCTCTACTAACTCTACTATCTCTACTAACTCTACTATCTCTATTATCTATACTATCTCTACTATCTCTACCATCTCTACTATCTCTACTATCTCTACTATCTCCACTATCTCTACTATCTCCACTATCTCTACTACCTCTACTATCTCTATTATCTATACTATCTCTACTATCTCTACTATCTCTACTACCTCTACTATCTCTATTATCTACACTATCTCTACTATCTCTACTATCTCTCCTACCTCTAATATCTCTATTATCTATACTATCTCTACTATCTCGACTATCTCTACTATCTCTATTATCTATACTATCTCTACTATCTCTAATATCTCTATTATCTATACTATCTCTACTATCTCTACTGTCTCTACTATCTCCCCCCTCTCTCTCTCCCTTTCTCTGTGCCTATGTGCAAACGCATCTACCACCTTGTACTGCGTCCACTGGAAACGGAGAGTCGAGAACGTCGAAAAAACCGTAATCGCGCTGCATCTCGGTTGACTTCCGGTACCAAAAACGCCCGCGAGCTCGAGGGTGCATTCATTTGTCCGATTGTTTCAAACCCAAGTGCCAAGAGTGTCCGAGCGCAGGGTACCCAAGTATTGCGTTACATCATAATGGAATTGCGAAAAAAAAAGAGAAAACCCGTTTTTGAAAACCATCCCCTTGAAAACTCGGGAAAATAGAACGAAACAAAAGACCGAGCCCAATAGATGGCGACGATGTCCAAGCTCGTCAAACTACGCTGCATGGTAAAAGTGATAATGACATTTTTTAACGTGAGAAGAACAAGAGAGTCGAAACGTTTTGGTAAAAAATGTTTTGTTTTTCAATGATTCTGGGGACAATGGAGGGTGGAGAGACGACACGACGAATGACAGGGAGAACGAGTGAAAAACGATCACCAGGGGGTGCATGAAAAATTCAAACGAAGGGAGGTCTTGCATTAAAAATGTGGCTGGAAACTTGCCATGCACGGGTCATTAGCCGCGTGAAAAATGATAGTTCCGATAGCTACGCTGCTCGAGTAAAAACAATTTGTACCCTTTTTTTCCTCTCGTTGATGTTGGAGGTACGGAATTTTTTAGCTGGTCAATAAAGCCTCCGTTTGCGATAAAACTGCAGTACATGTTTCGTAAACAAATCCGTTAATGAATAAACAATTATTTCGGCGTACGTATTTCAGTAGATTAAAACGGCAAAGGCGGTCGAATGAAAAATGCCCCGGGGTTTGAATTTCGTTGATCAATATTTACCCATTGCAATGCGTATCGGTCGTAATATATTGATAGCCATACGGTACATCGCGCGAGTAAGTAATTAAGTTTTTCAATCGCTGAATCGAATTATTAATAACACATAATTCGGTACACGATTTTAGTGAATAGGTAGGAAGTACGTGGGAAGTAGGACGAACATAACAAAAAACAGAGCTTGATTGTTTTGTTTTTTGTTATTTTTAATTATTTACACCGATTGCAACCTGTAGCGAATTTTAGTGTTCCTCTCGCGGGAATAAACCGGAAAACTCGCGGCTAAAAAATCCCCGATAATCGAGCACCGAGCTACCATTCGATTACCCAATCCACCCCTATTGTTCCCGTGTAGAAAAGACGGTGGGATTGGATGGAGTGTTTCTTTTTCGGAATTAGACTTTTCCACGTTGAATTGTCATTGGCAACTTGCAGAATTTCGTAGTTTGTTTAAAGGGCCCGAAAAATCGTCAAATTCCGATTTTCTTCCGGGAAACCGTTGGTGAAAAAGAAACGCATTTTTTTAAACACGAAGGTACATTTACTGAGACCGTTGAAAAAATTACAAAAAATACAGAAAAACAACAAAAACATGGCCGCCGGCAGATATTGAATTTTTCTTTAGCGCCATTTGGCGGTGGACACTCTCCAGTTAAAGCGGTCCATCCGAAATCTAAAAACCAAATGGCTTATTTAACTTAACAATAAATAGGAGTCGTTGACGATCGTCGTTTTTTGAAATATTTTTTTTCAACAACGTGGCGATGAATTGAACCTCGTTCATACAAAATCTATTTAAAAAGTCGTCATTTTTACGTGACTATTAAAAAATGAAGATCGATGTTGAAAAAGTGAGATCGTCAACGACCTTTAGATGTTTCTCATCGTATCTCCTGCAAATTTGGAAACAATTGATCCAGTGGATCTCGAGTTATCATGTCCACCGACTTTGAAAACAGTGATTCGAGCAAAACATGTTTGAAGTTTGAAGTATGGTGTTACCGCTCGCCCGGCCGACTGTTAGAACCTGTAGCTCATTCAATTTTAGGAATGTTTCGATGAAGTTTTCAGGGAATATAGATAAAAGTTGATACTATCGAATAAAAATATTTTTGGAAAATGCCATCTTTTGACCCACCTAGGTAGATGCAGCCCGTTTATTGATACGTAGAATCGTCACAACATTGCGGTCGTAAATAGTGGATCATAATTATACGTTTGATGGTTTTTATTTTTTGACCGATATTCACCCGGGCTGCTGAGAAAGAATAATAATAATAAGATATATTTAAGAATAATAATAATTATAAAAATATAATTATATAATAATTATATAATATTTAATATAATTTATATATTTTATTAATATAATTATACAATATTTATATATATTATAAATAATATAATAATAATAAATATAATAGTAAATAATAATAATAAGAATACGAATAATAAAAAATGTTACCGAATAGGGACGAGAGATTTTACGGCACCGTCGGACGTGTGAATATAACGAGCAGGCCGATCGGCATTACGTCGTCTCGATTTCAAGGATTTTGGGTGGTCGTTTGGCTCACGATAATCGATTGAGCCTCGAGGGAATTCCATGTGTTTGCCAGGGCTCGGGAAAGGTATTGCGAGACCCACAGATTGCACGATACCGAGGGAGAATAAGGGATGGACTTAGCGATAAAGAAAGAGGGGGGTGGGGGGTCAACTCGATACTTTGCTAGTGTAGCTATACTTTTTCTTCTCTCTCTCTCTCTCTCTCTCTCTCTCTCTCTCTCTCTCTCTCTCTCTCTCTCTCTCTCTCGACTCTTTCCACTGATTCTCCTAATTTTGTTTATACACTTCCTATCTTCCGCCTCATTACTCTAAGTTTATTTTCCCATTACTCCCTTCCGGGACTCGCCACAACCGTGCACGCTTTCTTCCGTAACCAAACAATGTTTTTTCCCCTTCAATTTGCGCATTCTTCGTCGATTTCGCAATCGCAAGTCTCCGCGCAATCTCGACTCGAGAATGAAGGAAAAGGAAAAATAAGATTCCGGTAGTATGAAGTATTTTCCGATCCGAGCACAGTTGCATCGACGCTGCATTGATGAATATAAGATGCTTGAACGTACTCGAGAACTTAGAACGGGAGGGTCTCGAGCTTTGCCGGCTCATGGGCCCATGCCTTTTCTTTCGTCGCGACTTTCTGTGACGTCCCTTCGAGAAGGCTAGAAAACTGTTTCTCGGGAACTGACGGTCGATGGTACCCAGTGTTCTCAAGGAAATAGAATCCTTCATCATCGCAAGAAAGACTCGAGACTTGCGGTGAGTCTCTCAATCACCGATAAAAGAACAAAAAGTAACTTTGGAAAAATTGGCATGCTTTTTAGTTATATTCTTCGTTAGTATAATAATTGATTTAGGGGAAATAGCAACCTTTCTCCGAACAGTGAATTTGTAAAGAGCCAATTAAACTATTACGTTTTTTATGTCCATATCCATTTTAATGTCCATGTTATTCAATGACATGGTTTTATGAAAAATAAAATTATCTACAAAAAAGGTTCCATGACATTTTGTGATAAGTCTGATACTTTCGCCAGAAATATGGAAAATCATTTAAATTTACTACAAATTCAACTTTGACCTCGAATAACTTTTACAACAGTAGATTTATCATGAAACGAGAAGAAACCTTTTTTATAGAGCGTTCAATGCCCTACAAAATATGTATTGGGCATTGTTGTACGTTAACCAGTTGGCGAGGTATAAAATTGAAAAGTAGCATGGAACTTTTACTCTATATACTGGGAAATGGAAAAATCACGATGAGCAACATCTAAATATTGATATTAAGGGCCCATATCTCAATAGGCTTGTCATCACACCTTACTGCAACTACTGAATAGGGGAATGTGAAAGAAAATCGATTTTTTTAATTACCCTGATATTTTAACGTTGCATTACGAATATCAAGACTATCCGAGAATGATGAGGTAAGCGGGCTCGCGTAGCTTAGTGGTCAGTGCAGTCGACCGGCAATTTAAAGATCTCGGGTTCGAATCCCGGCCCAAAAGCGCACCGCATTTTTTCTCGGATATTTCTCTTGGCGTTTTTTTCGGGGGATTACAATATAGATATATATATATACAGGGCGTCCCAGAACTCAACGTCAAGCCGAAACGGGGTGACAGGATTGATTGTAACCATCATGAGCAAAATCAGAAAAAAAATCTATTTTGAAAATTTTAAATTCATAGTTTAACAAAAAACAGTCTTAATTCTAGGAAACTTGGGGCAATTGTGTCATTATTTTTTACTGTGATTCTAGAAATGTTATTTAGGGTTACGGTTCCAAAGTTTAAATGAACAAAAATAATAAAAATTAACCACAATAACCGAAAGATGGTTACAGTTTGACCAAATTTCTAGGTTTTTCTTAAATGCCCAGATTTTTTTTCTGATTTTTCTCATGATGGTTACAATCAATTCTGTCACCCCGTTTTGGCTTGACGTTGAGTTCTGGGACACCCTGTATATATATATATGTGTATATATATATATATATATATATATATATATATGTGTGTGTGTGTGTGTGTGTGTATGTATATATATATTAACACAGGGTGTCCTGTTATCTTGCAGCTGTCGATAAATCAGATCATGTCCTACTATATGCTGGAATTTCAGCTTTGTAAAAGGCCCACGGTTTTTTAGATAAATATCTGCTCCTGGTTTTTCGCATGTCATGTGTAGAAATGATAACTTCATTTTGACCTGGCTTAAAAAAATACTCTTGATTGTTTCTTTTATCTAGAAAAGTCTTCTTTTTAACCTTTAATGTTAAGGAAACTGTATGAAAAAAGATCTTGTGCAGAAAAACCAAAAGCAGATGATTTTTTTCAAAAAATAACATAAAGCCCAAAATCTCGAAAACCGTGGGACTTTTATTAAACTGAAATTCCAGCATATAGTAGGACATGACCTGCTCTGTGGAAAGTTGCAGGATTATCCATTCATAACCGGACACCCTGCTTATGCATTCATTTATCCGAAAATTTCTTCACAGATTGTTTATAAATCGGTTACTAAAATCGTATTTCCCAAAAAATCGTCTGTACGTTTGCTTATAACCCGAGAGCAATTAAATTGATTTGGATTAATGATTATTATTAACACAGCTAGGTGTGTGGAATATAATTTCGACCATTGAGCATTACGTCATATAGTTGATTACAATAACAATAAATGAGCGTACAAAAGCAGCACCCATTTTCGCACTCACGAAGTTTATTTTTCACAATTTTCGAAAATTTTGTTTTGAAAAAAAAACAGACCGTCGACGAGTTAGGGCATTGCATGATACAAGTATACCCTCAAAGCACTCTGGTAATTTCACTCCACGTTATGATAATGCTAATTTGACGGTACGTCATGCGTTTCCGTATACGGAGTAAAAGGCGATATGTGAAGAACGAAAGAACTCTCGACGTAATATCCTCCCTGTTTTTCAACCAATAATCGTGCAAACACATTGCGCAAACTCATAGCTGTGTGCATAAGTGCCATTGGGTATACATTTCACGAGTATTACAAGAGGATTCCGTGAGAAAGCGACAGGAAAATCCAGGTAGGATCAAGCGCGCGGCAAACTGGTGGAATATGAATCTCTAAGAGAGATTACCCCGTATTTTTTGAATAGCAAAAAATGCATTTGTGCTTAGCATACGCTTATGAATGAGCGGAAGAAAATTCCGTCTAGTGGAAAACACGTTTAAATGAAAAATATATGTGCATTATATGTCGATAACATTAATGGAGATTGCATTTATTCATATGTGGATTCACGTCTGATAACGATAATAATGATACAACAAGAGTGAGAATTATCATCGTGATGATGGTCAGGACGATGCTGATGATAGGAGGAATAATAATAAGGATAACAGCAATAATAATGTTTTTTAAATAATAATATCAACAGAAACGAAAATAATAATAATTTTTAAATAATAATAACAACAGTGATGAAAATATTAATAATTTAAAAATAATAATGACATTAGTAACTAAAATAATAATAATGATGATTATGATGATGAGAATGATAATGATCTACACGTCTAGATGACACATGTGTGCACATGTTGCTCTTCACAATTATAACATCAAATCCCTATTATCTTAAGGGAGGGCACCACTGTGACGAGTCGAAAAAGGCCGTTTTTCCGATTCTTTTGTCTCCTACAGTATTTATTGGGCATTTGGAAAAAAGGTATGTTTATTAAGCATACATTGAACTTATTTCGAGCAAATTTTTGTTTTAAAAAATTGTACGTTACTCAGATTTAACAGACTGTTTTTTTTTGTCTACTAGATGATTTATTTGGGATTTGATAAAACAGGATGTTATTGAGCATACATTAAACTCATTTTGGGCAATTTGTTTTTTTTTTCAATTGAAAATAAACAACGTTATTGAGTTATAATAGAATTTTGTTGTCTACTAGATTATTTATTTGGGATTTAGCAAAACGGGATGTTATTAAGCATACATTGAACTCGATCCGTGCAAATTATTATTTTAAAACATTGAAAATTGACAACGTTATTGACTTATAATAGATATTTTTTGTCTGCTAGATTATTTATATAGGATTTGCAAAATCTGCATGTCGATGAGCATACATTGAACTCATTTCGTGCAAATTTTAATTTAAAAAATGAACATTTAAGGCGTACCCCCACTTGTAGCGCAAAAAAGGCCTTTTTCATGAATTTTTTTAAAGAAAACTACAAAACTTTTTTAATTGATCAATATACTATCTTAAAGAACACATCTTGAAGAACTTTCAGTAATTTTTTTATTGAAAAATATTACATTGTTTAGTGGCAAATGGCTGTCAATGAAATAATGTTTTTATATACACGGTTTGCGGTGACCAACATTGCGGCGAAGTGGATCATCTGAAAAAAAATGCGGATGGATTTAGTCAAATATAAGTATAAACTAGTCTTTAATAGAAGGATTTTAAAAAATATTCATTTTTCACAAAAAAGGCGGACAGTCAAAGTTAATGGTTCGATTTGAACGAAAAAAAACGGCTGTTTTTTGGCTATAAAACGGCCATTTTTTCGAAAAAAAAAATCGAACGATTAAAGACGACATTTTTATGTATTAAATAAGCCTGCAAAATTTCAAGAAGATCGGTTCATTAGTGTTCGAGTAATCTTGGTCACCAACTTCAAAAATGCCATTTTGAGAAAAACGCGTTTAAAGTTTCAATTTCAGTTTACACGAAGAAAATATTTTTTTTGTAAACTTACATAGAGTCATCTATTCCGGGCCCATACAGAAGTATGGGCCCGGATACTTATACTTCAAAAAAATGCACTAAAAAAAATCGATTTGTTCAAAATCGCAAGCTGGGCTAACCCCTTAAAAGGTAGTGCGCCTTTGTACAAAAAACGTGCCCCAAGCCCGAGATCGATAACCTGACAATGTTCGATCTGGAAAAAAAATCGTACAAGCTGTGTAAATGTAGTTCCGGTCGTACGCAGCCGTTTTCCGAAAAATAACAATAAAAAATAACGAGTAGTAAAAAACAAACGTTTCTCGCGAAATTTTTATCAATATTCGGGGGTTCCAATAATAATCAAATAAAAAATAAAACGGCAACGTACAACGATAGCTACTGCAATCAGAGAAATGTTGGTTCTTTTTAATTGAAAATCCGACAATTATAGGTAGAGCTATGATTCAGGTTCAATGCTTCACCTTGAATATTTTTCCCCATATTCTTGAACATGTATACTTTGTAAAAATGCAGAAAACTCGATTTTTAATGATATATTTTAGTATATTTATTTTTATTTAAACTCCCAGGCCCTCGCCCTAAACCCCTTCAACGATCGGTACCAACAGCAATCAAAAAATCCCCCCTTGCAAATAAACAAACCAAAAAAAGCGTTCTTCGGAATAACACTGACAGAAAATGAAATTCGAAAGCGAAAAAAAAAAATTACATCTCGCAGACACCTCGTAGGTGAGTGAAATTAGGGGACGAGAAGAAAACCTGAGCAATTAGAGGGAAGACGCTCGTTGCATATACGACGAAAGACCGAGCCTCGTTGCAGTCGAGTGGAAGTGGTGAAATCTATATACAAGACGAGTGGAGGAGCAAATTTCTGGCGGGGTTTTGTTACTTCGCTAACAACGAGAGGGAGAACCAAAGTAAAACTTGCATCTGGTCGAGAGAACACGTCGCATTGCGGCTGTCGGGCAACTACTTCGGGGCCGGACAATGCCCCACTAGACACCTTTCCCGTAACTACCCTTAGGAATAGGCTGCTGCGCATCCCTCGTCGTTACCGCGAAGACCGAGCCCCTTAAAACCAACAGTAAACTCGTGTACAGTGTGGCAGCAACGTCTTTCTACTCTTCGTTAGGTTGGTACCGTTGTTTACAACGTGTGGGCTTTCCCATCCACTTCTTCGCCATCCGCGTCCATCTGACCGTCCTCCCTCGTCCTCACTCTGAGCTTGTACGTCATCGTACAGAGCTCATATCCCTCCAGACGTTTGTCGCAACCTCCAACAGACGTGGCCTTACCGAGCCCACAAATCTATCAGCCTCGAAAAAACTGTCACAACACAAGTAGGATTTTTACTGCAATTCGCAACATAGCTTTCATAACCTCAAGAAGGTTAATGTTGGGATGTTGAGTAAATTCTCGCTGCTTTTTTTTCGTGAAAATCAACCCTTACTTGCCACTGTGCGGTTCGAAACACCACACCCACTTTTTTTTCTCGTGTGAAAATGTATTGATGTGTATTCTACAGAAGTGTGGCAAGTGAGGGTTAATTTTTATTTTTAGCTAAATAACTCACATGGTCTTTCAAGGGGTCTTCTCATTTTAGACGCTAAAAAAGGCTATTTTTGTGAAATTTTTTGATAGGTTTATATGGTAGATATTGATATAAAAGTTGGTACACTTGATAAATACACTTTCGAAATACATAAAACAATTTTTTTTTATTTTAAGTCATTATTATAAGACGAAAATGGTAGTTAAAAAATGTCTTAAAAAATGGTAGGTTAATGGCTATAGCGCATATCATACGATTTTTGATATATGCAAAAATAACGAAATGGCGGTCATTTTTCGAAAAACAACGTGTTTTTTTTCATCGTTTTTGGCAAAAAATAGTAAATATCAAAATTTTAAAAAATCATTGATATGCGCTATAACTATAGTTGTAAAGATATGTGGTTAAAATTTTATAAGGATCGGTTCAGTAGTTTCGAAGATTTTATCAACAAGCCGTCGAAAAACGTTGTTTTGTGAAAAACGCGTTTAAAGTTTGTTTACGTTACATAAATACATTAAATTTTTTAAAAATGTATTTCGAAAGTGTATTTATTGTAGCAACTTTTGTATCAATATCTATAATATAAACCTATAAAAAAAAATCATGGAAATAGCCTTTTTTAGCGCCTAAAGTGAGAAGACCCCTTAAAGTGAATTCCTGAGATGATCTGACAAAATTCCCAAGTAAAGATATTCAATAGGTTATTTTTAAAACAATTTTAAGTTCAATTATTACAATTTACACAAAGAAAATGTTGACTCCCCATAAGTCTGCCATGCCCATTCCATACATTGAGAAAAGAAAATCGTTGAATGTGCAAAATGCATTTTGGTGTCTCGAAATTTTGTTGTTTTAACAGTTGCTCAGACATGCGAAATAAGCTACAGTTCACACCACTAAAACTATCAGTTAGATTGACAAAACGTGTTTTATGCCGACCAAAAACCAAGTTGAACGTATTAAGGTGTTACCCCCACTTGTAGCGCAAAAAAAGGCCTTTTTTATGAATTTTTTTAAAGAAAACTACAAAACTTTTTTAATCGATCAATATACCATCTTAAAGAACACATCTTGAAGAACTTTCAGTAATTTTTTTATTGAAAAATATTACATTGTTTAGTGGCAAATGGCCGTCAATGAAATAATGTTTTTATATACACGGTTTGCGGTGACCAGCATTGCGGCGAAGTGGATCATCTGAAAAAAAAAATGCGGATGGATTTAGTCAAATATAAGTATAAACTAGTCTTTAATCGAAGGATTTTAAAAAATATTCATTTTTCACAAAATGGCGGACAGTCAAAGTTAATGGTTCGATTTTAACGAAAAAAAACGGCCGTTTTTTGGCTATAAAACGGCCATTTTTTTTTCGAAAAAAAATCGAACTATTAAAGACTACATTTTTATGTATTAAATAAGCCTGCAAAACTTCAAGAAGATCGGTTCATTAGTGTTCGAGTAATCTTGGTCACCGACTTCAGAAATGCCATTTTGAGAAAAACGCGTTTAAAGTTTCAATTTCAGTTTACACGAGGAAAATATTTTTTTTTTTGTAAACTTACATAGAGTCATCTATTCCGGGCCCATACTTCCGTATGGGCCCGGATACTTATACTTCTAAAAAATGCAATAAAAAAATCGATTTTTTCAAAATCGCAAGTGGGGGTAACCCCTTAATAGATACATTTTGTTAAACCAACTGAATTTTGGATGGATGAACGAATTTTGTTTCGGTGTATAACACGCACACATTTTCAGCAATTTCTGCAAAGCAGAATTGACTTTTTATACCTGTCACATGGGATGACCACCTTAGCCTACTCGCTCGCAGTCCTGGTAACGCCATCTGTTGGAAACCAGCGAGTACTTATTCAACGTGCTAATAAATTTCACAAAAAATAACATATTTACAGGCTTATTTAGACAAATAAACGTCACAGTTGTCTCGCGAATGTGATAAAAAAAAAACTAAAATGTATTTTTCTCAAGACCGCATTTTTGTCTTATGTCAGTTTTTCAGTGAATGAGCGAAAAGAAATCATTTTCCCGGATTCTCCGTTTCCACGGTATTTTATTCATTTCCCAACCGACCATCCGTCGTTTCTGGCATGGAACGATGACAAAGGTTGGGGGGCAAAAAATCGTAAATGTCAGAATGACGTAGCCTTCATAGACCCGAAAGCTCTCGACGCTACAATATCATGGCTGGAGAATCAAGGAGTCACCGCAATTCTCGTAATCCTCGAGGAGACTTTTCATCCTTTCAGGGACGAAGCAAAGCTTCGGAGATGATGGTGGCTACGGGAATTCCTTTTACACTCTTCCAACATACGTTACTTTTCCACTCCCTAACTCTTCTCTCTATTCATTTCCATTCCAGCTGGTTTTTCACCGTATTCCTGTATTCGTCTCGTTGTCGCGGCTCTCCAACATTCATTGCTCTCGTCTGAGCGAGCCCGAACGGACGAATCATTATACCGTTGTGGCTCCACTACATTTCCGTTCGGTTTTTATTTTCATTTTTTTTTCCACGTTGTTTTTTTTTCGTGCCGTTAACTCGCCCGTTCCAATAAGCGGGGCAAGCTTCGAGTTCTCATTACGGTCTTTCTTGTCGTTCTTCCACGGTGGGTAGACGGATCGAGGCTTTTTCTCGACGTCGCCCCGAAGTACAGTACGGGCGTATAGATCGTTCGCTCGGAAAAATGTGCTCGAAGCGAGCAGCGGGTTCAGGCAGGGGGTAATGGAGGTATGTCACTGAGCAAAACGTTTCCTCGTATATAACCGCAATCTCGTGGAATCTTTGGCGCTTGAACTCCCACGGAACGGACCTCGCACGAATGTTGGAAGCTGTAGACGATTGGCGGCGGAAAATAAGGGCGGAAAAGTCGCCAGGGCCAAATACAAGCGTCGCCAAATTTACGGACTTGCGGAAGTTCCTGCAATTCTTTTTTTCTGGCTTCGGAAACGTAGCTGAGTCCTTTGAGTACACTTGTCTCGAAATTGTGATGACCCGAGGATCGAAGAGGACCGGTGGTGTACGCGAGATAGCTTTGAGGCGTGAAACACGAGATTTGTTATGGCTGCGCGTGGTTCGATCGATGCACGAGCGTTAGGGTGCCTCGGAGAATTCACGAAGACATCGGATAGTCGGAGATGCAGCTTGATAATATGCTTGTCGCTTTTCCTACGTCTCTCGGTCTGTCTCTGATGCTCTCGGCGGTCTAGTGTTTGCTACAAGCGAGATAACAACCAGATGGTTCGATGGCAAATGGATTCTGAATGGCAATGAACCCCTCCGTGTTTACCGGATAGCGACAAGCTCACCTTGTCACTTTACACACTCGCCGAATGCTCATCGCGTCATCGGATTCGGCCCGAGTAAATACCGTGTAGTTACTTTGATAAACATTTTGTTTTCGTTTTTAAGGCGTTACCCCCACTTGTAGCGCAAAAAAGGCCTTTTTCATGAATTTTTTTGAAGAAAACTACAAAACTTTTTTAATCGATCAATATACCATCTTAAAGAACACATCTTGAAGAACTTTCAGTCATTTTTTTATTGAAAAATATTACATTGTTTAGTGGCAAATGGCCGTCAATGAAATAATGTTTTTATATACACGGTTTGCGGTGACCAACATTGCGGCGAATTGGATCATCTGAAAAAAAATGCGGATGGATTTAGTCAAATATAAGTATAAACTAGTCTTTAATCGAAGGATTTTAAAAAATATTCATTTTTCACATAATGGCGGACAGTCAAAGTTAATGGTTCGATTTTAACGAAAAAACGGCCGTGTTTTGGCTATAAAACGGCAATTTTTTTCGAAAAAAAAAAATCGAACGATTAAAGACTACATTTTTATGTATTAAATAAGCCTGCAAAATTTCAAGAAGATCGGTTCATTAGTGTTCGAGTAATCTTGGTCACCGACTTCAGAAATGCCATTTTGAGAAAAACGCGTTTAAAGTTTCAATTTCAGTTTACACGAAGAAAATATTTTTTTTGTAAACTTACATAGTCATCTATTCCGGGCCCATACAGAAGTATGGGCCCGGACACTTATACTTCAAAAAAATGCAATAAAAAAAATCGATTTTTTGAAAATCGCAAGTGGGGGTAACCCCTTAAATTCAAATTGCGAAATTCCTGAACCGAGAGTTTTTTTTCGCGGTTGGCAAGCCTGTATGTCTCTTTATGTCATCACTCAGACGCAGTACGGCCGAACGGGTCTAAGGGGTCTTCTCACTTTAGACGCTAAAAAAGGCTATTTTCGTGAATTTTTTTGATAGGTTTATATTATAGACATTGATATAAACGGTGTTACACTTAATAATTACAGTTTCGAAATACATTAAAAAAAAAAGATTTTTATTTACTTAAATCACTTTTTATAGACGAAAATGAATCGGAGATGGATCATCCGAAACGAAAGAATTAAACGGTTTTAGATTCAGTATGTTAATGGCTGTAGCGCATATCGTGCGATTTTTTATATATGCAAAAATAACAAAATGGCGGACATGTTTTGTCAAAAACGTGTTTTTTCACCGTTTTTGACAAAAAAATAGTAAATGTCAAAATTTAAAAAAATTCTTGACATGCGCTATTGCTATAGCTGTAAAGAAAATGTGGTTGGAATTTCATAAGGATCAGTTCGGTAGTTTCGAAGATTTTATCAACAAGCCGTCGAAAAACATTTTTTCGAGAAAAACGCGTTTACAGTTTGTTTGGGTTGGATAAATACATACATTTTTTTAAATGTATTTCGAAAGTGTCTTAAGGCGGTACCCCCACTTGTAGCGCAAAAAAGGCTTTTTTCATGAATTTTTTTAAAGAAAACTACAAAACTTTTTTAATCGATCAATATATCATCTTAAAGAACAGATCTTGAAGAACTTTCAGTAATTTTTTTATTGAAAAATATTACATTGTTTGGTGGCAAATGGCCGTCAATGAAATAATGTTTTTACATACACGGTTTGCGGTGACCAACATTGCGGCGAAGTGGATCATCTGAAAAAAAAATGCGGATGGATTTAGTCAAATATAAGTATAAACTAGTCTTTAATCGAAGGATTTTAAAAAATATTCATTTTTCACAAAATGGCGGACAGTCAAAGTTAATGGTTCGATTTTAACGAAAAAACGGCCGTTTTTTGGCTATAAAACGGCCATTTTTTTTCGAAAAAAAAAATCGAACCATTAAAGACTACATTTTTATGTATTAAATAAGCCTGCAAAATTTCAAGAAGATCGGTTCATTAGTGTTCGAGTAATCTTGGTCACCGACTTCAGAAATGCCATTTTGAGAAAAACGCGTTTAAAGTTTCAATTTCAGTTTACACGAAGAAAATACTTTTTTTTGTAAACTGACATAGAGTCATCTATTCCGGGCCCATACAGAAGTATGGGCCCGGACACTTATACTTCAAAAAAATGCAATAAAAAATCGATTTTTTCAAAATCGCAAGTGGGGGTAACCCCTTAATTAAGTGTAACAACTTGTATATCAATATCTATAATATAAACCGACCAAAAAAATATCATGAAAATAGCCTTTTCAGCGTCAAAAGTGAGAAGACCCCTTAAGTGACCGTAAAATATTAAAAACGTAAGTAATGTATTGAAACAATTCTTTATGTTCGAATAACTTCGAAAATAACAAGTTGGCTGTTGCAGTGAAATGTTTTTGGTAACGATCACCTTATCAGATGTTTCGGACGTTCCGTCTCGGACGTTACGGACGTTTCCAGAAAGGGCGCACCGTCCACGCCAAGTCTTCACGCAGCTGGTCCCCTTGATCTAAGAAAGGCTGTAGCGACCGGAACAATTCGAATTTTGAGGCCAAAATTCATCAGCATATTTATGAAGCCCACATTGTGAATGCAGAAGACGATTTTCCAAAAATTTTACACTGGAAAGGTCCCTTAAGAGCCCAATGGTACTATCCAGAGTGGATCAGGGGACGAAAGAAGAACAGGGGCTGATGGATTCAAAAATGGTCATCCTCGTTGACAATTGGCGCGTAGCCTGTCACCCACGCGTTGCCTGCGGCAGTTCATTGCCCATGCGTATCTTCACCGAATCCTGGAACATGGAAGACCGTGACTTTAGGCAACGTCGCGAATGAATGCTCGTTCACTCTCCGGCCACCGAAACTCTCGACATTCCGTGATAATAAAGCTCAAGGGCATCCAAGCCCTGTGAGGAGGTCCCATCGTTTTTTCTTTCGTCCAAATGACGCGAACCTCCATCTACATTTGTACGCGTACGGGCCGCAAAAAGTCACGAATGAGCGTGAGGTAGAGAGACAGCCAGACGGAGGCTTTTATCGTCATGTACGCCGGAAATGGTGCGTACAGACTGGCTTGAGGATTATTCCAAAAAGCGGGCGTCTAGCCGCGGGACTATTGGACACCGGGATTCCAATTACGCTTGACAATACGCTGGACGTGCGTCACGTGGGGTGATCGTGCTGCTTGAATCGAAGTGAAAAATTCGAGGGCCGGAACAAGAGCGATTGAGGAAAAATAGCGGTATATGTTGAACCGAATGCAGAAGACGAACGTGCGACATGAGTTGTCCGATGAAAAAACAATACTGCCCATAGTTAGGCTCTTTCAGGCCGCGTGCCTGCTAGGTATATTTTGGAATTCGCGGCGTCCCGTCAATTGAACTCGAGTGTGACGAATAGAGGGCTTAAGGGGTTACCCCCACTTGCGATTTTCAAAAAATCGATTTTTTTTATTGCATTTTTTTGAAGTGCAATTTGAAGTGCAGTTTTTTTATGCCCGGAATAGATGACTCTATGTAAGTTTACAAAAAAGAATATTTTCTTCGTGTAAACTGAAATTTAAACTTTAAACGCGTTTTTCTCAAAATGGCATTTCTGAAGTCGGTGACCAAGATTACTCGAACACTAATGAACCGATCTTCTTGAAATTTTGCAGGCTTATTTAATACATAAAAATGTAGTCTTTAATCGTTCGATTTTTTTTTTCGAAAAAAAATGGCCATTTTATAGCCAAAAAACGGCCGTTTTTTTCGTTAAAATCGAACCATTAACTTTGACTGTCCGCCATTTTGTGAAAAATGAATATTTTTTAAAATCCTTCGATTAAAGACTAGTTTATACTTATATTTGACTAAATCCATCCGCATTTTTTTTTCAGATGATCCACTTCGCCGCAATGTTGGTCACCGCAAACCGTGTATATAAAAACATTATTTCATTGACGGCCATTTGCCACTAAACAATGTAATATTTTTCAATAAACAAATTACTGAAAGTTCTTCAAGATGTGTTCTTTAAGATGGTATATTGATCGATTAAAAAAGTTTTGTAGTTTTCTTTTAAAAAATTCATGAAAAAGGCCTTTTTTGCGCTACAAGTGGGGGTAACGCCTTAACGGGTGGCCTGACAATCGGAAAAGTTATTTGGATTCTGCATAACGAAATTGCACGCGCAACAATATTGAGGAAGAACTTGACTTTCACTTGAGTTGGGAGAACCACTCGTTAGTGGGTTGGAAGCGAATAAGCTGCAGCAACTGCAAAGAGTTGGTGCAAGGTAGTTCCTCAATCTTGTATCGCATCACGTTTGTACATCATAACTTACAGGCGAAAACATTCTCCTCTCCTTTTTCTTTCAAACTTTTGCTACATGAGCAGCATTTGTGAAGAATAATTCTACGTGGTAAAGCAACAATCCTTCATGACAAAGGCATCACATCACTGAGTGCTTCTGCGCAAGGGACAAAACTAGCACAAGTTTCACTCATCACCCCGGGCGACCAGTCTCTGCAAGGAATAATCCTTCTGGAGGCTGACTATGTAGGATAGTAGCTAAACTTGTTCCGTTTTCAACCTGAGAGTAGAACGAGGAACCTCTGACCTTTGCATGACCAGCTTTTGCAAACATTGATCCTTGGGAAGACCGGTTGCGCAGGTTGAAACGTGGCTCCCCAATGTCGCCAGTAACGCCAATCCAGACGATTAGTTCAACCAACTATCCACATAGCTGGACGCAGTGGTATCAGATGGCTGCCGTTTACTATCAATACCTAGCCGACAAAACTTAGTTGCTCTAACCCACCAAGTGATCTACGGAGAAGTAGCCAAAAAGTGACTACTCAGCGTGTGATCGAGGTGGAATCCAATTGCCTTCCTACACTGAGAAAAAAAAACCAATTGAATAAAAAAAAAAAAAATTGGTTGAGTCAAATAAATCTCTGATCGCGCAGTGCCACCGATATATGAGATTGTTACAATACTATAAAATATTGGAAAATGTGATTGATTCAAATAACATATTTCATTTGAAAATATCTTGTTTCTTTGAATATCTACATTATCCTTCAAATAAAATTATATTCTATTGAAATAATTCTATATACAATCCGTAGATGTATGGATGAAATAATCAAGCGGTTGCTACAACATTTTTGTATTTCGTACGAAAATATAATCAATAGAGTGAATTATTTCTTTGCTACATCGAAACGAATATGCCATGAGACGTAAATTTTTTAATTTGTTCTAAATCTTAAATAAAAAGTGAGCATTAGAATGATCATCCACGATAATAGTGGAGAGAATATCAGATATCGAATGGAATATCCATGGAGAGAATATCACATATTCAACTGATAAGAACAGATCCTACACTTTGATCTTCGCCACAGGCCAAGGAGGGATACTTTTTAGAATTTCTCCGGCGTTTAACGCGGTCCTCTAGTTTCTTGGCTGTTTTTTTACGGCTTTTTCAATAATTTTTTTACGGGCAAAGCATCGAAATAATCAATCTCATTGTTTTTGCATAATCTTTATTAACATGTAAATAAGCTTTACAAATTTTTTGAAGTCAAAATATATAATAGAATAAACGTTATAGTGGCCGACGGGAAGACATCAAATAAAAGAGGTGCTTGACGGTGACCAAGATTGCGGCTGTTCTGCTTATCTGAAATCAAAAAACCAAACGGCATTTTAATCTTCATATTTAAGACTAGCGATTGAACTAGAGTGAATTCTCAATTACAAAAATTGACTTTTTTATACACTTTTGAAAATTACATTCTATTTTTTACTCATTTTTTCTTAAGTTTTTCGCTCGTACAAAAAAAATTATCGACGCAATCATGATAATCCTAGTTCAATCGCTGGCTTATAACATATTAAAGATGCTGTATAAATTTGAACAAGATCGGTGCAGTAGTTTCTGACATATCGTGGTCACCGTTTCGAAAAATGGTGTTTCGAGAAAAACGCGTTTGAAAGTATACCTGCTCCGTATACCTGCTCCGTTCCAGGGCCGTAACTTGTGAACCACTTCGAATATCGAAAAATCCTTTGGCACACATTTTCTACACATGTTGTAGATGTGATTTATGAAAAAAAAATCGGTTTTTTCGACCCGAGAAACTAGAGGACTGCCTTACGTAGATTTTCGGTTCGCGCTACGCTTAGGAGAAACGAGCGCGCGTGCGGCTTCTAGCGGTTACTCCGAGAACTACAGGTTTCCTCACACCTACAATTTCGGTGGCGCTCGGCCATGATTTGGTTGAATTTTTTCAACCAAATGCGCAAGAACCAAATTTTTTCTCGCATAATTTTTTAACCAATTCAGACATTTGCTTAATATTTTTCAATAAAAATAAAATATCAATATTTTAACGAATAATGTTCTTGAAAATCAATATCAGATATGGCGAAAAAAATAAAATAACATATTTACTCAATCGAAATTTTATCTGAATCAAACGAGCAAAATTCAATTTTTCTTGTGTACTCGAATCAACAGTATTCATGTTATGAATTGAAACGCTTTTTTTTTCGTTGCAGAAAATGCATTCAAAACTATATAATTTGTTCGCGATAATTTTTTAGATAGTTTCGATAATAAATTGTTCTCGGTTAACAATATATCTTTTGAATGAAAAAAAAAACTTTTAATTTTATCATGTCATTAAAGTCAATAGCGTTTTATTTAGACTAATAAATTCGATTATTTACACCACCAATGTTACAATTGAATCAACAAAATTTCCTTCAATAACAACAATGATATTGGATCAATGATTTTTTTTCTCAGTGTACTCTATTCTAGACCACCTTTCCCATCTTGATCTCCATGTTAGGCTCTCATTGTTCCATCCAAAATACAAGACGCAGCGTGTGGAGGACCCATCTAAAGTGGGCCATTTTGGAACACGCGCTATGCCGTCTCGGTTGCAGATCCAAAAGCAACGAGCAGAATGTACGAAGCTCACGGTATCCGAACTAGGATACGATAGACTTAGCGACCTGGGAGAAGACTCCAATAGTGTTACGTTTCAATTTCGTGAGTCTGATGGATTTCGCGAGTGGGTACGAGATCCATTGCCAATGGCGGGAAGAAGGGTCGCTAAGATAGGGGATTCGGAGTCCCCGCCAAGGAAGGACAACGACGGAAGAGACTGATTGGCTCGGAACGAGGTTTTCGTCTTGTTGCCCATATAAATCGAGGCTCGATTCCCGTACCGAGGCTACTGCCAATTTCGTCACCGATTCACCCTCTCCTCCCACCTTACCTCGTGATTTTGCGGAAATTCGGGTTCCTCTCTGCTTTCGAACATTCGACGAGCACTACGACGCGGTAATGGAGAATACTCCACACGAGGGTACGTTGAAATTGAAAGAAAAATGCCCTCGAAAGGTACTTTCGTCTGGATAATTTTGCTGCTCGTCGCATCGAGATCAATCAATTTTGGTCCTGCCGGAGAAAAGATGGCTAGCAAAGAACATCGGGAATTTCACCCAAGTTTCGACTCCTCTATGGAGCCCTCCGCTTCTTCGTCTCGCCTTCATCTTCACCGGCAGTTCAATAAGACTTTGCACCCTCTATACGGAAAAAGTTTCCCGGTCGTTACGACTGCATCGTCTCGATCAGCGTGACACTCGAATAAACGATTCCATAGTACTCCATTCGGCGCCTCGAGACTGTAACGGAAAAGTTAACAGAGTGCGACTGCTGTACGTAAATATTTTTCGAAGCTGTCTGAAACAGCTTCCTGGACAGCGGATTAAATTCAGAGCCTCCGGGTTGAGCGAAAAAGTCGAAGGTTGGTCAAAAGCTGACAACGAGGCAAACTTTTCTTCGTCTCGCTGCAGGCAAACGTTCGGCCAACTTTCTTTCTTCTCCGTTTGATTTTTCCCCGACGTTTTCGTCATATTTCTCGAATTGAATGATACGTGGGCGAAAAGTTTGGTGTATCGCGAGCCGTATCAGCAGGGAATGTACAGCTGAGAGGGCTGCCGCGGCCAAACACAGCCCAGCACTTTTCCTACTTTTCTCCTTACGTTTTAGCGGTCGGTATGCCCGGGTTTTAGAACTACTTTCTCTCATAAACCTGCTAAAGCTCCGAGCTCTCGTCGTAGTCCGGTTGGGGGTGTATTCGAGCATGAACGACCGCATACATCCGTACGAAGGTATGGCTGTTTACATGCTTGCCAGTTCGAGGCCGGGGCTAGGACTTTAAGAATGAAAGCTTCCGAGATGCTCATACCCACGGGGTATAAAAACATCGCGACCCATGTGGGTGTGCGTGTAAGCGAGTAAGAGAGACGCCCGAGGAAAGCTCGCCTGTTTTCTCCGCACATATGCAAAGCCAACGACGTTGACGACAGGAATATGCTCTCAGACTTTTTGTCGGTGAGCGAAATTGTTCCTGGATAGTTTACCTTTCAGCAGTCAGTTTCAGCTTCGCGAAACAACGAAGACGTATGAAACTTGGATTCTTGTATCCTTTCGACTTTTTCCTCTCGCTCTGCTGTCGAAGTTACTCGGTTATTACGACCTTTCGCCCGTACAAGTAAGACAGCATCCAATCTTCTTTTTCGCCGATCGAGAAGGCACAAAGGGACTCTCGCAGGAGTGAGCTTTCATCAAATTCCACCAATTTCATCCACTCACCATGCGCGCTTAATTGCAACACTTGGGCGAATATCCGGCAATGTTACGCGACGTTTCCGGAAATGGACGGTAAATACGCCCGAGTGGACGCACGGTATTTTCTTTGTGCTTTGGTTCTTGCAGTTGCACGCTTTTTGGACGACGGAGAGAGGGAGAGAAGCGCTGAAAGCTCGATGGTCCTAGAGGAGCACGCGAAGCTCGGGATTTGTTTAAGAGCTTTCGCGCAAATTTATTATTTATTATTGTTCTCTGCACTTTCCGAGATGCTCATTCCTCCGTGACCTAATGCACTGACGTGTCTCGGCAACGGGGATGCGACGTACGAGGCTCGCGCATTCTCGTCGAAATTCTTACGCCGAAGATAAAAGTGCACGACGATCCGGCCGGGGGAAAAAACGAGTGTCGCTGTAAAAAAAAGGATCGAGCAATATCGAGAAGGCGTATGCTCGTTTCTCATAAAAGTCCTGGGACGCCGTAGAAGCATTGTTGCAAAAGCTCCTTAGGTGAGACATGAATAAATTTCAACGAACTCTATTTTATAGCCCTTCGTTCTTTCTCTCTCTCTCTTGAATTCGACTCTCGTTTCAAGCTTGACAGTCCGTGTTATGGCGCTTACGCAGATTGGGCAAACGGATGGCTTCTTTAAGGGGCATTGATAGTCCAGAGGCTCGGAAAAAAAATATTTTTTAAAGTTTGAAATTTACTTTAACATCTTAAAAAAGGATCTTGAAAAATGGTCCGGCACCGAAAAGATGATATTTTAACTACTGAATTTCCGACGTCAAAATCATCGTTATGTGACGAAAGAATTTAGAGGCTTTTTTGCGAAACAATGCTTTTTAAGGGGTCTTTTCACTTTAGACGTCAAAAAGGCTATTTTCTTGATTTTTTTTTCATGGGTTTATATTAGGGATATTAATATAAAAGTTGTTGCACTTTATAGATATATTTTCGAAATACATAACATTTAAAAAAATGTTTTTATGCAACTCAAACAAACTTTAAACGCGTTTTTCTCGAAACAACGTTTTTCGACGGCTTGATAAAATCTTCGAAACTACGGAACCGATTTTTATGAAATTTTAACCGCATATTCTTTACAACTATAGCTATAGCGCATATCGAGCATTTTTTAAATTTTGATATTTACTATTTTTTTTTGTCAAAAACTGTGAAAAAAACACGTTTTTTTCGAAACATGTCCGCCATTTTGTTATTTTTGCATATATAAAAAATCGTATGATATGCGCTATAGCCATTAATATACTGTATCTAAAACCGTTTGATTTTTTTGTTTGCGATGATCCATCTCCAATATTTCATCAACAGCGCAGATCTACAATTTTTTAGGACATTTTTTTATGGAGGAATTAAAAGGAAATGTATTTCGAATGTGTATGTATTAAGTGTAACAACTTTGATATTAATATCTATAATATAAACCTATCAAAAAAATGCACGAAAATAGCCTTTTTTAGCGTCTAAAGTGAGGAGACCCCTGAATTAGCTCGCAGCGAAAACTAAAACAAATTTTGTTCAATTCGGTTCAAATTTTGACAACATCTTCTAAACTAATTTCTCCACCGAGAAATGTAATTCCTGGTTTCATTAACGGGTTATGCCTAGTTGTAACAATCTGGAACAGCTTATTTTTTTATTTTTCAATAGAAAATCGTGATGTTGATGATTTTTTACAAAAATTAGGTATTTGAAGAAGTATCATCTGAAGAATAATTTTTTTGTGTGAAAATATTTAATTCCAATCGATTTATGGCCGGTGTCCAGGAAGGATCTATCGAAAATGTATTTTGTGGTGGAGCCCTTCTGAACCAGGTTATCTAAAATAAAACATCGAGCAGATTTCTTTAGTATATCAGTTTACCCTATGATCAATCGAAGGAATTTTCGAAATATCAAATTTAAAAAACAATAGCGCGTGTTCAAAGTGAGTCTTGATATTTGCGAAAAAAGTTGGCATTTTTCGATAATCGAATCGAAGGTATACATCGGAAACAAATCCTTCGATCAAATACTATATTTTGTCATGTAAAAAAACCCAAAGATTTCAGAAAGATCGATGCAGTAGTTTTTGAGATATTTTGCTCATCGCCTTTGAAAGCGTACTGTCGAGAAAAAAACGTTTAACGTTTCGAACGACGGTTCGAGCGTTTCTACGGGCGTCAACCCAACAGCCTATAAATCTGTCAATGTTTATCCAATGATCGTTAAATTTTCAGGGAATATTTACAAGATGATGTACTGTCAAAATATATTGGTTTTGAAAAAGTGATTTTTCGACATTCACAACTAGGCATAACCCCTTAAAGTCCTCTCCGGCCTACCCCTTAAGAGTTCCCCTTTAGCACGTGATAAATAAATGCAGAATAATTATTCGGGTTTTGTAATTAACTTTCAATTCTTCGTTTAGCAATCAGCGATTTTGTTGCACTCGGGATATTGACTCAATAACTAGGTCGGTGAGTAATTAACAGATGGATATTAATTGCAATATGCTATTTGCCAGGGTTGACCATCATTCTGATAATTAATATTTGCTCGCATCCATTGAAGTTCCATTAAATCGATCACAACCCTCTCCAAACGAAATCGATCAAAGTTCGCCCGCTGGCGTCCTTACTTGGTCAAAATAATTCGGTTATTGAAGTTAATGGTTGAAAAGGACAAATCGATTAACAACGATACAGAGCTGTCGTGAAGGTTCGCTGGTCGATAGAATACTTATCTCTCACTCCGTCTCTCTGTATCTCTCCCAATCATGAAAACGATGTCACTTTTTTTTTATCGTCACGATCTCTCGGACCATTTGATTTGGCCCGGTCGATGCACAATTACAATCAACGTTAACGACGTTTTCACTCGTACGCGAGCGCGTATCCCATGGCTTTTCGTACAACAGAATTCTCTGGCAGTGCTCACTGAGCCTTAATGCCCTTGTGACTCCCCTCACGAATCACTCAACCTCTCCTATCTACGCTATTTTCACTGCACGCGTACTCTCTTGATTGTTAATGCTGATTGTTTGACTTCAATGGCTGTTCGATCAGACCCGAAAATATTGTCTCCGCAAATGTTGCGTCGAAAATAAAAGCTCGACAAAAAACAATATCACTGACAGCATGGTACTCGGTGTCTTACGAGAAAAGCAAATAACGAGGAAAATTTTATCGATGTGGATAACATTTTGTTTGCGAACAACGAAAGCTTTCAATGGAATCAGACCAATCCAATTTAGTAGGAGGGAAGTACACAGGATTTAAAAACTTTTTCCATCTGATCAAACTTAATGACAGTGCTACGAGAAAAATTCCACAAATAAATTACACTTTGTATCCCTTCGCCGGAGATAAGTTTTCAATTTTACTCGTTCCTGATCCTGCCCCGACTCAAACAGGGCCTTTTTGCGTTTCTCGTGAAGAATCCTATTTGCATAGTTACTTTGTTCCTCTACCGGGGCTTATGCAAAGCGGAAAGAGGAGAATGGAGCGAAGGTATTCAATAACAAGAGGAGTAAGCGATCGGAGTCGTAGGATTTAATTGACTACCGAATATTAATAAATATACGGGAACTCCACCTTTTTTCCGCTGGTGGAACAGCCTTAAGGAATTGTTATTTGGCCGTGAGCTTCCGCAAGCCTTCATTTTTTATCGCGCAACAAGATGACTCAGTGCAACGAGGCAGTCTGTATTTTACAGGATATCGGATCATCTTGATCTCAGCTCATCCGACCTGATGCACAGCATGTGGCGATATTGGCACTTCTAGCAGCCATTTTTTTTCGACCGTGTCTTCATAGGTGGTAGCATTGGTAGCTCCAGTTTTCCCGTGATATTCGGTGCCGGAATCGGGGCCTCGATAATGCCTGCACGTAGATACACAGCCATTTCGATCGGCTGCTCTTTGGGCTCGTAACTCAAGTAATCGGAATGTCGCCAGCTTCAAACCGCCGTGCAGCACCGCAGTCTCCGGGTCCCAGGTCCGAAAGCTCGCCACCCCCGTGTTTAAAGGGGTGACTATATAGTTCGAAGCTCACCCACGATATCGTGGGTGAGCTTCGAACGAGCTTTTTCGCCCGTACCGCATCTCGCCATTCTCCAAAGACCAACGAGTGAGTAGCCATTTCCCCGTCCATATTCCTCCCTCCCACATAGGGGCCACCCTTTGGAAAGCACCCCTTCGCGTCATACCTCGCCCACCACTGGCGATTCTCAATTCCACTGGCCTCCCGGTCCGCAGCGATGCACATTGTGATCGAAGCCACACACACCCTTCTTTGCTCGCGGCTCCGGATTGGGGATGAGGGGAGCTGGGTCGCCAGAGCGAACCTACGGCTTCGTAGGACTCGTAACTCACGAGTCCCGCATCCGGTTCCTTCGCCGATAAATTCGATATTGTTTCAACTTTCGCTGCAATTCATACCGTTCTCGCCCTACCGGTTGTTGGACCACGTACACACACACACCTATATTCCAGTTGGCTCACACACCGCGCACCGCGGGGCTAGAGGAATGGACGAAGAACGAGCACGAAGAAAAACCATCGAAAAAAGCCGGTCGTCCAGTGCAGAAGGCATGACGGAGGTGGTGGGGTGCTGGGAGGGATTAAAGTCGCGCAGATTGGGGGAAAGGAAAATTGTTTTGTTCCAGTGTACCGGCAGTGAACGCCGGTGTGCAACGGATGAAAAGAGAAGTATGGCTGTCGGTTATGGTCGTATGGTTTATGGTTGGTAATGCCCGTGTAGAGGGGTTGGAATTCAAGTTACGACAAAACTACCACTCTTCTGGGCGACAATCCGGAAGGGGAGACCCCCACACGCAATGACGTTCCATTCCGGAGAACCTTCCATTGCGCAATTTACTTCCAGTCCACCATAGCCTGGAGCTGTCCTTTCGTAAAATGTTCGATAGAGAGCTGATCCAACAGCTTGAAGGTGATGCTGTGACGGCAAGTTGCGGAAAAGAGGATGGGTCATTTGCAAACGGCGAAAGGTCGGGCTCCGGAGAGAAAGAAGAGCTGGCGAGAAGCAGCCACTGTGGTCCAGCTACGTTTGGATGGTGGTGCAGTCATCGTTATCGGATTGTGACCAGGAAGAACGAAGCCGCCTCGTCGGCGAAAATTTTGCCCGCTTTCGTCCAACACGGTTGGGCTCCAGCTATGTCGCCGCTGCTACGCCTTAATCCTTTCGTTTTCTTTTCCTCGCTTTTCAGATATATCCTCGCTCCCTTTTATTCGCCCTTTCTAATCTCCCTCGCGGAGAAACTTTGCCGAGCGAACGGCACCAGGCTGATAGAAGAATTTTCACAGCTTTCCCTGTTTCCATAAAATTGCAAAGATTCTTGGCACTTTGGTTTCGAGTGTTTGGAATGATAAGATTTTTATTCTCACCCCTCTCGCTTTTAACGCTACAATTCTTGACAATGCCTTCGTTCCTTTCACCCGCGACTGGGTCGAGGGAGCGTTAAACAATTTCTTCAGCTCTTGATTTGCGCAAATGAAACGTCAGGGTTTCCCATCCCGGATCCAGATGCGACAATGAGTTTGACAAAATTGATAGACCGTGAAGGGACCGAGTTGTATATGTGTTTTTATCCGGTCAAATACCCAGTGCGGATTTCAGGAAGCTTCTTGGAGCGCGTGATCCGAATGGCATCAGGGAGGCTGATCATCCTTTTTTTGACATCAGCGAATGACATCAGGGATTCGGATCAACCATTTTTTGACATCAGCGAATAACATCAGCTAATGACAGCAGCGAAGGACATTAGCTTATGACAGTAACTAATGAAATCAGCTAATGGCATCAGCTAATGACATAAGCTAATGACGTCAGCTAATGACACCAGCTAATGA
The DNA here is from genome assembly GCA_944452715.1 of Ophion slaviceki. Taxonomy (NCBI): domain Eukaryota; kingdom Metazoa; phylum Arthropoda; class Insecta; order Hymenoptera; family Ichneumonidae; genus Ophion; species Ophion slaviceki. The sequence goes on along the minus strand of OX101793.1, from coordinate 24,752,276 downwards.
CATCAGCTAATGACATCAGCAAATGACACCAGCTAATGACATCAGCTAATGACATCAGCTAATGGCATCAGCCAATGACATCAGCCAATGACATCAGCTAATGACATCAGCTAATGACATCAGCCAATGATATCAGCTAATCACATCAGCTAATGGCGTCAGCTAATGCCATCAGCTAATAACATCAGCTAATTACATCAGCTAATGACATCAGCTAATGACATAAGCTAATGACATAAGCTAAATGACATAAGCTAATGACATCAACGAATAAAATCAGTGAATGACATCAACGACTGACATCAACGAATGAAGTCAGTAAATGACATCAACGACTGACATCAACGAATGAAATCAGTAAATGACATCAACGATTGACATCAGCGCCGTATGATCTGCACGACTTGCGCTGCTGGCCAAGTGAACGCGTACCGAATGTGTTGCCATCGACGCACGAACTTCCTCGTGTACACGAGCTATCGTGACTTCCGGGCTATATCTTCAATCCACGTTTGGCTAGCAAGTCATACCTTCTCTGAACGACTATCCGCGACAGTCCCTAAGTAATCACAGCGCGAATTCGTTATAGATCATTGCACTGATTACAGAGCTTGATAATCCAACGCAAGAAAATGTTTGCTCATCCGAACAATCATAGATCCAGTCGAAAATGTTCCGATCCACTCGGGCTCGCCGTCGCACCAACTCGTCACGCCTATCAGGCTCTTCTCCGCACGCCATTTTTACACTTTTCGTTGGAACACGCTCTTTAACGACGTTATCGTTAATCCGCGTTACTGCCGCATCGAAGAAAACTCATCAAAGTTAACGAGCCTTCATCCACGACGTTATATCTGTCTCTTGACACTCAACCGTGAATTAATGACGTTCTTTCGTTACTAATACTGGAATTCAGTTGAATAAAGTTTCGAAGGCAAATCATTTGGCTCTTCTTGCGTCCAACGGAGCGCCTCCCCTCAGGGAGCTCCTCGCGCGCACTTTACTAAACGCGAACTTGCCGGTAACCCGAGAGTTATGATGTTAATGACTTTTCTCGAAGGACGGCCTCGAGGGGGGAGCGCGGCGCAAGTAGCAGCGAGAGTTTTATGCAATTTGTAAACCCTTTGAAGTTCTCACTCATCGCTCTGACGCTGTTGATTTTCTCTCAGGCTGGCGGATGCCTCTTTCACCTTTTTGAATGCAGCCCTGGCTGGAATGACACGTTGCTTCATATATATGTACATATATGTATGTATGACGCGAATGGCATTCTATATTTGATATATTGCGCCTGGGGGCGGCTAAAGACAAATGCAACACTGCCTGCAGCTACCACTTCCCAGCGTACATAATTCTCCACATACTCTGCCTATTTGCCGAAAACAGATTTGCCGTGTGTGATATTTCTCTATGATCTGCCAGCGATACATTCGCCGGAGACAAAAATAGACTATTTTTCGTTAAGGGGTAGGCCACAGTAACGGGTATAAAATCATGTGCGAATTTAACAATTTTTTTTTCGTATGAAAAAGTGATTCACTCGTAAAATTAATTACACATCTATTTAGTATGAATATCAAGCTGTTAGAAAATATACATATATTTTTTTTCAATGTACAAAATCGCCGACTACTAATATTTTCTTTTGTTATGTTTTTTTGGCGCCTCACGGCGTGACATTTAGCATCCACAATTTTTTACAAGGAACAAAAAAAAATTCTCGTCAATCTGCATTAGAATACCTAGAGAAGTACGGACGGAATTTAAATAATATTGTTGTATTCAAAAGTGGTAGGTATTTGAACTTAAGAAATGAATTTTCAGTGAAAAATTTCGTTATAACTGCTCATAAAATGAAAAGTGTTCGATTAATCAGAAATTCCGTACGCACTTCTCTGCGAAATGCAATTAGGAACATAACTTTTAATTTTGAAGTAAATCGAGTGAAAACTATTGAAGTTATTTGTCACGCCAATTGGAAAAAAGCTGTTTCGAGAAGTTTCAAGTAATCGGCCATTTTGTACATCGAAAAAAAATACATATATTTTCTAACAGCTTGATATTCATGCTAAATAGATGTGTAATTAATTTTATGAGTGAATTACTTTTTCATACGAAAAATAATTGTTAAATTCGCACATGATTTTTTACCCGTTTCTACGTTTACCCTCAATACATGCGAAATTTTTGGAACGAAGAACCGTCGACTGAATTGCAGCAGTCTTTTGCAACGGCAACGAATTTCTAGCTGGCCGATACAGCAGGGCAGAGATGGGCATATTCGAATACTTTTAGTATTGGAATACTTTTAGTACTCAAGTAGGAAAATAATACCGAATACATGTCAGATGGATATTCATTTTTTTCGATAATGAATCCACCTTGATTCAGTATTCGTTCCGAAAATGAATAATGAATCCTACTGGATTCAGTATTAATTTCAAAATGAAAAATGAATTCACTTGGATTCAGTATTCATTCGAAGATGAATAATGAATCCAACTGAATTCAGTATTTATTTCAACATAATTAATGAATCCAATTCGATTCAGTATTCATTCCGTATTCGGATTTCATTAAATTGAATAATCTGGAAAAATTGACAGCAAACATGTTTATTCTATTGAAACATTATCGTCCGATTACATTATATCTACCCAAGGGAAATCGCGCTCCTAGTATCTAGTAACTCAAGAAATAGGGGTAGAAATGGGACATCATATTTGTCCTATTTCCATTGTCCATTTTTCCAGATTATTCAATTTGATGATATCCGAATACGGAATGAATACTGAATCGAGTTGGATTCATTACTTATTTTGAAAGGAATATTGAATCCAGTAGGATTCATTATTCATTTTGAAACGAATACTGAATCCAGTAGGATTCTTTATTCATTTTGAAACGAATACTGAATCCAGTTGGATTCATTATTCATTTTGAAACGAATACTGAATCCAGTAGGATTCATTATTCATTTTCGGAACGAATACTGAATCCAGTGGGATTCTTTATTCATTTTCGGAACGAATTTCGAATGAGATTCTTTATTATTAATGAATTTAAAAAAAATGGAATTTTCCCAACCCTGCAGCAGGGTGGTTCATTCCACGATGTTTTTTTAAAAAATCATTGCCAAACATGAACTGTGGCGGTTCATTTTTTGTAACTTTGCAAAATGGTATCACGGCTGTTATTCTTATTTGAACTTGTATCACTCATAAACATGACATATGGCTGAACAGATCCATGAACTTCAAATTCTTAGCTTTGATAGTTGCACTTGCATCAAAGTGCAAGTGTAATAAAAAATGGGGTCATCCTGCGGCGTCTCATGCGCAGAATCTCGTTTTTAGAAAGATTCGAGGCTGGATAAAAATTGGCGCTGGGATGCTTTGGGAGGATTGGGTCAATGGGCTCCCAAGTGCCAAGAGTGGCTTGATTATTTTACGGCTCCAGGGGGTTGAGCGTGATGGAGTACAGCTGAGAGGCCTGGCTGACGCTTGGCGGGCATCTATGACGCATGCACCGTACACGGGTCAAACGTTTTGGGTTTGACCCTTGAAAAAGAGCGTCCGAACTGTACGTAAAGAGCACACGAAATTCCACACCAAAGTGCTAATCTTGTGTTCGCCTCTGTGTATATCGGGAATAAAACGAATTTTCCGACTCTCCTATCCGCAACGATCCGTAAAACATCCCCGGAATTTCCTCTCGGTGGTTCCCGCTCGAAGCCGAGGCACCTTTATTTTTCACTCTTTCACGATTCCATTTAGCTCTCAATGGGCTCTCTTCGTTTGTCCTTACACATACGCCCGTCTCCCTCCCACGTCCCTTTGCTCCTTTCTCTCCGTCTCAACGGTCGCACTCATTTTCAATTAATTCTTTGCTCATTCGACCGTACCGCCGGTAAAACAATGGCGGAGCACCAACTCCCGGCGTTCTTCGGTCAAAGGATAAAAGAAAAAAGGATTTAGGGGGAAAAAAAGATATCTTCCCTCATCTCTTTCAATCCCGATGTTTTTTTTTGCGACTTTCCATGCTCTTCCTCGTTCACCGTCGACTCCGATATTAGTTTCTTCCGTTTATTCCGCTACTCTTGCGCCGTCCCCCTTTCCCATCCTCGCGGCCGGTTTACTTAAATCGCGCGCTTTTCATTCCCTTGCGAATTCCCATCGCCAGCCCCTATTTCGAACCTGGAGTTTGGCGGAAAAATTTCGCTTGTTGGACGGTAAATTGGCGCTTTTTCTTTGCGACGTGTACAGTATCGGGGTAATGAGGATTTGTGTCAGAATTGAATTTTTTGCGACAGCTGTTGCGTCTGCTTGAATTATACGAGTATATTTTGAGGCCGTTGCACGTGCAGACATTTTTCGAGGCATCCTCAGATCTGACACGTCTCTGGAGGGATTTGGTCGAGACGCCGCAGACAGGGAGTCCACATTGGAATCCAAGTGGATCCGGTGCTATTTCTCGATTGACATCGTTTGAGAGTTGTTTATTTGAAAGTCTCAAGCAGGTGTTGGATCTCCCAACAAAAAACATCGAGTGATCCCGTGCACTAATTTGTTGGGGAGTACCAAGATGTCCCCACACCTCTGTAGGGATTTGTTAGGGACACGATAGGGAGTCCTCATTGGGATCCAATTGTATTCTGCAGTGTTGCCCGATGAACCCCGTTTGAGAATTCTTACCACGCTCGAATCTTAAATATGCACTGGGAAAAAAAATCATTGATCCAATATCATTGGTGTTGTTGAATGAAATTTCGTTGATTCAATTGTAAAATTGCTGGTGCAAATAATCGAATTTATTAGTCCAAACAAAACACCATTGACTTTAATGACATGATAAAATTGAAAGTTTTTTTTTCATTTAAGGATGTATGGCAACTAAGTTATTTACTACTGTTCGAATTGAAACTCACTGATATTGTAAAGGAAAATATCGAGAACTTTTTGAGATTAAAAAAACAAAATTTGCCCACGTGAATGCTGAGATAAACGAATTCAAAGTTGGGTCATTTAACACGGGGAACATAGGACTGTACGTCCAAAATTCCCTTTACATTGGCAAAAAAGGTATTTCCGGAGTACTCTTTTGTAAAAAAAACTTTTGTGCGGTATCGCTGTAATATACATGATACGTTAAAAAAAAAATCGACATGTGCCCATATATTTTGCGAGATATTGCGAGTTAAATGGGACCGTTTTCGTATTTCTTTAGCTCGTATGTCGTAACCACGACAACGTCAGGGAAAACGTACATCAAATCAGCAACTAAATTTGCAGTTAAAAATTGAAAATTCTTCTTTCTGTACCGCATGTTTTACTTTGAGCTGTGGTAAATCTCCTTTTTAGCTTCAATGAATACTACAATTATTTTATTTAGTCCTTAAATGCGATTTTTGCAAATTGCATAATCAGTTCTGTAACGACTCTGCAGTAGCTGCCATACATCCTTAAAAGATATATTGTTAGCCGAGAACAATATATTATTGAAACTATCTAGCAAATTATCGCGAACAAATTATATAGTTTTGAGTGCATTTTCTGCAACGAGCAAAAAAAAGCATTTCAATTCATAACATCGATATTGTTGATTCGAGTACACAAGAAAAATTGAATTTTGCTCGTTTGATTCAGATAAAATTTCTATTGAGTAAATATGCTATTTTCTTTTTTTCACCATATCCGATATTGATTTTCAAGTACATTATTGGTTAAAATATTAATATTTTACTTTGATTGAAAAATATTAAGCAAATGTACGAATTGGTTAAAAAATTGCGCGAAAATAAAATTTGTTTCTTGCGCATTTGGTTGAAAAAATTCAACCAAATCATGGCCGAGCGCCACCGAAATTATAGGTGTGAGGAAACCCGCAGTTCTCGGAGTAACCGCTAGAAGCCGCACGCGCGCTCGTCTCTCGTAAGCGTAGCGCGAACCGAAAATCTACTCAAACGCCGGAGAAACTCTCAAGAGTATCGCTTCTTGGCCTGTGGCTAAGATCAAAGTGTAGTATCTGTTCTTATCAGTTGAATATCTAATATTCTCTCCATGGATATTCCATTGGATATCTGATATTCTCTCCACTATTATCGTGGATGATCATTCTAATGCTCACTTTTTATTTAAGATTTAAAACAAATTGAAAAATTTACGTCTCATGGCATATTCGTTTTGATGTAGTAAAGAAACAATTAATTCTATTGATTATATTTTTGTACGAAATAAAAATGTTGTAGCAACCGCTTAATTATTTCATCCATACATCTACCGATTGAATATAGAATGATTTCAATAGAATATAATTTTATTTGAAGGATAATGTAGATATTCAGAGAAACAAGAGATTTTCAAATGAAATATGTTATTTGAATCAATCACATTTTCCAATATTTTATAGTATTGTAACAATCGAATTTATCGGTGGAACTCCGCGATCAGACATTTATTTGAATCAGCCAATATATTTTTTTGATTCAATTGGTTCTTTTTCTCAGTGTGTGAAAATTCATGAGAAAAAACTCGGCCTGTTGAAATAAGCTGCACCCTTCGTGAGCACGTACGTGTGTGGTTGCCAAAGTGCAGTAAATTAAATGACGAACCATAATTTAGGTGGATTTTATGTGATTGGATTCAAATCAGTTTTTAAGATAGACTTTTTAAAGACATTTATTCTTTCTTTCATATAAGATTTGTACTCCTTTAGGATCCACCCAATTCGTGTATCTATGTATTTGGTTCGGCAAATTCAACGTGCAGAACGCGATAGGATCCATCAAGAGTCGGATCGGATTCTGTTTGATCATGTGGGAATTCTTCAGGATTCAAATTGGACTCGTACATTTGATTCCAATGGAGAATCCCGGTGAGAATCCAAACTACGATCGTGAAGTTTAAGTACAGGGCTCCAACGAAATGACCCATTGGATCCCCATCAGTCAGTAGGGATAAGTATGGAAATCCAAGTGGATCCCACGTCAATTTCTGCATGTGCTGTTGTATCAGCACTTCCATGTACTGTTGGTGTAAGCACATCTGACAGTTTCGCATACGGTCCTTGAAATGCTCGCAAGTGAATCCTTGACATTGGGGACCAGACAGTCCTTGAAATGACCTTTGTATACACATCTGGGTAATATTTATGTAGGTTTATGTAAATGCAAGCATATTCGATAAGCATTATGTACATTTATGTAAATAAAAACATTATGGTTATCTGAAGGTGACTTGAAGACATTTCTATTCAGATTTTGTTAAGGGGTTTTCTCACTTTGGACGCTAAAAAAGACTATTTTCATGATTTTTTTTGATAGGTTTAGTTATAAATATTGATATAAAAGTTGTTACACTTAATAAATACACTTCCAAAATACATTTTTTTAAAAGTATTTATTTAAGTCACTATTTATAGACGCAAATGGTAGTTAAAAAAACGTCCTAAAAAATGTAGGTCTGCGCTGTTCATGAAATCTTGGAGATGGATCACCCGAAACAAAAAATAAAACGGTTTTAGATTCAGTACGTTAATGGCTATAGCGCATATCATACGATTTTCGATATATGGAAATATAACAAAATGGCGGACATTTTTCGAAAAAAAACCTGTTTTTTCACCGTTTTTGGCAAAAAAATAGTAAATATCAAAATTAAAAAAAATCCTTAATATGCGTTATAGCTATAGTTGTAAATAAACTTAAAAAAAATTAATAAAAAAATTAAATCATTTTCAAATTAAATTGGAAATCAGTTTAAAAAATAAATGTAATACTTTAATATAAAACATTGATTTGTGGAACCAAAAATATAATTTCATTTAAAATTATAATTTATAATTTATATGTTTATTTTATAATGAATTTAAGAATTTTCTTTATAATCTGATCTTTATATTTTTTAATAAATCGTTGAAATTTCATAAGGATCGGTTCAGTAGTTACGAAAAATTTATCAACAAGCCGTCAAAAAACGTTGTTTCGAGAAAAACGCGTTCAAAGTTTGTTTGGGTTGCATAAATACATGAAAAAATTTTTTTAATGTATTTCGGGAGTGTATTTATTCAGTGTACCAACTTTTTTTTTATCAATATCTATAATATAAACCTACGTTACATGGTAACGTAAACATACTACGTAAACCTAAGTTACGTGGTATTTTTTTTTTAATTGATCTTCAATAATGGCAAAGTTATGGCACGGTCTTCAAAACGGGTTGCGGAGAATATTGTCAGACGGCGTGACACATAGCATCGGCGGGATTGAACTGAAAAAACCAACGAAGATTTTGTTTTCAATAAGAGGAGGGTAGGGGTTTCAGCGTGAAAAAAAACACTTTTTTGCGATTTTTTTCATCTATATGGATAGAGTAAATTTATTGAAACGTTTTGTACATTGTTAAGTGTCATTTCAAGAACATTCCGTGAAATTTGTACGCGAAAATATCCACAACCAAGCCGCTGACAAAGCTTTTCCAAGAACGCCTTTGGAAAAACACGATTTGCGGTATTCACTGTATCTCAGCTAGAAATTATCTGAAATCAAGTACCATTAAAATTTAGGCAAAGTATCATCAAATCCTCCCCCTACGGTCTTTGATAATTTATTTTTTCATTTCTAAATTTTTGGTGGTCATGTAAAGTGAAAAGTGCTATTTTTCACGAAAAATTCCGCCATTTTGGGGGTGGAAAACCCCCTCAATGTAAAAGAAAATCTCTAACTATCCGTTGGGGGAGGTATTTTATATGTAAAAGTGTATACCAGTTTGAAATAAATCGGTCATGTAGTTTTGAAGTTTAGAGAAGTCGGAGTTACAGTGTACGAGGAGTGGGACTAAATAGTCAATAACTTCGAGAGTTTTGCTCTGATGGACTTGAAATTTTGGGATTATATTCTTGAAATATTTAACTATAAGAAAAGACAAAAAAAATCGATTTTTCAAAAGTGAATATGAACCAACGAAAAGTGAGAAATGTTGAAAATGGATAAAATAGTACGCTTTGAAACAAAAAAATTGAATTTTCCGAAAAAAATTGGCTACATTTTGCAACAAAAAATACTTTTCTTTATTTTCAAAAATATTTAGGTTCATATTTGAGACAATAATGTAAGAAACATTTGTACCAAATTTCATCGCAATCGATCGATTAGTTTTTGAGCTATACCTCACGCCAGTTTAAAAAATGCCATTTAGAAGACCACGCCATTCCTTCGCCATTTTTGAAGATACATTTTTTTTAAAAATACCATGTAACAGCCAAAAGTAGTGATAAAATATACCCTAAGTCTCATAATGCTAAATAAATCTTTCCTCTTAAAAAAAAATCATGAAAATCCGCCAAATTTTTCCTCGCCTAAGGTATATCCCCCCTCAAAGGGCGTTTGTCTCGTTCACACGAGATCGCGAGAGTAGACGATATTTTCTTTTACAGTTCGCGTTGAACGGCAAGAGGCACGGGGTAGAGTTTTCTGCCCATGAGACCTCGTCGCCGCAGCACCGGTTTATATTTATTTTCGTAATAAAAAACAACGGTCTGAACACACTTCCCTGGTGGGGAATGATTCTCGTTATTGCTATTACCCGGCTATCGGCGAGTGCTCGCAGCAAAACGCTCTCTTTCTCTCGCGCCAGCCGGAAAAGCCACTAGCCCGGTCGTTATCGTCATTGCGAGCTTTTGCAAGAAGAAAAAAGGAAATTATTCCAACGTCATGTTTGCCGTACTCGAAAGAGACACGCTTTCAACGAGCAACGAAACGTAAAAGAGTGGAACGTCGGAGTGTACCTCCTCGTTTCAGAGCCCTAGACTGCACTGCCAACCGAACTCGCTCTACGACACGTTTCATTCCTAACGCGAAATCCCAAACTTAACGATCGAGCCTCACCGCACGACGATCCTCCGCAACGATAACGTTCGAGATCTTAATCGCTACGTACCCAATTGCCCAATGCAATCCCAAAATGAAAGCTCACGTGACGACCGTTTTTTTATACGATCAATTTATTCGAATGCGTACAATCGATTTTATTGATGATTTTTTCATTCGCGTTTTTTTTTTTGCATTTTTTTTAATCGCGTTTTTTATTTGCATTTTTTTTCGTTCGCGTTTTTTTTTATTCGCGTTTGATTCTCTAGGATTTTTTTTTATTTCTAATCGTTTTTTCATAGACTCATTGCATGTTTTTTATCCCCGGAATACAAATTCATTATTGATTGGCACCCGCGGCCTCAATTTCTATTAAAAATCGTCGAATGCATATAGAAACACGTTTTCAGCGTTCAGACTGCGTTATTTTGAGCTTTCGACAAAAACTACGTGACATTTGTAGCTGGTAGACAATTTCCTATCGGATAGAGCCTTGAAATGGTGTAAGAACCGGAAAAGTTTTTTTCTACCCTTTTGGCTACCTTTTCAAAATTGCTGAGACTCTGGGATTTCAAACAGCCGTCGTGTGCGTCTTATTAGAGGGAGGGAGATTTATTGGGGGGATTCCGAAAAGGGTTTTGATAGACTTAGGGAATGGCTTGGATTCATCCTGATATCTGTATTAGTTCAGCCGGAAAGTCCACTTGAAAGAATGGCAAAATTGGATTTGATTTAGTATGGAAGAGTTGGCAGAAATCGATGATGCGACTTTGGAATTCTGCAAAAAATCAAAAAGCAATCGGAGCTCGATGACTCAAATGACATTTAACAGAGCAAACGATAGTGAAGAGAATTAGCACAGAGTGGAGATCGAAATCCGAAGGGAAAATAAATTATCAATAATTTAGTAAAGCCACTTATTTTTGTCCGACAAGCGAAAAAATGGATTTTTGATATTTTTTGTATAAGTCTATTTCAATGTATTTTTATCCTCTGAACACGAATTGATCATCAGATTCTCCCTAAACCCTTTATTTCGATGAGAAATAGTCGAAAATGTATCAGGACAAGTTTTTCACGTTTTCCCTCAATTTGGACTTTTCGGTAAAAACTTGAGCATATTCGTAATCGGCAGACAATTTCCCATTAGATAGACGCTTAAAATCGTTTAAAAATCGATGAAAAAATATTTGTGTCCCTCTTGGCCACTGCCGGAATCATCCAATCCGCGAAATTTCAAACAACCGTAGCATCGGTCCTATTTTAGTGCCGAGGATTTATTAGGGGGTTTTAAGGCGTTACTCCCACTTGTAGCGCAAAAAAGGCCTTTTTCATGAATTTTTTAAAAGAAAACTACAAAACTTTTTTAATCGATCAATATACCATCTTGAAGAACACATCTTGAAGAACACATCTTGAAGAACCTTCAGTAATTTTTTTATTGAAAAATATTACATTGGTTAGTGGCAAATGGCCGTCAATGAAATAATGTTTTTATATACACGGTTTGCGGTGACCAACATTGCGGCGAAGTGGATCATCTGAAAAAAAAATGCGGATGGATTTAGTCAAATATAAGTATAAACTAGTTCTTAATCGAAGGATTTTAAAAAATATTCATTTTTCACAAAATGGCGGACAGTCAAAGTTAATGGTTCGATTTTAACGAAAAAAAATCGAACGATTAAAGACTACATTTTTATGTATTAAATAAGCCTGCAAAATTTCAAGAAGATCGGTTCATTAGTGTTCGAGTAATCTTGGTCACCGACTTCAGAAATGCCATTTTGAGAAAAACGCGTTTAAAGTTTCAATTTCAGTTTACACAAAGAAAATATTTTTTTTTGTAAACTTACATAGAGTCATCTATTCCGGGCATCAAAAAAAAACTGCACTTCAAATTGCACTTCAAGAAAATGCAATAAAAAAAATCGACCTTTTCAAAATCGCAAGTGGGGGTAACCCCTTAAGAAGCATTTTGATAGACTTAGAGAATGGCGTGGAATTCATCTCGACATCTGCAACAGTTTTCCCGGAAAGTCCACTTGAAAAATGGCCGAAAGAGATGCAAAGGGAAATTCGCAAAAATCGATGGTCCAACTTTGAAGTTCTGTCAAAAATCGTAAAAAAATTGCGGTTCGACGACTCAAGTCGGATTTTTTAGAGCAAACGATTGCGAAGACAATGCTTGCCGACTAAAGTTTCAAACCTAAACGAAAAAGGAACGATCTGTGATTGAGTGACGGAACTTTTTTTGGTCGAGATGCGAAAAAATGTGGATTTTAATTTTTTTTATAAGTCCCTATGGATGTTTTTAACCCCCTCAATACGAGTTCACCATTCAATCCCCCTCCCGCCCCCAAGCCCTCAATTTCTAAAAAAATCGTCCAATGTGTATAGAAACCCGTTTTCAGCGTTCATCTCGCGTAACTTTGAGCTTTCGACAAAAACTCCGTGATATTGGTAATCAGCAAAAAAATTCTCATCGACCCACCCTTGAAACGGTGGTGGAAGGCGAAAAAAAACTTTCGACCCTGTTGGTAACTTTTTCAAAATTCATCAACAATTTACACCTTCAAACATTACGTATGCGGTAATAGTAATAAAAAATGACGACAGATATAGCAACGACGATGAAAAAGTCGACACGTACAGTTGCTATTTTCATCCGGAAGTCTTCAATTTGTCACTCGCCCTCGTCTGGGATGCCACAAATGGTAGTTTCATGCGTTGACAATGCATCGGAAGAAAAATGGTAGGTTTCCATTACCCGCTGATCACAGCGCTACTCCTACGAAAGTCCGACCGAAAAATCAACTTTTTCTCATCCAAGCGAATTTCGTGGCCCGAGTATTTTCCTTTCCATTCGCCTGCGACGTATCTATACGTGGCAGCCCGAGGAAAAAGAAGGTGAACGAAACAAACGAGAAAATACGACGAACTGGCTATAAAGAATGGGCCAAGGGTCTTAAGGGAGTTTTTCCCATTTATCGTCGGCAGTTATCGTCAATGCTATTCCCCGAAACATTGACGTGTATATTCATGAGGATATTTCTTAACGGAACGAGAAAAATAGACGCGCTAAGTGAAGAATCGAGGTCGCCCGAAAACTTATCTCGTTTTCTAACGTCACACCGAAACATTATTAATGCTTTCGTGCAACGTACGTTCTACCGAAAAAAAAAAAAAAACCAAATCGAGACATCTGAATGCGAGAGTCCCGAGGTTGTCCCATCACGAGTTTTCGTCGTCTCGCGGCTCTGGCACTTTTTTCCCCCGTATACTCGTAACGCAAAAAAAAGAAGAATATCCGAAGCAGAACTCGCTTCACGAGGGTACTAATTTCCATTGCGATGGAAATTTAACGAGCAGCCACGTAACTTCGTTCCATCAAGAAAATTTGCCATTCAACAAAAAAATTAGCACTCGTCGTGAACTTGCATGAGAACTCGCTTCAATCTCTTTTCATACGTTTGTACACGAATTATCATTTTTCACTTCGACATCCTCTTGTAATTAAAAAAAAATGGCTAACGAAAAAAACCTCTCTCTCTCCCTTTTTCTTTCTCTCCCCTTTAAGGGGCTATACCAGTGTGAACGTTGAAAATTTGGGTGATATTCGGGAATTTTTTGGAAGAAAAGTACTGAATTAAACGTTTCGGAAAATTAAGAATATATTTGGCTATATTTGACCTATATTACATAATTTTTTCATAGAAAAATATTGAGATCCAAGCGACTTATGCGATGCCTTCGGAGGCGCCAAAAAAAGTTCCTCCACTGCTGCCATGATTCCGGCCAATTGAGTAGCTGAAACCGAAAAAGAAAAAAATGTCGTTGAACTGGAAGATGTTTCCTGTACAATGACGTAGGATTTTCGAAAAATATCAAAATCTAACAAAATGGCGTAGTTATGAAAAAAAGTCTGTTTTCTTGCCTATAAAATGGTCGTTTTTTTCAATGCCAAATCGTCAATTTACATCCAATCAAAAATATCCTACGTCATTGTAGAGTAAATATATTCAAGACTACTCAGTTCAAATTTCAAGTCAATCGGATAATTGCTCTTTGAGTTACAATGTCAGCAAATTTGAAAAATCTCATTTCGAGAAAAACGCGTTTAAATATTTAACTATCGATTTTCGCATGATAAAATTATATTGATATAAATGATATAAATGATAATGATATTCGTGAAAGTATAAACTGTCGAAAAAGGCAAAAAAAATCGATTTTTTGAAAGTGTCACACTGGTATAGCCCCTTAAATCTTCAGATGCAGACTATTTTCGCATCTCTTCGATCATGATGTAGATAGCTACTAGTCCATCGCTACTAATCTATCATAACACAATAATACTATTACTTCAACAATACTATCATTATTTATACAATAACCATCGTTATCATTTATAATTTTTTAATTTTTAATATTTATAATAATTTATCTCATGTTTATTCACTTTTTACTTATATTCCATTAAAATTTTATCTTTACGTTATGTTTGTTTAATCATTACCTATTTTTACACTAATTTTATATTTAAGTTACTGTTACTTTCAATATTTTTTATATATATATATAGACCAAGGCATCCAAATATATCAATCAATCAATCAATCTCAATTGCTACCAAAAATCCTTTCTAACCACGGCCTGTCGTGTATGGAATGCGATAGATTACGAGATAAGAGCATGTGAAAGCCAAAAAAGCGTGCAAATGCGAGCTCCTGCGAGAGATGCCAGACGCAGGATAACGTGAATTGCAAAATCCAGCACTTCTTTTTCTCCCTTTGAACTCATTCTTTACTAGCCATAACTTTAATTGTAGATAATACCACTTTATATCGTTATTTTCATTTTTATTTTCAGAATAACACTAGTCATAGCTATAAGATATTGACGAGGAAAAAGTATGTGAACATATTATTGTATGAAGGTTATTGTAAGATATTTTTTTCGCACAGTGCTTTTGGGGGGTTGAAGCTCCAGAGTACGAATATAATAATGTTCTCTCTCTCTCTCTCTCTCTCTCTCTCTCTCTCTCTCTCTCTCTCACTCTCTCTCTTTTTCTTTTATTTGCGTTATTTTGGACAGGAAAATTCCTCGCAATACACATTTTCACCCGCCTCGTCCTCGTTCATTTTTATTTTATTTTTGACTTTCTCGCCTCTTCTGCTTTGTGGTATATATGCTCGTCTCGCTTCGTCTATTCAGCGGAAACGAAGCGAGGTGGGATTACGCGGTAGCACTCTCCTATATGTAATTATATGTGTGTGTATATATATATATATATATATATATATATATATATATATATATATATATATATATATATATATCCACGTATACAGGTATGTATAAGCAGTCACGTATATAATAGCTTCTGGTGACATCACCAGGGATGAACGAAGCTATCTTAGCTGTGACTTCCTCTCTGCAGAAATCCTATGCACCATTCCCTTTATACCGCGCGAGAGAAGCTCGATCGCCGTTAGTGAGGCATGTACGGGTAAAACGGTGAAAAGCACCCTCGAGCGCATTTCGTCGTTGATGTCGTCGTAACGCTCGTTAGAATCGGCGAATTCGTGTTCCAATTATTCCAATTATTCGCACATGAGTTAGCGGTGGATATGCATTAATTGAGTCGAACATTTTCCTCAGTTTCCATCACCATCACACTTTTCTCGCCGCGTAATGCGATAATTGGAGTGAGAGGGAGCTGCACTTCTGAATTCTTTCCGCGCACTTCCGGTAAATGATTTTGGCAATTAAATTGCAATTAAATATTGTTGGATACACTGGCTCGATACTCCTACCGATTCAAAGCTAGCATCGGGATGATGTGATTGTCTGTACCTGTTTGGTGTTGTCTGCCGGGCGAACAACGTTTTCTCTCATCGCTCGGTCAATCTAAGTTGGAGCACTGAGGAAATCAGTGCGACGAGCCTCCAGATGTTTGACGGGTTATGCCTAGAAAACAGCGCATTTTTTGGGCTTTCTAAAGGGATCGTCACAGTGTAACGGGGCGAAAAATAGCGAATTTTCGCGATTTTTTTTATGTTTAAAAACGCTAATCAGTCAGATTTGTTTTATGTCCAACATTTTATGTCCATTATGTCCAACCCAAACAAACAAACTCATGAAGAACAGAAAGAAACATTTTTTAACGTTTATTTTTTTTCCATTTTTTAAGGGTTGAAAATGTATTGGAAAAAAACGGAGTCTTCACGGTGTACACGGTCGTGGCCTTCAGTTTTATCTGAAATAAAATTTGGGAAAAGATTATTAATCAATATGAAAGCCGCTATCTTGCTATGAACGTTTTTTTATCAATATTGACAAAATGGCGACGGTTTGAAAAAAGTATCGAATTTGGTTTGTTTTTCGACAGTTTTTCATTTATAAAAATATGAAGATTGAAAAAAGCCTCCATAGCAAGATAGAGATTGGCGTGAAGAATGTTGTGTCAAAATTTGAGACGGATAGCTTGAAAACTCATCCTTTGAGAGTGGCGTCCTAGCGTTTTGAAAAAAAAAAGACATTTTGAGAAAAAAGCCTCTAAAATTTCGAGTGCGTAAATTTTATATAAGTTGTCCACTTTATGTAAGTATATGGAAAGCATGCGTATAACCGTCTGTGCTATCGAATAATGCAAAGAAAAAATATTTTTCGAAAATTTTACACTGTGATGATCCCTTAAAATAGAAAATCGTGATAAATTTCTACAAAAAGTGGGTATTTGAAAAATACAGGTAGTCCATAACTTGTGTTATTTTTCGACTTTTTTAATGGCTGAAAAACGAAAATATTCGGATGAAATTATCCTTCCAAAAAACACAATTTAAAAAAATTGATTTTTTTCGACCCCTCACAGTAGACGACGGCCTTAAATTTTCGAACGTCGCTCCAAACGGTCCATCGGTGGTCAACAAAGCAGCCTATAAATCCGTAAATTTTGATCCGATCGCCTCAAAATATTCAGGGAACATTTATAATATGATATGCCGTCAAAATATATATGTTTTGAAAAAGTGATTTTTCCACTTTCACAACTAAGCATAACCCCTTAAGGGGTGAGGCCACTGTAGCGGGGAAAAAATAAGTATATTTTGTGAATTTTTTAGCGGGACAATGGAATAAATCAAAATTCTGAAAAAGGTCCTTCATTGTACATACCATAAACTGTATAAACAATTTTTTTAAAAGCAATATAAAACAAAATGGCGGCTGCACAGTTTTTCTTCGACGAAGCCTTTTTTTCATAGGCGCGCGGCCGGACCAACGGCACCTGCAATTTTTGATTTACAGTGAATTAATTTTTTTTCGATTATACATGTGAATAGCACAGAAGTACGTAGACTTTTCTTGATATATCGATTTCAGCAAAAACAGCGCGTTTTTAAAATAAAAGTTCAAAATTCTCCAAAAAACATCGTCCGAAAATTGTTTATAAAAAAAACTATGTAATATATCGAGGAAATCCTACGTATTTCTATGCAGAATGTAATTGTGAATATACAGTTAAAATTTCAAGTGAATCGGTCAAGATTTGTTCGAGTTATGAGACCGGCCGACTTGAAAAATGTAGTTTCGAGAAAAACGCGTTTAAAGTTTTCGGTACGGATTGCATCGGGCTGAGAGGGGCTGCGTCAAAATGTCAAAATGAAAGTATTTATACATTTTTCCCACCGTAATCCTTTGAGTATGTCATTTTTAAGATGTTAAGGCGTTACCCCCCACTTGTAGCGCAAAAAAGGCCTTTTTCATGAATGTTTTTAAAGAAAACTACAAAACTTTTTTAATCGATCAATATACCATCTTAAAGAACACATCTTGAAGAACTTTCAGTAATTTTTTTATTGAAAAATATTACATTGTTTAGTGGCAAATGGCCGTCAATGAAATAATGTTTTTATATACACGGTTTGCGCTGACCAACATTGCGGCGAAGTGGATCATCGGAAAAAAAAATGCGGATGGATTTAGTCAAATATAAGTATAAACTAGTCTTTAATCGAAGGATTTTAAAAAATATTCATTTTTCGCAAAATGGCGGACAGTCAAAGTTAATGGTTCGATTTTAACGAAAAAAATCGGCCTTTTTTTGGCTATAAAACGGCCATTTTTTTCGAAAAAAAAATCGAACGATTAAAGACTATATTTTTATGCATTAAATAAGCCTGCAAAATTTCAAGAAGATCGGTTCATTAGTGTTCGAGTAATCTTGGTCACTGACTTCAGAAATGCCATTTTGAGAAAAATGCGCTTAAAGTTTCAATTTCAGTTTACACGAAGAAAATATTTTTTTTTGTAAACTTACATAGAGTCATCTATTTCGGGCATTAAAAAAAACTGCACTTCAAATTGCACTTCAAAAAAATGCAATAAAAAAAATCGATTTTTTCAAAATCGCAAGTGGGGGTAACCCCTTAAGGCATCTTTAAAAAAAAATCGATTTTTTAAAATATCTACAGTGGCCTTACCCCTCAACTCGTCCAATCTGCTGAGAGGATCGATGATTTTCCTTTTTTCGTTGTCCTGGTTTATTTTTTCCCAACCGCCGCGTCCAACGACTCCGTGAGCTTTTCTCGCTCCTTCTCGACCGACCGCGAAGAAATCCTGCGGACCGTGCCGACTTTCACAGGGGCATGTCTTTCAGCGAGGCGAATAAAAAGACCGCCGAAACGAGCGTGAAGGAGCACACACATAGCAGCGGAGCGAGGAAGCTACGAGAAGAGGAGAGCAGAGGTGGCCTCGGGAAAGCCACCAATGAGATCTTGTGAGGCTTGGTAGAGTCGAGCATCGAAAAAAGGTATGGAAGAGAATAAGGGCGAAACGTGAGGGGGTTGGAAAAAGAATAAGAGAGCTTGGGCTACGAGGCGAAAAGAGAGAGAGAGAGAGAGAGAGAGAGAGAGAGAGAGAGAGAGAGAGAGAGAGAGAGAGAGAGAGAGAGAGAAAGAGTAGAAGACAAGGTATACTATCTCGGAAAATTATGTGAGTCCTATCTCAGCTTGAAATGGTAGCGAGGCGAAGGTGGACCGAGAATATATGAAATAACCGCGAAGTTAAAGTGAGAGTGAAATGTTTGAGCTCGGCAAAACGAAAGTACGAAGGGCGAACCCTGGCGTTTCTTCTATCCTTCCTATATACATATGTTATATAAATATACAAGAGGAATAGAAATATCGCTATAAGATGAATAAACTCAGATTTCACCTCCCCGCTTCCACAGTCCCTTTGAATTTTATTATTCTCTGTATTATTACGAACGTCTTTTTCCCACATTTTCCTCTGCTGTTCTCATCCCCCTTGCTTCTTCATCGCACTGTACCGACTCGGACTCAATTATTAAACGGCGAAAGGAAAATATGCGCAGATCGTAAACAAAGAATCCGCGGAATGCAGAGACACCTTAAGGGGCGAGGGTGAGGGTCCAATCGCACGGGACAAGGGTGGAAAGTTCAGCAGCCACCCTGCTCGAAAGACAAAACCGGAGTACCGGAACTGCAAGCGATACAGCCAGGACGTGAAAAATAAGAGAAAACTGTAAGATTGTGAAAGGAAAAAAAAAGGGTGGACGAGGCGTCAACAGCGGAGATATCCGCCGCGAGCAACCAGCGGATCGCCCCAAGCACGAGAACCCTTCTTCCCTGCTCGCCTGCTCATTTTATTATTTTTTCAAGTAGTTGAAGATATTGGAAGCGCGAGAAAAGAAGAAGCTCGAAAAGGGGCAACAAAGGGTAGCGCACCGAAACGAGTAAAAGAACAAAGGTGGAGTGTGATTGCGAGAAAACGAAGACATGCAAAAGTTGCCTAAAGTTTCCTCCGGCTTTCTTGTTCCGCGAAAAGTATCCAGTTGCCCTCCCTACTTCCTATGGGAAATAACGTTACTTCGCGGCAACTTTGCGACCTCCGGGCGAAAAAGCTACTTCGTCTTAACGATTTCGCTTGTGCACGCCTGGGGACGCTGGAAAAGTGAAATTCTTATTTTCGTTGTGATGAGAAGAGAGAGAACGTTATCAATATTATTTTTCATTTGATCGCAATTCCGCGGAGACCGCAAATTGATTGAGAACACTTGCTTTTTTGCTACTTTTCCATACAGCCATTGGTGGGTTCGAGCAACTAACTTTTGTAGGTTGGGTATTGATAGTCAGCCGTCTAATGTCACTGCATCCAGCTCTGTGGATGGTTGTTACAACTGACTGGCTGGATTTGACGTTACTGACGACGTTGGTGAGAGCAACCAGTCTTTGCAAGGATCAATTCTTGCAAAGACTAGCTATCCAAAGGTCAGAAGTTCCTAGTTCTAGGCTAAGGTTGAAAATGAACCTTGCTTTGTGCCCTGCGTAAGCAGCTTCCGCAAGGATTACTCCTTGCAAAGACTTGTTGTGCAGAATGAGTTAGAAAGCGAAAGAATAAGGAATGTTTTCACTAGTAGGTTATAAAGTGCAAGTGTGGCGCTAAGCACTCATCGCTGTGATACCTTTGTTATGAAGGATTTTTCCTTCGACACGTAGAATTCCTTACGAAGGCTCGACTTGCAGAATGAGTTGGAAAGCGAAATAATAGGGAATGTATTCACTAGTAGGTTGTAAAGTACAAATGTGGCGCTAAACAAAGTCACTTTCGTTGGGAAATCCGAGTGTGCTAAAAAGTTACCAGTTCCAACATGAGGGTGTAGCACATGAATCGAAGAATTGCTTTGACGCAGTATCAATCCCACTGGCTAGGCAATCCCAACTCACTTTGGGTCTCCCACTAACGTTGTTCTTTTGCGACAATATTTCGGGAGAAATGGCATGCATTCACTAGTAGGTTGTGAAGTACGAGTGAAGCGCTAAACAAGGTCGTCTAGCTCTTGTACCAATACACCTTCGTTGGCCAAACCGACTGTGCTGAAAAGCTACCAATTCCAACATAAGAGTGTAGCACATGAATCGAAGAATTGCTGTGACGCAGTATCAATACCACTGGCTAGGCAATCCCAACTCACTTTGGGTCTCCCACTAACGTTGTTCTTTTGCGGGAATATTTTGGTAGAAAAGGCATGCTTTCACTAGTGGGTTGTGAAGTGTGGTACTGAACAAAGTCACCAAACTAGCCCTCGTACCAAGTCACTTCCGTTGGTCGAGCCGGGGTATCCTAAAAAGTTACCAGTTACAACGTAAGGGTCTAGCACACAAATGGAGGAATAGCTGCTGGGCAGTATCCAACTTGCTAGCTAGGAGGCATCCCAACTCACTTTGGGTCCTCCACTAACATTGATGTTTTGCGGCAATTTTTTAGGAAAAATACATGTGTTCACTAGTAGGTTGCGAAGAACAAGTGTAGCGCTAAACAAGGTTGCCAAGCTAGCTCTCGTACCAACTCACTTTCGTTGGCCAAGCCGACTATGCTGAAAAGTTACCAATTCCAACATCAGGGTGTAGCACATGAATCAAAGAATTGCTGTGACGCAGTATCAATCCCACTGGCTAGACAATCCCAACTTACTTTGGATCTCCCACTAACGCTGTTCATTTGCGGCAATATTTTGTAAGAAAAGGCATGCTTTCACTAGTAGGTTGTGAAGTACAAGTTTAACGCTGAACAAGGTCGTCTAGCTCTTGTACCAATACACCTTTGTTGGCCAAGCCGACTATGCTGAAAAGCTACCAATTCCAACATAAGAGTGTAGCACATGAATCGAAGAATTGCTGTGACGCAGTATCAATACCACTGGCTAGGCAATCCCAACTCACTTTGGGTATCCCACTAACATTGTTCTTTTGTGGGAGTATTTTGGGAAAATGCTTGCACTAGGCATGCTTTCACTAGTAGGTTGTGAAGTGTGACGCCTAATAAGGTCACCAAACTAGCCCTCGTACCAGGTCACTTCCGTTGGTCGAGCCGGGGTGTCCTAAAAAGTTACCAGTTACAACGTAAGGGTCTAGCACACAAATGGACGAATAGCTGGTGAGCAGTATCCAACTTGCTAGCTAGGAGTCATCCCAACTCACTTTGGGTACTCCACTAACATTGATCTTTTGCGGCAATTTTTTAGGAACAATACATGTTTTCACTAGTAGGTTGCGAAGTACAAGTGTGGTGCTAAACAAGGTTGCCAAGCTAGGTCTTCTACCAAATCACTTTCGTTGGCTAAGCCGAGTATGCTAAATAGTTACCAATTCCAACGTAGGGGTGAGCACATAAAGAGTCATCCCAACTTGCTTTGGGTCCTCCAGTAACATTGATATTTTGAGGCAATTTTTGAGGAAAAATAAATGCTTTCACTAGTAGGTTGTGAAGTACAAGTGTGGCGCTAAACCAGGTTGCAAAGCTAGCTCTCGTACCAACTCACTTTCGTTGGCCAAGCCGAGTATGCTAAAAAGTTACCAATTCCAACGTAGGGGTGAGCACATAAATCGAAGAATTGCTGTAGCGCAGTATCCAAACCACTGGGTATTCCAGTCATCCCAACTCACTTTGGGTCTCCCACTAACGTTGTTCTTTAGCGGCAATTTTTTGGAAAAAGCCCTGTCTTGTCCATCTCCTGTCAGTTGATCAGTATCTATTCTGGTGATGTCAGCATAATCGAATCTCATTCTTGGTACCTGACCCAACCATTGTTTCTTCTGTTGTCTCTCCCCATGTGCTTCGGATAATAGTTTTGAGCCGATGTGTCTTGGCGTGGCAGACGGAAGGTTTGATTCATGACGTATCCATGATAGCGTGATAGTAATCGCATTAGCGTAAGAGGCAAAGCTCGGCAGAGGAGGGAAACAAAGATAGGAATAGATTGACGATAGTGGACCGGTGCATCGAAGGTGAAGCTGCGAGACGCAACTTTGCGGTTCGATTATTTTTAATGGCTCGTAAATTCGAGTTAAGCATCCATCCGAAGCCCAAAGTTAGTCGGTACGAGAGAGGCATGCTGGAGGTACGAGAGCGAGCGAAAGCTTCAACCATTATTCCAAAAGCTTTTAAGCCAACGTTCCTTTTACGTTTATTAGGAACCTCCTACTTTGGCAGACTTTTAACCCACAAACCGATCTTCTTCCTCAACCTCCGCTCAACTGAACTCATCGACGTATAGAGCTTCAACCCTGCGAGAACAGTCGCACGGGGGTAGAAAAAAAATCAGAGTGCGGATTTTCCTTAACGAAACGCTTTGCTTCTCTTCTTTCTCCGGCATACTCAGTGTTTTTTTTTCCGAAAATTACAAATCACTCTTCCTAGCTATGCGAACATTTTTTCAAGTATCAGTCCTATAAATAAATGTACCTGAATTTGCATCATTACTTTATTATCACCCCCGACTTTTTTATACAATATTTACAAAGTTTTGGGAAATGTTGGCGAGTCGGATAATTTTTTTTTGCCACCGAAAAAATCTGGCACTGTCGTTCACTCACTGATACATGCGGACATTTCGATTGACCACTCCGTCAATAAATTCTCACAAATTCGAAGGCTCCAATAGCGCCGGCTGCGTGGAGACGGTGCACTGATAAGAAATCCAACATTCCCGGAGCTCTGCGAGACCGTGCAAGGCGAATCGAAAAATCGGCAATGAAAATCTTTCAAATAAATCATTTTCTCCGGGGATGTCGATTCCAGTGGAATTACAGCTGTCGACTCTTCTCCCTCTTCAGCTCCAATTTGTTACATCTGTGGCGTATGTGTTTTTGACGAGAATTGGTTGAGTTTGATTGCTATCGTTCGCCTGGAGAACGTCAAAACCGGCATTTAATTATTCGCTACAAATTAATTCGAGTAATCCTCGGATAAATTGCCAAGCAAGCTCGAATCGAGTGATAAACCTTTTTTTACCTGCAACCTAGTCCCATTATTGATCCAGCGAAATTTGCTACCAAATTCGATATCCAAATATAGCAGGCACGGCAACATTATCACTATTATTATAAGGAGAACTCCACAAAATTTCGACATAATTGAACCTAGCGACAGATGTTTGCCTGTTATGCAAACGGTGGATGTCAGAAACGACATGTTGACGCTGTAAAAACCGAAAGTCTACTGAATCGGCTATCCGTCTTGCTTGCTATATATATGTATAGAAAGCAAGACGGATAGTGGATTCATTGGACTTTTAATTTTATGGGCACAAAACCGTATGTGATAAAACGTGGAAAATAATATTTTTTTATTATTTTGAATTGATTTGATTTTTAATTCATTTGAAATAAATATTAATTCATTTCAAATGAATTAAAAAGTGAAAATAAATAAAAAGATCAGATCAAAATTAACAATTGAAGACAAAATTATTTTTTTATAAAACGGTTTATTTCGTTTTATATTAATTAACCGAAATTATACATAAAAAAGTGTTCTCGAAGTCGCTCGATTTTGAGGACCGTCCTCATAGTAACCTAGTGACAATGTATCCAACCTTGTGTAAGCTCTAATTGTTTTCGAAATCACCTTTGGATCGATGCAAGTATATACATACATACATATCTATATATATATATATATATATATATATATATATAATGAAGAATAACAAAAGTAAGCACCCTGCTGAAAATTGCTAGATGTGCTGATAGCCAACATAATCTAGATAAACCGGGTTGAAAATATCCTATGTCTAAATACACATGTAAATTGAAAATATAAATTGTATCTGAATATACACGTACATTTATATCTAAATGTGATTTAGATGTGTATAACGCAAATTCTAACAAACCTTTATTCAATAAATGTTTTATACGTTTTTAAGTAATTTAAATACATTTTTATCTAATAAATATTCAATGAGGTTTTAATAAATTTTAATAGACTGTTACTTGATTTATATGAAATGAGTATTAAAAGAATTTCAATATGCACTTATTTAATCAATATTTAATAGGCTCGATTTTAAAAAAGGTTTATTTAATAAATTAAATATACATATTAATATATATATATATATATATATATATATATATATATATATATATCATATAATGTTATTTATTATATGCAATATTTATAATTATAATTATAATATTATTACAATATAAATAATTATATATAATTACAAATATTTAATAGGCTTTAAATGAATGTTTTAATTTTTATAAGCATTACGATAGCAAAAATTATTTGTAATCAGCGAATAAAATTAAATAACTTTTCATTGACGAATTTCACATAAATTTCATCTCATAATGAAAAAGATTTCAGACTATTTGTGCAATATTGACGGCGAAAAATTTTAATTGTTGAATTTTCGTTAACATAAATTTATATAAGCCAGACAATATTTTAAAGGTCATAATTCGCGACAATCGTCGCCGAAATTTCGATAATATTCGAGTGTTCAGTATCAGTCATTCAAGAGGCACACAAGCGCGACATAATGGTTGCATCGCGTTTCACAATTCACTCCGTGACTCTTGTCGTGGGCGAACGATAGCGTTTGTCAACGCTCTCAGCGTACGCTATACTTTTGTTCCCTATTTTCTCTCGGTCTCGTTGATTCGCCAACATTGCAAACGAAACACAAACCGCAATGAACGGAGACAAACGAAGTGAAAAATTTGCGATATTTCACCAGCAAGCGAATCCAATGGAACGTTGACCGTACTGTTTAATGAAAAACACACACTTTCCAATTATGCGTGTGTGTTGTTTTTTCTCCTTTTGTTGATTGAAAATCACAACGTAAATCAGGCATTCGGAAAATTTTCGGTTAATCGGCAACGTTCAAAAAGATAACAATTTATCGCGCATGTCTCGTCCAATGTTTGCCGAGCGATAATTGCATCGTGGAATAATCGGATCATTTATTTTCGCATTGGACATTGAGGTCAAGCTTTTTTCGATACGCGCCGTCGACATTCTAGAGATAGCTGCCGAGATAATAATTCGTGTTAATCGTCACTGCGGGGAATGTGCCGTTCTTTAATTTTTTTTTCACAAAAATGAATCACTGCTTAAAAACTATTATTATGAAATATTCACTATTTACATTACTTTTATATAAATTTAATATTTTTTATAACATCAACTAGATTTATTTTGTATTTTTGAAAATGTATATACATTATTTCAATTTTACACAATAATTTCTAATATCGAGAGAAATCATTTTTACATAAACTAAATTTTTAAATTCTAAAAATACAATCCAGTAAATTTACTTTACTTCGAATGGTTTCATTTCAAATGGAAATGACGGGCAATGTGTAGATATTTAAATATTATATCAATTTAACTAATCAATTAAATTTTCATTCGATCCACTTTCATATGAAATTTAAATTTAATAATTTGCATGAATGTTTTTTCATTGTAGCTCCCATTTATATAGGTTCCTTCCCCTTATTACATTCCCCACCATATTCCACTTCACATCTCCACCTTCCATAAATATTAATTTATTGTAACTCATCTCCCCTTCAATGAAGCTACATTTCCATCTAAAATTTTAGATACAAATTTATTAACGATGAAAATAATTTTTAAAAATGTTTATACAACAAAATACATAACCAATCAAATAAATGCATTCTTATCGTGTGTAATCATTTACAAGAAAAATTCTCGTGCGTTCGCGAGTCTCTGATAATAACGAATCACCGTAAAATTCACTGTCGTCGAATATCAATAAGTGAATATCCACAAGTCGAATATCCATAAATCGAATATCCATGAGTCGAATATTCATACGTCGAATATCCATAAGTGAGTATAGAGTAGAAATGAGTGCCAAAAATGGTGGGAGGTAGAGATAAGTGAGTTTGTTTGGGTTTGCTTGGGTTCCCTCTATACTCACTTACGGATACTTGTACTTATGGATATTCGACTTATAGATATTCACTTATGAAAATTCACTTTTGGATATTCTACTTATGGATATTCGTACTTATGGATATTCTATCCCAATTCTAAAATTAGCTTGTATATTTACCCGTAGGATTTTTTCAAGAACAAGTTGAAAAATGAAAATTTCACTCGTCTCTCACTGTTGGCCTCCTTGGTGCAGCATTAATCTGTGTCAAGTGCAATTGTGAGAGCAGAGCTTATGCCTCATCGATCGTCGTCGGGGCCGCGTGATGCTGGCAATTCCGTGGATAATGAAAAGAACTGGAAAAGCTTGCGCTGAGATCGAGCGAGGAAGGGTTTCGCTTTTCCACGAGTCGTTTCAAAAGTTAATACAACTTTTAATGCGAATAGCACCACGCCATTGACTAGCTCGTGCCTCGGGACCCTTACGAGGCATTACCGCTTATCGAGTTCATTTCAGATCTCTGCTCGCTCGCTCTCCTCGTCCTCCTCGAGGACTCTGCCAGGAAGAAAGAAAGGCTCCCTTGCCTTCGGGGCGATTGTGCCGTTCGGTGCTGGATAAACCACGAATTTCCTGAAATAATTGTACGTAGCCACCTCATCAATGTAATCGGCAGCGAGGAGAGCGACTCTTCGTTCGCTTCCCTATCGCTATATGTACCCTGGAGCACTTGTCGTCCCGCATACAGTTCGCGAAACTTCGCCGCAGGGGGGCGGGGGTGGTTAGGAAATTCGCCAAGATGCCAAAAGCAGAGAGTATCATCAAGCTATTCCAGTCTCAAGCTTCTCCGCAGCCATTTATCAACCCCTTCAGCTGCTGGTTAAAATAACTTTGCACTCGTACACCCATTATATTATTTGCGCGACAAAATTGTCCTACCAAAAGACCTCGGTTTGTCAAGGTGCAGCCCGTCCATGGACGACTATCTGAATATATATATGGGATATTCCACGCCATTTCAGCTAGCCCGTGACCCCGACCATTTTCGGTTTTCCTGATTTTTTTTTTGTAAAATTGTACCCCATGACAGGAATATCCACACCAATTTTCAGATTTTTATCTCTACTCTTTTAGGAGTTGTAATTTTCCAAAAAAATTCGATTTCAGAAGTTTTGGAAACGTTTAAACGCTGATGACTCCTGAACTAATTGCGATATCGACAAGTGGCTAAATATAATTTTTTCTTCATTTTGAAACATACTTTCGTTAGAAAATATGAAAAAAATGATCAATTGTCAACGTTTTTTTTGCTTCTAAAGTGAAAGCTATTTTTTAAAAACATGAATGACTATTTATTTTTTTCAAAAAATTCTCTAAAGTAGAGTGACCCATTCTATGACTTTTAAGACTAGTCTCATGGTGGGCCCATCTTTCCTTCAATTTTTTTTTTCAAATTAATCATATTTTTTTTATAAGATTTTTATCATTTTAATGTTCAATAATGCTATTAATGATTTTCCGTCTTCCAATTCGGCTTCGACAGGCCTCAAACAGTTTATTTTTATTTCGTACTGAATTTGACGATTTTTTAAAATTCGAAATCACTTTTTTGTTAATTTCAGTACAAATGAAAAATAAACCGTCTCAGGCCTGTCACAGCCGAATTGGAAATTGTAACTCCTAAAAGGAAAGAGATAAAAATCGAAACATTTGCGTGGATATACCTTTCATGGGGTACAATTTTACAAAAAAAATCAGGAAAACCAAAAAAAGTCGGGGGCTAGCTGAATCATTATGTAGGGGCAATTTAAGAAAGGATTTCTCGCACTTCAACCCTTAAGGGGAGAAAGGGGGTGGCAAAGATTGCACGGAAAATAAAAAAAATCCGGTCAGAAGATTAACTTGAAGCTTAGTATCAATGCTTTTCAACACAACTAATAAAATACGTATTTGAGCGTTTTTCGAAATTGAACCCCTAAACGAAAGGGGGTGGCAAATGTGGTACGGAAAATCCAAGAAATGGGGTAAAATTTACTTGAAACTTTGTGCAACTGCTCCTAGACGCAATTTATGAAAATTCGGCTTTTTTGGAAATTCAATCCCCAAAGGGATTTTAAGTAGTTAAAAATAAACGGCTAATAATTCTCCCTTCCGCCCTTATCTTGCACCCTTGACAAACTGCCGTGACCAAGTGTCCCAGATGGATGGGAATAATCAACGACATCGGTTCAGTCCTGGATGTGCCAATAGGCCGTAAAGGCTCCCCTAGGCCCCTCTCTGAAATCCCCTAGGCCCCTAAAGGCTTTAGGGGGCGGCGGATTTCAGAGGCACCCAAAAAGGTCAAGGTACCTAGGTAAATACCAGTGATCAAGATAAGGGCGAGGGAAGGGCGGCACAAAGTCAAGTGGCCTATACTCAAGAAAAGTATAAATCCATAACTCCATCGGTCGTTTAACTCTAAACCCAATCCTCTGATGGATGAAGATCAGGAATGAACCTCGCCGCTGGACAATCGACCTAGCTCCAGCTGAGATACATAAGATGACAGAACAAGAAAACTGCAGGGCGATGATACGAAGCGCAAGTAACACGTAAGCTTGTGGCAAAACTCCCTCACCAGGGATCGACGCTTCTCATTGTTGTCCTGACAATGTGAGCACCCTCAACAATGGCCTTCCAGCTCGATTTTACTCTCACCCTCCGTACATTTTTCCAATTGTACTCGGTACCTTCCTCCTCTTCTTCTTCTCACCCCTACGCCGCCCTCAACCATTCATCTCGCTCATGAGATCTTAGGGCCGATTCTTGACGTTCTTTTCTTTTTTATATATTTATTTTTCTAGCACATTTGAAGCTTTGTCGAAATCTTTCTCCAGAAAGGCTGGCCCAAAGTGCATGGTTCAATTGTGTTTGAGGACGGAGACACTTCGTGCTTAATCGGGCATCATTTTCGATCCGGCCCTTTTCCACAATTATCACTGATTTGCTGGAATTTCGCTTAAGGGGTTCGGCCACAGTAACGGGCATAAAATCATGTGCGAATTCAACTTTTTTTTCGTCTGAAAATGTGATTCACTCATAAAATGAATTACACATCTATTTAGTATGAATATCGAACTGTTGGAAAATATGTATATTTTTTTTCGATGCAAAAAATGGCCGAATACTCGAAACTTCTCGAAACAGCTTTTTTCTAATTGGCGTGACAAATAACTTCAACAATTTTCACTCGATTTACTTCGAATTTGAAAAGTTATGTTCCTAATTGCATTTCGCAGAAAAGTACGTACGGAATTTCTGATTAATCGAAAACTTTTCATTTTATGAGCAGTTGATGAGCAGTTTTAACGAAATTTTTCACTGAAAATTCACTTCTTAAGTTCAAATACCTACAACTTTTGAATAAAACAATATTTTTTTAATTCCGTACGTACTTCTCTAGGTATTCTAATGTAGATTGACGAGAATTTTTGTTTTTTTTTCTTGGTAAAAAATTGTGGATGCTAAATGTCACGCCGCGGAGCGCCTAAAAAACGATAACAAAAGAAAATATCAGTTGTCGGTCATTTTGTACATCGATAAAAAATATGTATTTTTTTTCTAACAGCTTGATATTCATACTAAATAGATGTGTAATTAATTTTATGAGTAAATCACTTTTTCATGCGAGAACAAATTATTTATTAAATGCGCACATGATTTTATACCCTTAACTGTGGCCTAACCCCTTAAACATTTTGGATTGACCACCTGGAATTCCAGATAACACGTACGATATCCCATGCAGAAATTGTCGTAGGGATCCAGTTGGATTTCCATACTTGCCTCTGTTTTCTGATGGGGAACCAATGGGCCATCGCATTGGGTTACTGTACACAAACGTCACACTCGTACATTGGATTCTAATCGGCATTCCCCATTGCAGAGAAAAAAGCTTAGAGAAAAAAGCGTATAGAATATCGAAGGACGCTCCATGCGTTTCGACGGGCGTCAACACAACCGCCTATTAGTATGTCAATTTTGATCCCATCACCTTGACATTTTCAGGGAATATTTATGAGATGATTAGTCAAAATACATATGTTTTGAAAAAAAGTGATTTTTCGACTATTAGATTAGAAGACTATCGGCTCAAAAAAGTATATCTTAAAAATTGGTTTGCATCACATCACTCAAAATGCACTGTGATTTTCATTTGTAATTTATTAGACTGAAATTTGACGTGGTAAGAATTCTCAAACGGCGTTCATCGGGGAATAGTGCAAAATCCTATTTAATCCCAATAGGAACTCCTTATAGACATATAGGAGATAATTGGATTCCTAAGAAATTTCTATATATCCAATTAGATCCCTAACAAATCCCCCAATATATATATATATATATATATATAGGGATTTGTTAGGGATCCAATTATCTTGGATAAAATAAATAACAAACAATAATCACAGTGGATTTTCAGTGATGTGATTCAAATCGATTTTCAATATATACTTTTTTGAGCGATTTATACTTTTTAAAGAGCTTCTGCTTAGTTGTCATAGTCGAAAAATCATTATTTTTCACCCAATCACAATTTTTCACTCATCACCCAAGATGCACCCATATATCTATGGGTGCATCTTGGGACTCTCCAACAAGTTTGTGCACTCCATCACGAAAAGATATTTCTTTTCGGAGATCCGATAAATTCAGGTTTTGAATTTCAAACAAAAAATTGTCAAACGACGTGAATCGGGAAACAGCGCGGAATCCATTTGAATACAAAAGTGTGCTCCCCATCTGAGGTGTCTCCATTGAGTAGGGATGTGGTAGAATCTGGCAACTCCCGAAAAATTGTCTGCATGGGACACACGCCATTTTTCACAAAAAACCGGCTGGTCGAGTTATTCACAAGTATCGATGTTTCTAGGAGCGGAAAGCGTTTCAGCGAAGGGTCCAAGGTCCGCCCATGGATAGTGGATCCAATATGGATTCCACGTACTATATATCCGTACATTCGATAACTATTGCGCGAGAATTTCCGGTATACGAGGACGAAATGAAGTGTCGGTTGGTTAGCATCGCCGGGATGGGATCCACGGTCGTTCACACTGACCAATGGTCGGCCCTTCGAATCCATCGAGCAGCGCCATAATCAACGAACAATGACCCGTCACGGATCTTAACAATTGAAGTGCCAATCACTGTGTGTCTCTCGTCCTACATTATAGCCTCGCGTGTGCGGCCATGCCGCTGTTCCTTTGGAAATGCAAACTTTAGTGTAGCGTCAAACGAGTTTGTGGAGCTATCGCTTAGCCACACGGTAGACAGTAACGTGTCAATGTGCTGCGGACATTGTGTACCGTTGCATTTTCTAACCGTCGCAATGGCTTTTGTGTTGGAGCGATCGTTGGTCGGTTAATGCTCGAATGAAACTTGATGAAGTTACCCCGAGCTACAGACCTGACTCACTTGACGTCATGCCGCAACCGAGCCAACAAATGTGCACTGGATTCATCAAGGCGGGATATACATTTAGACGGGAAAAAAATAAGCAATTTTTAGGGGTTTTTCCATTTAGAAACAATTATTCTACACTTATCAAACGGTGGGTATACTTTAAGGTCTTAGGCCACAGTAACGGGTATAAAATAGTGTGCGAATTTAACAATTTTTTTCGCATGAAAAAGTTATTCATTCATAAAATTCATTACACATCTATTTAGTATGAGTATCAAGCTGTTAGAATTTTTTTTTCGATGTTCGAAATGGCCGACTACTAATATTTCCTTTTACTATCTTTTTTAGACGCTCCGAGGCGAGACATTTAGCATCCACAATTTTTGACCTAGAACAAAAAACAAAATTCTCGTCAATCTACAATAGAATACCTAGAGAAGTACGTACGGAATTTAAAAAAATATTGTTTTATTCAAAAGTTGTAGGTATTTGGACTTAAGGCGTTACCCCCACTTGTAGCGCAAAAAAGGCCTTTTTCATGAATTCTTTTAAAGAAAACTACAAAACTTTTTTAATCGATCAATATACCATCTTAAAGAACACATCTTGAAGAACTTTCAGTAATTTTTTTATTGAAAAATATTACATTGTTTAGTGGCAAATGGCCGTCAATGAAATAATGTTTTTATATACACGGTTTGCGGTGACCAACATTGCGGCGAAGTGGATCATCTGAAAAATAAATGCGCATGGATTTAGTCAAATATAAGTAGAAACTAGTCTTTAATCGAAGGATTTTAAAAAATATTCATTTCTCACAAAATGGCGAACAGTCAAAGTTAATGGTTCGATTTTAACAAAAAAAAAACGGCCGTTTTTTGGCTATAAAACGGCCATTTTTTTCGAAAAAAAAAATCGAACGATTAAAGACTACATTTTTATGTATTAAATAAGCCTGCAAAATTTCAAGAAGATCGGTTCATTAGTGTTCGAGTAATCTTGGTCACCGACTTCAGAAATTCCATTTTGAGAAAAACGCGGTTAAAGTTTCAATTTCAGTTTACACGAAGAAAATATTTTTTTTTGTAAACTTACATAGAGTCATCTATTCCGGGCATCAAAAAAAAACTGCACTTCAAATTGCACTTCAAAAAAATGCAATAAAAAAAATCGATTTTTTCAAAATCGCAAGTGGGGGTAACCCCTTAAGAAATGAATTTTCAGTGAAAAATTTCGTTACAATTGCTCATAAACTGCTCATAAAACGAAAAGTTTTCGATCAATCAGAAATTCCGTAACATAACTTAAAATTTTTAAGTAAATCGAATAAAAATTGTTAAAGTTATTTGTCACGCCAATTGGAAAAAAGCTGTTTCGAGAAGTTTCGAGTAGTCGGCCATTTTGTACATCGAAAAAAAAAATATACATTTTCTAACAGCTTGATATTCATACTAAATAGATGTGTAATTAATTTTATAAGTGAATAACTTTTTCAAACGAAAAAAATTGTTAAATTCGCACATGATTTTATACCCGTTACTGTGGCCCTTAAGGTGAGAAATCCCTTCAGGAGCGTGAAAAATAGGTATTTTTCGGGATTTTTTTAGAGGGGATAAAATAATCTGATCATTTTCAAATTTGGACATGAGTTTATTATAACTGTCAAGTTAAAAAAAAAATTTCGCGACATCGAAAAGTGCTGCAGTTGTCACTCTTTTTCTGTTGATCTGAAAAAGATTTAATAAGTGTCATTCGTTTACTGACATATTAAGGGGAAGGATATACCTAAAAAATGATGAAAAAGTGCAAAATTAAAAATTTGGGGGCCTTCTGACTCCAAAGTTCGAATTTTCGACCATTTTTCCGACATACTTGACCCCAAAAAAAATATTTATCTACACGCTACCTTTCAAACTTTAGGTATATCCTTCCGATAATATTACTGAGAGTAACCTCCCAAAATTTCATCCAAATCGGTCGATAACTTTTTGAGCTACAACACGAGCAGTTTTTGGAAAAGTAGCTTCGAGATAATCGCGTTTAAAGTTTCAACATGTGACTCGCCACCTGAACGCATGCTGTCCCCGCGCTCTAGACTATATGCGATAACTCCGCAAATATTCAACATTTCGAGTGTTCCTTTGGTCAGTATATTCTCTGGGTATCATACTTTCGAAATATGTAAAAAAAAAACGATTTTTTGAAAATTCTAAAGGGATTTCTCGCCTTAAGGCATCCGGCCACCTTGGCCGATCGAAAAATGGGTATATTTAAAAAAAAATAATAAACTCGAAAGTATGGGCCGGAATATTTTAATTTTTTTACACAACGTCAGAAAGGGCTTTAAGAATAACGTTAATAAATGTCCGTTCAAAATATTAAAAAATGGCGCCGTTATGCACATTGCCGCAGAGGCCCTCCGCACGATACGCGCGGTCGTTGTCCCAGCTGTTACCCGGTCATGTCAAATCAGAAACAACAAAAAATCAGCTCATTCGTGAGTAGTGTCGCTACAATATAGCGTAGCGGTTTTTTTTTCGACCATTAAAAAAATTATGGTGAGCCGAAAAAGAAAATTTGTATTTTTCACCGAAATTTTTCGAGCAAAAACAATAATAAAACAAAAACTAATCAAGTTATCGCAAAAATCCTACGTGACATTTTAGATAATGTATCTAAAAGTATTGTGTAAAAATTTTAAAGTAATCGGACCGATAGTTTACGATATTTCGATAGTACCAGTTCAAAAATTGTAGTTTCGAGATAACGCAGGACAGCTGCGTGAGCTAAACCGAGCGAGTTATAAACACGGATCGAACCGCACGGTCGACCGCCCGCAGCGGCTCAGCCTTCCTGCCGAAAAATAACTGTAACTTGGTCAATTTTGCGTTTTTCAATATGTACTATGGCTTAAATTGTTCCTAACAGTTCAGGGTTTATTAAAAAAAATATGTAAAAAATGAAAAAAAAATTACATGGTGGTCAAATGCCTTAATAGTATCACTGCAAGGACTAGGCGTGTTTGACGTGTGTTCAAAGTATGTAGAAGTAACACAGCATAAGGCTAGGCACGCGTTGCCATGTTGATTCTACACACTCATGCATTTAGTAACACGCAATGCGTTAAAATTATACACGTGAGTGTGCAATTTTCACGCATTTAATTGTTAACTACCTTCGCAGCTGTCCCCATCAATAACACACTTGTTCGAACACACATAAAGCGTGTAGAATCGACATACAAGACGCATATTTACACACATTGGACTAAACATCACACGTTTATGGCAACACACGAGCAAAAATAACACGGGAAAAAGCAACACAGTTTAACTGTGTTAATTGCGAGTTAACGATCATATATTTTTAAAATCACCTTGGTTACGGCATCACGTGAAACTCATTAGTTGATTTGACATCGATGACGGGCTGCAACATTTGGTGTTTCTCGAATTTCGCTTTGAAACTTTGCGAAAATATTTTACATATATATCGTTTAAAGAGAAAAAACGAAATCGATTTTTCGATCGTTGTATATGTTTATCCCGCCTTAAGGGGCCAGTCCACATTGGAGCCACGAAAAAAGGCTATTTTCGCGATTTTTCTTTGAGGATTTTATAAAAGATATGTATGTAAAAGTTGTTGGGCTTGATAAATAAAGTCTTGAAATACATTTTAAAAAAATGTAATCATTTTTATTCATTTTAAGTACAAAAACTATACTTTAACGTAACGCCTCAAAAATAGGTGGGCTAGGTAGCTCCATGACAATTCGGCAATGGCTTGTCTGAAACAAAAAAAATCGAAGTCCATTAGTAACAGTATGACACCAGCTACAAAATGACCTTCAGTTATAAATTTTTATCAAAAAATAAACAAATGGCAGATGAAAAACGAAAAAAGTAAAAAAACGCGTTTTTTCGCAGTTTTTCGCAAAAAAAAAGAGTAAAAACCAAAATTTTGAAACCATCGAGGGTCATCTTGTTGCGAATCATGTTTACAATATGTGGTTCAAATTTGTAGAGAATCGGTTTATTAGTTTTAGAGATACGATGGAGCTAGATTTTGAAAACATTGTTTCGAGAAAAACGCGTTTGAAGTTCATAGTATTTATGAAAAACTCTTACCTAAACCCAATCTTCAATTCCTGCACCGTACAAAATCCCTTCTGATTGCTCATCATCGTCGATTTCTTCAAGTTTTGCTTGCTTTCGATTTTTTGAAATTTTCAAAGTGGACTGGCCCCTCAATTGTTACATTTCGTAAATGAGTTTGGGAACGAGTTTCATTTGTGGCGCTTTGCGGATCCTTTGCTTCTACCGCGTTCCACGGGTGGCTCAATATTCCTGTGGATGTGCCTCCATACGAGTGTCAGTTGAAGCCAAATCTCGGATCTCACGAACCATCCAGATCTCATACCAATTCGCTGAAAATCACGAAAATCTCGACAATTACAATCTCCCGGCCACTTTGGATTCACGATGACATAAATAAGTTTGCCAGAACTTTCTTGCCGAAACGCCGTGAAATTCGAGCACACCGGCAGGGCGATCGCAATGACGTTTAATCGCGGCCATTCGGCGTAGACGCTTGATCCGACCCAGTTGGGCTGCAGCTGCTCTCAGACCGTTCGTTTTGTCGAAGTCGGAGGTGATTATCAACGACCAATCGGAAACTTTATTCAAATCATTCGCCCATGATTCCAAACCGCAGAGAATGAGAAAGGGAGAGGGAGAGAGAAAAAGAAAGGAGTTTCCAATAATCAAATAAAAATAATTTTTTTTACAGGCATTCTGAGGGAATACAAATTTATTCGATTTTTTAATTTCCACATTTTGTTCATTAAATCATTTTCTTTTTATTTTATTTTTATAACAATGTTCAAGTGTTCCAAAGGTGAATAATAATTCCCCAAACTTAGGCTTAAGATTTTCTAGAAGATTCCTAGATTTCATGCTTGAAAATTCATTTGAGCATAAATGGTTAGAGTGTCATGTCTATAGTTGTGACAGTCGAAAACAGCTCATTTTTTGGGATTTTGAAAATAGAAAATCGTGATGATAAATTTCTACAAAAATTGGGTATTTGGAAAAGTATCATCTGAAGAACACTCTGTAATTTTTTTGGGTACACATTTTTTTATTATAATCGATTTACAGTCGATGTCCGCGAAGCACCTCTCATGAACGTCTTTTGCGGTGAGCAATGCCCTTCTGAATCAGGTTACCTAATATAAAAAAATCACATAGATTTCCTAAGTATATTAGTTTATCCTATAATAAATCGAAGAAATTTCCGAACTATAAAAAATGGGCATTTTCGTTCAGAAAATATCAGAAAATTCAATGCAGTAGTTTTTGAGTCATTTTGGTCACCCACTTTGAAAACG
Source organism: Ophion slaviceki (assembly GCA_944452715.1). NCBI lineage: Eukaryota > Metazoa > Arthropoda > Insecta > Hymenoptera > Ichneumonidae > Ophion > Ophion slaviceki. The sequence continues at coordinate 24,714,851 of OX101793.1, read as the reverse complement.
TACTTTCGAGAGAAAAGCGTTTACAATTTCGAACGAACGTTCCGATGAGCGTCATCGTAACATCCTATAAATCTGTCAATTTCGATCCAACCACCTTGAAGTTTTCAGGGAGCATTTATAAGATAAAACACTCACAAAACACATTGATTTTAAACAAAGTTATTTTTAGACTATTACAACTACGAAAAAAAAATTGAAAATTGTTGAAAATAAAACATGAAAAAATTAAAACAAATCGAAAAAATTAAATAAAAAAAAAAACAAATTGAAAAAAAATGAAAAAGCTTTTAATTTTTTTTAACACAAGTAAAAAAATTATGGAAAAAAATTAAATTTCATTGATGCTTAAGAAAAATGTGCCTCCACGAGAAAATGAAAAATGTGTCATCACTGAAGCAGGAAAAATTCGCGCATCGTTCCCATTATCAAGGTATTTTGAATTGTATAGCCGCGAGTGTTTGAACACCTGTCGTTCGACTACCACCTCGCGCGTTGTCTGCGCTGGCGACTGTTCGACGACGCGTTGTATCCACGTATGGCAAACAGGCACAGTCTGCCGTAGATAAAAGCCCACTTATTTTTACACTACTCGCGAAACTGTCATATCGAACTATTAAAAAAGGTGCAGGTCTTTGGGCGCCGAGAGCTCGTTGACACAATTTTGATTTTCTCGTTCGGAATACCTCGTTTCGTTTTAGGTGAAGACCAACATTGGAGAATCGTCGATTCTTTCAATTTCCTATCTGTCTGGCGTTTTCAAAGGCGAATCGATGCTGTCATTGATAGCGTGGCGGCGACGCAGAACTCGACGAAACACCTCGCCATCACCGAACCCACGCTCGCGAAATTTGTCTTCAAAGGCTATCAACGCCTGCAGGACGCAAAACACAAACGCTGCAATTCCAAAATCTACATTTTCGCGCACTGCTCTCGTTTAATTGAAATTCACGAAACGGCCAAAACACATTGAGGGGTAATGGTGTTTGAGTTCGGTCGCGGTTGTTTTTCCTCGAGGTAAACGAAATTGGCGGATCGGGCGACAAAAATGGAGCAAAAACTTTGAGCTATTTGATAACGGCGAACACGCTTTATACCAGCAGCCGGCAAGATTAAAAGTCAGACCGAGGCTGCCTCGGATGTAGTGTACGGAGCATCTTGGGAGATCGTCGTCTTCGCACAGTCGTCGCTCTTCTCCACCCCTCCGCTCTTCGACGTTTCTCTCACCCGAATTTAAATTCCGCTCCAATGTACCGGAAAATCGAGGTCCCGGGCGAATAGATTAGAGAACAAAATCGTGATTCGTATCACCAAGAAGAATTTGGCAACGTGCAAACTTAACCCGAGCAGTGGAATCAAGAATTAGAGCCTCCGCTGGCAGCCGCTTCCATTGAGGAAAAAAAACGTACAAACGGAAGGAGGATCTAAGGGTTCCATTTTTTTCGGCGCTCCATCGGCCACGGTGTACCGCCCGAAGTACTGGCACAACGGGAACAACCCGCGGGTTTTCATTATCCTCTAAATTATTCAGGAGGATCCCTCCAACGTCATCCACGTAGCGGAGGAATTCACTCAATCCTGCAGGTCGAGCAGCAAAACGTTCAGAGTGTCTCATAACATTGGGTTTTAAACTTAATTCATATTTTAACATAGTTCAACATATTAGACAATTCTTTAAGAATCTGACATCGATCTTCATCGAGTAAGGCCTCCGATTCTTCATCTTCAAATTTTATCGGCTGTCCTGGATGTTCTTTGTCTTTAACGGGGTATCCGTCTCTGCACTGAGAAAAAAAATCATTCATCCAATATCATTGATGTTATTGAATGAAATTTCGTTGATTCAATTGTAAAATTGTTGGTGTAAATAATCGGATTTATTAGACCAAACAAAACGCTACTGACATAACATGATAAAATTGAAAGTTTTTTTTTCATTCAAATGATATATTGTTAGCCGAGAACAATATATTATTGAAGCAATCTAAAAAATTATTGCGAACAAATGATATATAAGGAGTACAACTTTGCAGTGACCGTTTTTTTCAAAAGTTTAAGGCTTTATTATAAAAAAATGGCTACATATTTTTTAATCAAAGTACTGCCCGTCGCTAGCTACGACCTCGGCCCATCTTTCAGGTAGCATTCGAATCCCGCGTCGATAAAAGTCTTGGTCCTTGGAGGCAATCCAAAAATCGACCTAATTTTTGACTTCTTCGTAAGTACCGAAGTGCTGGTCAGCCAAATCGTGTGCCATTGACCGTAACAAGTGATAGTCGGAAGGGGCAATGTCTGGAGAGTACGGCGGGTAGGATAAAACCTCCCATTTCAGCGTTTCTAAGTACTTTTTCACGACATTTGCAACATGGGGTCGGGCATTGTCATGCTGCAGTATCACCTTGTCATGTCTTTCGTTGAATTGTGGCCGTTTCTCTTTGAGTGCCTTACTCAAGCGCATCAACTGACGTCGGTAGAGTTCCCCTGTGATGGTTTCGGATGGTTTGAGCAGCTCATAGTACACAACGCCCAGCTGGTCCCACCAGATACACAGCATCACTTTGGATCCGTGAATATTCGGTTTGGGCGTCGATGATGGAATATGACCAGGCAGTCCCCATGATTTTCGGCATTTAGGATTACCGTAGTGAACCCACTTTTCATCTCCAGTCATAATCCAGTGCAAAAATCCCTTCCTTTGTTGTCTTTGGAGCAGTTGTTCACAGGTGAAAAATCGGCGCTCGATGTCTCTCGGTTTCAACTCATGCGGGACCCAGTTTCCTTGCTTTTGGATCATACCCATATCCCGGAGATATTTTGAAACTGCTTGCTGGGTTACTCCTAACGTCTCGGCGAGTTCCTCTTGAGTTTGGCACGAATCCTGGTCCAGCAAGGTCTCCAATTCTGCGTCTTCAAAAACTTTCTGCCTTCCGCCACCATGCTTGTTCTCGACCTCAAAATCTCCACTTTTGAAGCGTTGAAACCACCGCCGACACGTTTTCTCACTAATAGAATCCTCCCCGTAAGCATCTACAAGCAAACGGTGGGCCTCAGCCGCAGATTTTTTGATGTTGAAGAAGTAAATCATAACCTCCCGCAAATGCTGAGAATTCGGTTCGTAGGTTGCCATGTTTGAGTGCCTATAACTTTATAATGCATACACGTATCCGTTAGCTTTTTTAAATTGTTTACATTGGCAGAGCCTCTAGTTTAAAATGCCACTTTTTTATTGAGCTAGGGCCACTACTCCGGCCGCAGTGGCTCTCTAAGTAAAACGGTCACTGCAAAGTTGTACTCCTAATAGTTTTGAATGCATTTTCTGCAACGAAGAAAAAAAGCGTTTCAATTCATAACATGAATGTTGTTGATTCGAGTACACGAGAAAACTTGAATTTCGCTCGTTTGATTCAGAATGAATTTTTATTGAGTAAATATGTTATTTTATTTTTTTCACCATATCCGATATTGATTTTTAAGTACATTATTCATTAAAATATTGATATTTTATTTTTATTGAAAAATATGAAGCAAATGTCTGAATTGGTTAAAAAATAATGCGAAAATAAAATTTGTTTCTTGGGCATTTGGTTGAAAAAAATTCAACCAAATGATGGCCGAGCGTCACCGAAATTATAGGTGTGAGGAAACCCGTAGTTCTCGGAGTAACCGCTAGAAGCCGCACGCGCGCTCGTTTCTCGTAAGCGTAGCGCGAACCAAATATCTACTTAAACGCCGGAGAAACTCTAAAGAGTATCGCTTCTTGGCCTGTGGCTAAGATCAAAGTGTAGTATCTGTTCTTATCAGTTGAATATCTGATATTCTCTCCATGTATATTCCATTGGATATCTAATATTCTCTTCACTATTATCGTGGATGATCATTCTAATGCTCACTTTTTATTTAAGATTGAAAACAAATTGAAAACCTTACGTCTCATGGCATATTCGTTTCGATGTAGTAAAGAAACAATTAATTCTATTGATTATATTTTTGTACCCAATAAAAAATGTTGAAGCACCGCTTAATTATTTCATCCATACATCTACAGATTGTATATAGAATGATTTCAATAGAATATAATTTTATTTGAAGGATAATGTAGATATTCAGAGAACAGAAGAGATTTTCAAATAAAATAATATGTTATTTGAATCATTCACATTTTTCAATATTTTATAGTATTGTAACAATCTCACATATCGGTGGCACTCCGCGATCAGACATTTATTTGATTCAACCAATATATTTTTTGATTCAATTGATTTTTTCTTCTCAGTGTGGAAGCCCAATTTGAAGGGTCAGAATGATGCGTTTTTTTCTAGTAACACATTGGACGGAATACATTAATTTTTTTCCAGCATATTGTACACATGTTTGTGGTTACAATGTAATTTTTTCGGAAGAAAATCTTTCAAAGTGTTCGCGGTGCTGCAGTTCGCGTTGCAGTCCTCCAGCGGCGAGGCCCGAAACGGCGGGATCTCTACCAGGCTCAAATGTAATCTGAAACTAAAACAAACAAAAATTCTTCTAATATATCCAACTGGCTATGGGTTCACGATCCACTTTTCGAAATTTCGAAAAATACGAAAAATGACAACTTCTCCAAACAAAAGCCCATTTTTCTCTTAAAAAAACAGCATGCATTGTTATTAACAAATGGTTCATCCAATTAAAAAATGCAATAAAAAATAACTACTGTTTGAACGCTAACTGTGCAAATTCAAGTCAATAGTGATAAAGTTATGTCGAGATATGTAGTTTCGAGATAATCGCGTTCAAAGTTTTGGTACATATTTTACACGATCTTGTGAAATATTGTCGTCTTACCGCTAGTCAGAAATTCCGGCACCATATAAGTGTCCTTCCTCATCATCGAGATCGTGTTGCACACCTAACCTATGCAATCTGCGACCAGATCGGGCCTCTTTTGAGCATTGTGCTTTAATGTCCGTTTTCGTTGCACGCGAATCATCCTTAACATTATACACTGTTCCACTAAAATAGGTATAAATTCGTCAATTTTTAGAATTTCAGGGTTTGGTTGGTCCTAAAACATTCTTGAAAGTTCACACTACAACAATATGCAAAAAAAACGATTTTTTGAAATTTCCAGAGAGGCATACTCCTCTAATCCAAATCGCCACTTTTGAATCATCTAAACCAATCTCTGCACGTTGTCTCAGATGGAGCATGTTCACCATAAGCTTCTTGAAGCGAGAGATGACTTTCAGCAACATTTTTTCTTAAATTAAGGCGTTACCCCCACTTGTAGCGCAAAAAAGGCCTTTTTCATGAATTTTTTTAAAGAAAACTACAAAACTTTTTTAATCGATCAATATACCATCTTAAAGAACACATCTTGAAGAACTTTCAGTAATTTTTTTATTGAAAAATATTACATTGTTTAGTGGCAAATGGCCGTCAATGAAATAATGTTTTTATATACACGGTTTGCGGTGACCAACATTGCGGCGAAGTGGATCATCTGAAAAAAAAATGCGGATGGATTTAGTCAAATATAAGTATAAACTAGTCTTTAATCGAAGGATTAAAAAAAATGTTCATTTTTCACAAAATGGCGGTCAGTCAAAGTTAATGGTTCGATTTTAAAGAAAAAAAAAACGGCCGTTTTTTGGCTATAAAACGGCCATTTTTTTTTTTTTCGAAAAAAAAATCGAACGATCAAAGACTACATTTTTATGTATTAAATAAGCCTGCAAAATTTCAAGAAGATCGGTTCATTAGTGTTCGAGTAATCTTGGTCACCGACTTCAGAAATGCCATTTTGAGAAAAACGCGTTTAAAGTTTTAATTTCAGTTTACACGAAGAAAATTTTTTTTTTGTAAACTTACATAGAGTCATCTATTCCGGGCATCAAAAAAAACTGCACTTCAAATTGCACTTCAAAAAAATGCAATAAAAAAAATCGATTTTTTCAAAATCGCAAGTGGGGGTAACCCCTTAAAGCAAAGAAGCAAAGCTTCTCGCATATGCTGTTTCGTTGGTTCAAAACCTGACCTTTTCGATACTATAAAAAAAGTAGCGTGTACAAGTGAATTCACTCTCGAATACTGAATATTGTAGGTCATGTCAAATACTCCATCACAGTAAACTTTTAGTGTTACTTCCATGGAAATAATACTAGTTACGTCCTTTAATACAAAAGGGCGGGAATTAAGTTCAAAACGCAATATTAAGACGTTGAATAAGTTCCCGCTGTTTTCCAACAGATGGCGTTACCAGAACTGCGTGCGTGCAGTTTGAGATGGTAACCCATCTATAAAGAAGTACTATAAGCAAGCTTAACATTTACTATATGTCATTTCACCGAAGTGTAAACAAGTTTTTTTTTTCATAGTGTTAAACATGTCAAATTTCGTGCCAAAAAAGTATCTGCGGTGAATTTGACTCCACTGCTTCATTCAGAAAAAAAATCTGTCGAAAACAACATGCTGAGATTGGTTTAGACGCTTCACAAATCATTATTTTGATGTGTCCCATTGGAGGCATTACTTCATGAATACCCATGGCAGACGCCAGCTAAACTTGCAGTATCATTGGGAGTTGATCGCACAACAGTTTCGAAACATTTGACAGCATTAGGAATGATTTTTTTCAAATAAAACATCAATTGTCACGAAAAACCAGCGAGAACTTATTCAGCATCCCAATAGTTGGTGAACAAGGTGGCGAATGATGCATAACTATGAATAAAACCGACAATATTGAACGCACGTGCGCCTGCAGAGATGTCTCGTGTTGAGCAGCCTGGGCCAATACTTGGATGTGTGACCGCCGTGCTTGCGCGCCAGCTGGTGGGGGGGCAGCTTTAATGAAGTTCCAACATTAACAAATCTGAACAAATCACAATAAACATCACTTTACTGGCCGCCTTCCGTTTTGTTGAAACTCATATATGTGATGAGGCATCGGGAACTATTAGACACGTATTTATTTTATCAGCTGAAAAACGGATTTAACCCTTTCGATACGGCGAAAACATCAATTCAGTGCGCCTCATTACCGGGAAGAGTTATTTCTCCTCCAAGTAATTTTTACGATGAAATAACTTTTCGGACTGAAACTTGCTCACTGAGGACGCGAATTCCTCACCACTGAAATGCGCCTATGTTTTTCAGTAACTGGGACATATGTTGTCCCAGCCGTAATTTCAAGAAAATTCCAGATTGGACAGCATATGCCCCGTTAGGTGTAAAATGGTTGAGGGAGAAAACTACCCCTCAAAGAAAGACGTGTCACGAATTAATTTAATTTTCTCTCAACACTTGTATAGTGGATTATTCGTCGCTTTACATCAGAAGAATTTTGGTTTTCGTTTCATTCACATCAGTGGACTGCTTGTGGGTGAAACTGCAAAATCAGCCCTCGCCATGCCTTTTGAGGGGTACGCCACCTCTCAAAACCGTTTTTCCACCGAAAAAAAATGTCGCGCCTAATATTTTTATGCGCTCCATTACACGTATAAGTTTCATATCAGCAGCGGTTTTTCAGTTTCTCTGTGCCCCCTGCAAATGGGATGGAGTCGAGCATTGGGAAAGAGTCGCGTTGGGCAACGCTCCATGGCGTGTCTGAGCGATTGAAAATGGGAATGTGACGAGTGCGGGGTGAAACGTCAAGCGGAACGGAAACACAAATATCCATCCATGAATCATAATGATCTTCGGATTCTAGCCTTTCTAGAGGCCACTCTAGAGGCCGAAAAATAGGCTTTTTGGGGATTTTATTTTTCAGAAAACCTACAGACATATCGAGATTACAAAAAGGGTGTTTATCATACATATCAGTGACTGTATACACTAATTTTTTTGAAGCGATTAATTTCAATATGGCGGCTGTGCAGCGTTTATCTCAAAACTGCATTTTTTAAGGCGTTACCCCCACTTGTAGCGTAAAAAAAGGCCTTTTTCATGAATTTTTTTAAAGAAAACTACAAAACTTTTTTAATCAATCAATATACCATCTTAAAGAACACATCTTGAAGAACGTTCAGTAATTTTTTTATTGAAAAATATTACATTGTTTAGTGGCAAATGGCCGTCAATGAAATAATGTTTTTATATACACGGTTTGCGGTGACCAACATTGCGGCGAAGTGGATCGTCTGAAAAAAAAATGCGGATGGATTTAGTCAAATATAAGTATAGACTAGTCTTTAATCGAAGGATTTTAAAAAATATTCATTTTTCACAAAATGGCGGACAGTCAAAGTTAATGGTTCGATTTTAACGAAAAAAACGGCCGTTTTTTGGCTATAAAACGGCCATTTTTTTCGAAAAAAAAAATCGAACGATTAAAGACTACATTTTTATGTATTAAATAAGCCTGCAAAATTTCAAGAAGATCGGTTCATTAGTGTTCGAGTAATCTTGGTCACCGACTTCAGAAATGCCATTTTGAGAAAAACGCAATTAAAGTTTCAATTTCAGTTTATACGAAGAAAATATTTTTTTTTGTAAACTTACATAGAGTCATCTATTCCGGGCCCATACAGAAGTATGGGCCCGGATACTTATACTTCAAAAAAATTCAATAAAAAAAATCGATTTTTTCAAAATCGCAAGTGGGGGTAACCCCTTAAGTTGGTCGGAAACATAACACAGACAATTTTCAACCGATTCACTTGAAGTGTTGAGTATATCTTGAAAAATACATTGTCTATGGAAGTACGTAGGATTTTTTTATATTGCATAGTTCATTTGTTATTAACAATTATGTGACGATTTTTTAGGCAACTTTTTGGAAAGCGAAACATTTTCCTAAAAAATTGTCAGATAATTGTTAATAACAAATGAACTATGCAATATAAAAAAAAAAAATCCTACGTACTTCTATAGACAATGTATTTTTCAAGATATACTCAACATTTCAAGTGAATCGGTTGAAAATTGTCTGAGTTATGTTTCCGGCCAACTTAAAAAATGCAGTTTTGAGATAACCGCTGCACAGCCACCATTTTGAAATTAATCGCTTAAAAAAAATTATTGCATACAGTCACTGATATGTATAATAAACACCCTTTTTTGTAATCTCGATTTATTTTGTAGTTTTCCTAAAAAAAATCCCCAAAAAGCTTACTTTTTCGGCCTCTGGAGTGGTCTACCCCCTTAAATATTTCTACTCAACTGTCGAATAATATAATTCGAGTATCATCAAATGTTCTCATTCCAACTTTTCGACGAGTATCCCGAATCGATTCGTTGCATGAAAAATTCTAAATTCCATTACCCCTTTCCGGGTTGCTCCCAATCCTATTACCCCTTTTTCTTGTCGTATACGTTCCCAGCAATCTGCTTTTTATTTCCCCGCTAACGGCGAAACTTTTTGTGTCAATAGCATACACCAGCGGCAATTTTTCATCCGCATTATAAGCCCGCACTTATGGAGAGCGTGGTTAGACGAGGGGTTGGATTAAAACTGCGAAAAGCTCCGGCAAGCTTCATCCCCATCGAATAATCGAGGCACGATGCGTACCCCGAGACAAATGCAAAGTAGATTTTTTCCCTCAGCCCTCTCGCGTCTCTCTGTGAATTCGAGCTGGCGAGTTCTTTCTCCTCACTTCCGCGGGTATCGTTCGACTCTCGGCAAGCCCCGAAAACTTTCCCCTCGCGGAATCCGGCAAAGGCCTCCAGAAGCCACGATGAAATTATTGAACCACCGACGCAGCGGTATAGCCGGCCTCGACTTTTTCTCCTGGCTCTTCGACTTCCTCGAGATCTGATGTCAAGCATCAATTTTCCCTGGCTCTTTCTCGCTCGCGACGTCGGGGCGCCGACGTCATGGAGCTCGGTTTTGTTTGAGGTAGGAAGATCTTCCATCTATCCACACCCTCCGCTTCCCTCGCTCACCCTCCTTCAGGTATTAACATAAAGTGGATTCAATATCCGCGGTAAGAAGTTAATTCAAATACCTCGGGATGTTTGAATAGATGGAATATTGAATTGGTCGAGGAGGGACGGCCATTCTTATGGGTGAGCAATGGTGATGAAGCGAGTGCCAGGCGTGTGTTGAGGGAACGTCGAAGATGATTGACGAGTTGGAACGGTTCGTTAGGATAGCCTCGAATCGGGTAATCCAGTTATCCGTTCGACCACTGGCACCGTTTCATCGTATCATCGGACACTTTTGGTGGATGGGAAACACAGACGCGTATGTATACACGCATGAGGATACATTTTTAGATGCCTGGATGGATCGTTGGTCGGCTCTATTATTTGCCACCTTTAGCCGCAATTTTGTTGATCAACCTGACGGATCTTCCCTTTGTTGGAGCCATCACATTGCCCATTGAAACTGGCTGATGGTATTCAAACATTTCCATTGCTGGAGTATTTCACGTGCGAGCATAATTTTATGAACGAGGCTGAAAGTGCTACGAATGTACATGGGTTTGGGAGTTGGCGAAGTTGAAAGAGAGAGGGATGGGGTGGAGAGAGTGCGTTGTGTGCTTGACGAGCGCGAAGCTACGTGACGCGTCGTTGGAAGCCGACCATGTTTATCTCGGTAACGATGACAGGTGGAGCGCCGCCGCGCTTCTATTGATTGGTCCATCCAACCTACCCCTTCTAGTTTTCTACCCCTTTCGCACCAGTCCCACTTTGCTCGTGCTTTCATCATTTTCTCCCACGTTCTTCATCAACGGTCCATCGGCCTTCCATCCTTCTCTCTTTCATTTTTATCAACATTTTCCAGCCTTCGGGAACTTTTACTCTCAAGCTCGCTTGCCTATCTGTCTTTCTTAGGCAGCTGTTCGCAGCAGAGCGGGAGCTACGTTATTTCTCTCCACCTTCCCGGTTCTCTTTGGCTGCGTTGCTCGCCATTTTCGCGTTCTATTATCGCTTTTGTGATACATCGTGTTAATCGTTATTCTCGTCGCTCACCTCGTTTGCCTTTGTTCCGATGGTAAACACATGCGATTAACTCCTTTGATCGTGGTAAGTCATTTGTGCAGTGATTTTGTTCTTCTATCTCGTCCTCCCGATTGGAAAGCTGAAGGCAGCGTTATTTGAGCGTGAAAAGTATGTAGGAATAATTCGACCCAGCTCTGAGCTAGCTTGAGTTCTTGCTTGTGGACAGATTGTGAAGACGAAGAGCAGACGCCTTTTTGTATGACCGAATCAGCTACCTATGCGATCCAATATATCAGATCCAATCCAGCAGTAGTCATTGAGTGATTCTGTTGTGATCGGAGTAGGTGAGAAAGAATCATATGACTTGATTTTAGAGACGTTTGATGAACACTCAAGATGAACTTCAGATAGTGCAGGTCGGATTGGAACGGATGTTGGAGATCAAGCAGTATGGACACAACCGGATCAATAGGTGACTGAGGATGAACCAACTGGGTCGAAGCGTGAAGGAGTTAAGTGCAATGGGAGGAGGAGTTGAGAAGTGAGAGGGATGCCACAGTTATGGGACTAAAGACAAAAGGACTGAGGTGCTGACGGTTAGGAGATTAACGAGGAAGGAGAGCAAATTCAGAAAAGTGTAGTTGGAATGGATCGATTATGAAAATAATAGGGGAGAAGCACCATATATCGGATAGTTGCTTACTATCGGATAGTGGACTATCTAGAGTTTTCTTATAGTGACATTTCTTTTTAATTTTATACACTAATAACTAGTCGGAAGATGTCGCTACTGCAAAATTTTTGAAAACAAACAAAACTGTCAAACAAAAATGTCACAGCAGTGAACTGATGTTACTTTTCACCACCGTGAAAAAATATTTCAGTGTTAAAAAGTGTTATTGTCATTGAGATAGGACCAAAGGATTTATGTTTTTGTTGTTTTTGATGAACTATAGTTTTTATTTTACTTAATAAATATATAATGTTCGCAAAAATAGCAATACGTACGACAATATTACTGTTCATGTTCGGCCATGTAAAATTTTAACGCGGTCCTCTAGTTTCTCGGCTGTTTTTTTACGGCTTTTTCAATAATTTTTCATCGCAAAGCACCGAAATAATCAATCTCATTGTTTTTGCATAATCTTTATTAACATTTAAATAAGCTTTACAAATTGCTTGAAGTCAAAATATATAATAGAATAAAAGTTATAGTGGCCGACAGAAAGACATCAAGTAAAAGAGGTGCTTGACGGTGACTAAGATTGCGGCTGTTCTGCTTATCTGAAATCAAAAAACCAAACGGCATTTTAATCTTCATATTTAAGACTAGCGATTGAACTAGAGTGAATTCTGAATTACAAAAATTGACTTTTTTATACACTTTTGAAAATTACATTCTATTTTTTACTCATTTTTTGTTAAGTTTTTCGCTCGTACAAAAAAACTATCGAAGCAATCATGATAATCCTAGTTCAATCGCTGGCTTATAACATATTAAAGATGCTGTATAAATTTGAATAAGATCGGTGCAGTAGTTTCTGAAATATCGTGGTCACCCTTTCGAAAAATGGTGTTTCGAGAAAAACGCGTTTGAAAGTATACCTGCTCCGTATACCTGCTCCGTTCCAGGGCCGTAACTTGTGAACCACTTCGAATATCGAAAAATCCTTGGGCACACATTTTCTACACATGTTGTAGATGTGATTTATGAAGAAAAAAAATCGATTTTTTCGACCAGAGAAACTAGAAGCCCGCCTTAATATCGACTACTTGAAGGCAAGATTCTGCCTTGTGGGGCCAAAAAATGTTCGATTTGTCACCAATTTTTTTTGGCGAAAAGTGTTAAATATAGAATGTTGGTATTTGGTATGTTGACTAAGAGGTCTTTATTGAACATCAAAATATTTTTTAAAGTTTGACAAAACATGGTGGTGGGAGTGGGAGGAGCCATGCATGTCGGTGCGCGGGCGATGACATTCTTCGCTTGCGGCGGTCCTAAGTCCCGGACAGGTGATGTGAAGCAAAAAAATCAAACATATTTTTACTTTGCACAACATTGTGTATAAGTTGACCTAGAATCAAGAAGAAACATTGAAAAATAAAAAAATTCTGAGCAAAAAACTGCGAACATTTTTGGGAAAAAAAAACAAACTTCCGATCGCTCACATTTTTTTATTTTTCAATTTTTCTTCCTGATTCTAGGTCAACTTGTTCTATATGACATGTAGATCATAAAATAGTAAAATTTGAGCAAAATAGTAAAATTGACAAAAATCTTAGCGTTTGTTTACTTTTTTCCAATTTCAAATAAAATTAACCAATGCCTCTCCCCTAAATGAGATGCTTGTGTGAGGAAGGTATAAGTGGACGATTAGGTCTGAGGTTGATCGAATACAGATAGGACTGGACATTTTGACTTTTCCAATTTGCTTTTTACCGCGTGTCCTCTTCCGCAAACTTTTCTGTGTCGGACCCACTGAAGATTGAACTTGCCAATTATTTTTGTTATCTTGCCAATTGTGTCGAATCTTCGCAATTATGTTCCGAGTCATCCCATCCCCAAGGGTGTCCCTTTTTTTTCCAAAGGTTCAGCCTCGATTATTTTCATGAAGTTCCGAATGTTTCTGGTGTCTCGTGTCCTTTGTTTTACGACAGAACGTCACGCTTGGTTCGAGCACATTATTCGCTTCTGCTTCTAGGCGCACCAAACAAAAGCCTCGAAACTGGTTTGTCAGCTTTACCTACCGTGTCCGATCGAGTATTATATCGAGTCGATAGGTTGAGCGAGCCGTTCCCCTTCTCCTGTATTCCTGCCCAACCTTTGGGGGAGCGATGGCTCGGGGCTGTAGGACATCCCGGTCCACGTAACCACCGCAACCTCCCCGTGGCTACGTCGTTCACAATATTCTTCGAAGAACCCCTCGTCTCGGCGATCACGAGGCATGTAATTAGCATCCACAAAGCTTTCAAGTTCTCGCCTATCAAGTTCTCGTGTATGGTAGGGCCGGTCGAAAGTTCCACGGAGCTAGGGGGGGGCTAACTTCGTCGTTGCTGCGCGATTCAGGTCGATACCCAAATTCAATTTACCGTACAGACAAAATCGTCCTCTCGACCGACCCTGCGATCATGTTGTCTCCGCATAATTCGTTTATTCACGCTTGTACGCTCGTGCATGTGATTTTTCGGGACAGCGACGGCAAAATCACCAGATAGAGACAAAATAGTGATTATCTGGGGATGGTGACAAAATAGTGACTATCTGGTGATAGTGACAAAATAGTGACTATCTGGTGATAGTGACAAAATAGCGACTATCTGGTGATAGTGACAAAATAGCGACTATCTGGTGATGTTGTCACCAGATAGTGACAAAATAGTGATTATCTGGGGATGGTGACAAAATAGTGACTATCTGGTGATAGTGAAAAAATAGTGACTATCTGGTGATAGTAACAAAATCACCAGATAGTGACAGATTAGGAAGAAGTATTCGCTATTTCCCAACAGATGGCGTTACCAGAAATGGGTGCGTGTAGTCTGAGATGGTAATGCATCTGTAAAGAAGTACTTTGAGCAAGCTTGAAAAGAAGTGTGTGTCATTTCGCCGAAGTGTAAACAACTCTTCTTTTCATAGTGTTGAACAGAATCATTAGGAATTGATCATACTACAGGTTCGAAACGTTTGAAAGCATTAGGGATGATTCCTTCAACGGGGTATCCCTCTCTGGAAGCCCAATTTGAAGGGTTAAATGATGCATTTTTTTCTAGTAACACATTGGTTGGAATACATTTAATTTGTCCCAGCATGTTGTATGCTTGTTTCTGGTTACAATGTAATTTTTACGGAAGAAAATCTTTCAAAATGTTCGTGGTGCTGCAGTTGGCGTTGCAGTCCTCCAGTGGCGGGGGCCGAAACGGCGGGATCTCTACCAGGCTCAAATGTAATCGGAAACGAAAGCAAACAAAAAATTCTACAACCATATCCAACTGGCTATGGGTTCACGATCTACTTTTCGAAATTTCGAAAAATACGAAAAATGACAGCTTCTCCAAAGAAAAGCTCATTTTTCTCTTAAAAAAACAGCATGGATTGTTATTAACAAATGGTTCATCCAATTCAAAAATGCAATAAAAAATGACTACTGTTTGAACGCTAACTGTGCAAATCCCGTCTGTAGATATATATGTACTTTCGTAGATTAGATATGTAGATTAGATATGTACTTTCGAGATAATCGCGTTCCAAGTTTTGGTACATATTTTACACTATCTTGTGAAATATTGTCGTCTTACCGCCAGTCAGCGATTCCGGCACCACATAAGGCACCACATAATCTCGATGATTAGGAAGACCAAGTGTTGAAGGGGGTATGCCTCTGTGGAAACTTAAAAAAATCGTTTTTTTGCCTGTTGCTATAGTGTGAACTTGTTCTTCCTAATCATCGAGATCGTGTTGCACACCCAATCTATACAATCTAATGTCCGCTTTCGTTGCACGCGAATCATCCTTAACTTTGCACACTGTCCCACTAAAACAGGTGTAAATTCGTCAATTTTTTAAATTTCAGTGTCCGGTTTGTCTCAAAATGATCTTGAAAGTTCACACTATAACAACAGGCAAAAAAACGATTTTTTTAAGTTTCCACAGAGGGATACCCCCTTCAATTTATTAAAGGGGGGATCCCTCTCTGGAAACTAAGATCTCGCTGTTTTTACGTGAAAATCAATGCTTCGTCATTAGTTGTCACGTAAAAACATCGAGAACTTATTCAACATCCAATAAAATCACAGGAACATGAAGTGTTCTGAGCAGCGACTGAGCAACCTCTCACGTCCATTTCCAATCCCTTACACGCCATGCTCCCACGGTTCATACATATTGGATTTTGGGGCCGAAAAATCGATAAATTCAAAATCAGCTCATATTAATTTTATTCGTATAAAAAAAGCATGTAGCTATTAGTTTCCGTGCAATGACGATGTCGCCACATACCATTCAAATTCGATAAAATTCGCGCTCGACGTAACAATGTTCATGGAACTTTGTCCATTTGCAATAGGCAATATGTACAAAAGTTGCCAACTTCCATATCAAAAAACGGAAAAACTCTCTGAAATTTCAACCGGATGTTTAATCGATTCGGTCCGAATATGCACCAAATCACCCGAGGCGGATATTCCAATCCGCTTCAATCGTATCGACCACTCTGATGTAAAAAAAATCGTTGAAGCTTTCAAAGCGTATTGGATACAGCACCGTTGATAACAAATCCTCCAGGTCCCGGCAAAAAATACTAGACTACATCGGGCCGTCACTGCTGATTTAATTAGACGAATTAAGCGATCAAGTACCCTTCTGTCCGGAGATAATGAGAGCAAACTCGTGCAACATTCAGCTCCATCATCTTCACCGGCAACTATATTTTTTGCAAATCAAAAGCTCTGACCTTGCTGCTCGAAGCTGTTATGAAAAATACATATCCGTGGGGTTGCATGTGTGAAGTGTCTGAGCGCGTGGGTGTACAAATAGACATGGAGTTTCATCAGCAGTACAAAGAGGAATATAACGAGTTGGCGGACTCGTATCGACAAATACAGCTTCGAAACATGTTAGTTACCGGTGATGCCCTCCGGTTATCTCGTCAACGAGTAGAGAACGGTGTACCTTACAATCGGGGCTTCGATGGCCGTATAATTGAGTTTCACGTGGATCTGCAATGGAGATTATATGTTTGACCCTTGAACACTCTCCGCTATTCAGATCCTCTCTCTCTCTCTCTCCCTCTCTCTCTCCCCCTCCCTCTCTCCTTCTCTCATTCATCAAAGCTTTGATTAGACGAGCACGATTGCGCGCTGGTTCTGATAGCGCGATGCAAGGATTACATCGGAAACATCGTCGCGAACCGGTTCTCCATGGAACAAAAAAATACACTTTATCGGAAGAGCTCACTCCAACGTTTGCGAAAATTTTTGTATTTGAAAATATTTTTATACACCTCTCATCCGTCCAACGGTGGGAGCGGTTTGCCGCGTTTCTTTGAACATTTTCCGAAGTGGCTGGAACAATGAATATTTTTCGTAGACGCCATTCTCTCGAATTTGCTTATCATCGATAACTATCCGGGAACGCGTGGGAAGCTTCGGTGAATTTATTTTAACGAGCCTCCGGCTGCCAATTTGCGAACTATGCATCCATAGAAAATGCGGTTGTCACGTTTGCAGCACAAAGGTACGGCAGAGTGGGTAAGGCTCGAATGGATCAGACCAACGACAATTCGAGGATGGACGAAGAAAAAAGAACGAAAATCCGCGGCGGCAACGCGAAGAGAAGCGGTGACGAGATGTCGTCGTTTCAGTGAACTGATATTCTCCAATGAACGGATCAGCGGCTTTGATATCGGCTACACACACACACCCACCCACACACACACACACACTCACACACACCCTCTCTCTCTCTCTCTCTCTCTCTCTCTCACACACACACACACACACACACACACACACACACACACACACCACACATCACACACACCACACATCACACACACCACACATCACACACACCACACATCACACACACCACACCTCACATAGACCACACATCACACACACACCACACATTACACACACCACACATCACACACGCCACACATCAAACACACCACACATCACATACACCACACATCACACGCACACATACGCGCGCGCGCACACTTACACCCACACACACCACACATCACACACACCACACATCACATACACCACACATCACACACACCACACATCACACACACCACACTACACATCAAACACACCACACATCACACACACCACACATCACTTACACCACACATCACACACACCACACATCGCACACACCACACATCACACACACACCACACACACACACACACACACACACACACACACACACACACACACACACACACACACACACACACACACACCACACATCACTTACACCACACATCACACACACCACACATCACACACACCACACATCGCACACACCACACATCACACACATCACATACACACATCACACACATACACACACAGACAGAC
Organism: Ophion slaviceki; assembly: GCA_944452715.1. Taxonomy (NCBI): domain Eukaryota; kingdom Metazoa; phylum Arthropoda; class Insecta; order Hymenoptera; family Ichneumonidae; genus Ophion; species Ophion slaviceki. The sequence goes on along the minus strand of OX101793.1, from coordinate 24,696,896 downwards.
AGACACACATACACACACAGACACACACATACAAACACACACCACACACACACTCACACACACACAATACACATAGACGTGTACATGGGTATGGAGAGTCTTCGAGCTTCTTTCTCACGGCGAAGGAACAAAAACACGAGCATGGAGCGGAGAACTGTGCACGGCGTGAGGAAACGTTTCGAACCATCAATACTGCACAAGGGTGTTGGATAGTTCAAAGGGAAACCTCACTGGAGGGATTGTACAATGTTTTGCCACAGTGTCTTCGATTCCCCTTGTAGAAAATGTGCGAAGAAAATGCGACAACGACAAAATTTCGAGATCCCTTTTAATTTCCCCTTCACTTTTATCGCTATGTTTCACGCAATTTTTCTGTGAAATTACACTTTATTTGCAGAAAAAAAATGCTCTTGAAGTTTGCGTCGTTGCAATGCAACGGAAATAGTTTTTTTGTCTTCTCTATTTTTCTGTCTTCGAAAGACTTTTTTGGCAGATTTGGGTTGTAGGTCTCTAATGAGGATCTAAAAAAAGTTTGCTCAAGCGTTTTTGATTTGTCGAAAAAGTTTGCAATGAGAAAGAAATTATTATCCTTGCGTTAAAACGATGCAAATTCCACATATTGAGGAAAAAGCCTGAGGCGACAAACGAGCGATAATTTTTGTAAATGGAAAAATTAATTGAACGAAATGAGCGATCGGAGCACATTGGTGCTATGGAAGTAGGTCCGAAATAATATGCAATAATGAATAAATGATTATTTGACTGACGAATGGAAGGATCATTCGATGCGATATGTAATAATGACGCGTTGCAATTTTAATAAGACGGAATTAATTATGCAATACGCAAGAAAACAAAAATAACTGTGAAATTTGTTACTTATTTAGGTGAGGACATTATGCCTCCGTGTTGGAATGTTATTATCGTGTACCTGCGTTGTTATTAGATCATCTCATTTGCAACGAAATGAGAGTTTCATAAACTGATGATGGACAATAACCAGGTACAATTTCGCTCATTCAGAGTGTACCAATTCAACGTTACACACGTAAATGTAGTCTGAAATAATTTGGCAGAGTAGTTATTTTATGATAGTTCTAACCGATGATATAATATCGATGTCGCGGCAGAGGGGCGTATGATTAATGTTCAACGTCCAAATGGATGATCATGGTAACGCGCGGGTGTAGTCCATAAAGGGTGACAGCTGTCGAAGCTGATGATTCCACGAGGCATCGTTTGACCTCCGATCCATTACACTTTGCGTTGTCCCTATCGACGAATATTCGTCAACGCAAATTCATTTGCGCTTTCGTACTGCTCAAAATTGCGGCACTTTCAGGAAAATCGTTATCCTGCAGAAAAAAAACACGAATAACCGAGAGGACATAACACTTGGCGCTGACGGTGGTTAAGGGGCTATACCATTGTGACACTTTTGAAAAATCGATTGTTTTGCCTTTTTCGACAGTTCATACTTTCAAGAATATTTTGTAAAAATTTCAAGGCCGTATCTCTAATCATTTTATCTTGCAAAAATCGATAGTTAAATCTTTAAACGCGTTTTTCTCGAAATGAGATTTTTCAAATTTGCTGACATTGTAACTCAAAGAGCAATTATCCGATTGACTTGAAATTTGAACTGAGTCCTCTTGAATATATTTACTCTACAATGACGTAGGACCTTTTTGATGGGAGGAAAATTGACGATTTGGCATTTAAAAAAATGACCATTTTATAGGTAAGAAAACAGACTTTTTCGTAACTACGCCATTTTGTTCGATTTTGATATTTTTCGAAAATCCTACGTCATTGTCCGGAATCACTTCAGCAATGGAGGAATTTTTTTTGGCGCCTCAGAAGGCAGCGGATTGGATTGGATCTCAATATTTTTCTATGGAAAAATTATGTAATATACGTCAAATATAGTCAAATATGTTTTTAATTTTCCGAAACATTTAATTGAGTACTTTTTTTCCAAAAAATTCCCGAAAATCCCCCAAATTTTCAGCGTTCACACTGGTATAGCCCCTTTAAAAAATCTGCTTCATCCAAGACCGATGATATTGATTCATAAAGTTAGAAGAGTTTTTTTTCATATCGGAATAATAATTGTACGTTAAAAATTCCAGGTGCTATTTTCGAGCAAGGCACCGAGGAAGTCCAGTCGGCGTTCAAATTCGCCTTGGCAAATCATAACCAGAACAACACAACGAGACGATTCGATCTGTTGGCGTACGCCGACGTGATCAATACCGCTGACGCCTTCAAGCTGTCTCGACTGAGTGAGTACACACGTTTAACAAAACCTCACACAAAACTCCTTCCAAAGGAATATTTTCTGTATCGTAATTCCAACAAAAAAAGGGCTCCTGTCATTTTGAACATTGTTCCTCAAGACCGCAAGCATATCGATTCGGTTACGGAAATTCGCCCATCAACTGACATTGTCATCGGCCGAGCTACAATAAGAAAGAACGAAGAAAAATAAATAATTTCCGGCTCACACAAAATGTCTTGAAAGCGCATTGAGAAGACTGTCTCGTGGCTGTCCGTCTGGAGTTTCCTCCCTCCCGAAGTTCTGACATGCTCGTCCCATTTTCCGTTATGGAGGGTAACTGATTTTTCTCCTGAATGCGGAGGAAATGACTGAGGAAAAAGGTTCCACATTATAGCCAACGCCTCCAGTGCGAGAAGATGTGTTTGTCTTTTCACTTGGACAGAATTGCAGAGGATTTTATAAAAACTTCGTGGAAAAAAAAACTAGCAGGGATTTCTTTTCGATCGCGTTGGCGTTCATGCGGTTCGTGCAATATTGGTGAGCACACTTGCCGATGAAAACGCAGACCATGATGTTTGAGTCTCTCAGAATCGATCTGGGCAAACGGATAAGGAAAGCTCAAATATTGGTATCCGGAGTCCCTCATTTGATGGCTCTCTAAATCGGAGGTTCGTTGACCAATGAATTTGAAAAATCAACCAGCCCGACATCTTCAAAATCAACTCTTCCGCCCTCAGTCTCGTCATTCCTCTTTTCCTCAACCGTTTACCTCTTTTCCCAAAGCAGCCCCTCAACAATGTACCGTTGAGTGCCGACGCGTCCATCGCAAAGATAACTGAGGAAACGACCATCATTGATTCGTTGAGCAGCAAGCATTGCCATCAGTTCCATTGTCCTCTTGGATGAGCCAAAGCGTTAACAACAATTACATTAAAACGCAAGAGGGCGCGCGGGTGTGCTGACCCGGGTGAGCTTTGTGATTATTTATTGCCCCATGCTTGGCATTATTACTGTGTTCCGTACCGCACAAACGGGGTGAGTAGTCCGGGAGGCAGCGGATGTACCGTGGATTTGGGCAGGCTCCAAGTGGCGACGAGAACGCGATAACTGCGAGAGGGAGCTTCGCATTATAGTACTTAGCAAAACTGTACTAATTGTATTAATGCTCGTTGGTTTGCTCGGAGTGGCTGGAAAGCAGAACAGTGGCAAGGGCTAGTAGGGTTTAGGATAAGGTTACATAATCCTTTGGTCTCCAGCATGTACCTCGTCAGGTGTCGTGTATCTTTCAGAATCTCCAAATAATGAGGGAAGAAATCTGATACCCATCAAGCGGTGATCATCCCTCAAAGACCTACCTCGTGAAGCCGCTTAACGCTGACCTTGAGATCCCACGAGCCTCCAATTTCTCGTCCGTCAATGTCCGTTTCCTGTTGACAATTCATTATACATTTCCAAACGCGGAACTCCGTTGCGTAACCGATTACCTCAAGAATACCTATTTTCCAACCGTCGTGACTAGGCTATCCGTCATTGCTACACAGGTCAGCATAAATCACACAAGAGTGCAGTAGTGTGATAGGATGGGGGAGACTGGATGTACACAGGAAGTACACCGTATAACCGTTACGCCGGCATCTTAGCGGAACATAATAGCCATCTATCACCTTTCGGCGCATATCGTATAATATTCCTCGTAGGATTCTCATGGGCTTGCGAACATATACCTGTGGCCGAGAGAGCTTTACAGAAAAGGGCAAGCAAGGGGATGAGGAAGGCTCGAACGTATCCGTAATATTATACATGAATATATATATATATATATATATGCACCCTCTCATACTAGATGGAGAGAAGAGCGAGACGGTTGCCAGCCAGGGGTGGCATAAATCTGCTGAAGATTCCCTGGAGTATTTCTCTTCTTCCAACCCCCAACGAGCCACCTACCACTCCACTTCCCACACAGCCGTATCGGCCACCACCGGTGTGTCCAAAAGAGATAGAGAAGCTGGATACTCGGGAGCATACGAGAGCTTGCGAGAATGTGATGGGTAAGGGGTACCGAAGAGCCGAAGCTAGAGAGGAAAAATTGGAAGAGCAACGTTCTGCACCTTGGCAATGCCTGCGGAGCTTTAGGAATCGGGTGTGCGGCACCTTACCTCAACTGTACCATCCAGCAAGTCCTCATCCCCGGCCAAGTAGCATAGTAGCAGACGCAAGATGAATCTTGAGGTTCACATCCCCCGGGTTTATCCGTTGCCCGAAGGTGCGACTCCGCATGAGGGGTTGAGGAAGCAACGTGGACGTTCGCGCACACACAGTCGAGCCCGAAAAGCCATCGACTTGGTCTTCACCGTTGAATCCTTTCCCTCCATACGCTCCTCAGCCCGCAGCCTCTTCCCTATATTATCCCGAGGCAATTACATATCGACTCCGTGCTACCGTATCGAGCGAGGATCATCGATCCCCGAGATATTCGAGCATACCGTAGAGCACTGGAAACTCCCATGTACCTGCATGTGTACACCTAATACCGTGGGGCATTGGCCGCGATACGGCCCTTTCGTATATAGAACGAAGGGGCCGATTAAGGCTGGATCGAGGATTCGGGTGGCTCTTTCGTACGTGGATCATAGAGGCCGATTAAGACGGGATCAAGTATTCCGGCAATCCTGGTTTCCCTCTCAAGGAGGCCCTGATACGGACGGAAAAGGGATCCAATGCAAATCCAGGAATAACCCGTTCCTCAGGTTTATCGCCACTTGACGAAACATTCGTACACGGGTAGGATTCTCGTGATTAGTGATCCCTGATGATTCTTCGGCTTCCGGTGATTAGTGCCGCGAATATTCAAACGTTCCGAGCTTTCTTCTGTCTTTGCTCAGCTTCTAGGCAGATGGATGATGAGGGCTAGATCGCTGGAAGAATGAGTCGCGGTTCGAGTTTGGCCTACGTGCTTGCTCGTTTGCGGTGCGGCAAAAATTCAAATGCCTTGAAGCTTCCTCGTAAATCTCATACTTGGTTAATAACGTTTCGAGTGACAGGCGCCGCGGGGGGAGCCACGGACGAGAACCGAATCGTTCTACTTTCGAGCTACAGGGATTCGCATAAATTTGCGACGAGGAACACGTTATTTCCTAGGATCATTTCTCACCCGCGTGTGTACTCGTGGTTCCTCTCGCACCCCCCTCCCCCCCCCCCTCCCCCCGCCCCCTCTAGTCCGTCGTACTCTCTCGCGTCTAACCCATCCACCGGATGAGCCCGGAAGCTGTTCGAAAGTTTCACCAGCGTTATTATTGTAAACGAAACTGTTGCTAGTGTCATGTAGCCGTTAGCAGGGGAAAGTGCACGCCTGCGACCTGGGAAATGAACGTCATCGCGAAGGATCTCCCCAGTGCTGAGGAAACCCTCCACGTTTCGTTGTTGGAAAAGGCTGCGACGTTTATAGGACTAGGGAAAAGTTTGGAATTAGATTGGGTCGCGCGACGATGGTTCGTGACGAGAGACGACGCAGAGTCGGAGGTGGAATTCTGGTTGAAACGAAGGAATCGGGCTGGAAGGGGGGTTGGCTGACGAAAGTGCTGGAAGATGGGAGACAGTATGCCAGCTCGAAAGTCCTCCATCTCTTTGCCATGTTTAAAACTTTCGCGTCGTCACCCTCTTCGAGCTTTTTCTTTCTCAGCCGGAAGCCACCTCGTCGTTTTCCACCCAACGTTCCGTTAGATGGTACATGTAGAGTGGTGGATAGGCGCAGCTTCCAGTCTCAGGAGAACACCAGCGCGGGAGCACGATGACGACAAGACACAGGATTGACTTCGAAGCTTCGACAATCCGATAAGTCCAAACTTTCACCCCAAAAAAAAGACACTTCCGTAGGCGTCGAGTTGTGCGAACTACGCGATGCTTTTTCTCCTGCGCACTGTGTATGCGTGTGTCTGTTGTTACAAACGCACAGTGACGTATTTCCCTAGACGTTTCACGGTGGAACGAGCTATGTGCCTTGGGAACACCGTATGCCGACACCCCTATGCAGCGACGAGTCATTCTATCCATCACAGTTGAATACCACAATGACGAACCTAACTTGTGTGAAAAAGCGGCGAAGTTGCGATCTTTAAACTTCGCCCAGCCCTCCACGCTTCCAACTTCGGAGCTAAACGGTTTCGCAGTTCCGACAGCGGGAGAGAAATTCCAGCAAACTCGTTGATGCTTTCGTGAAGGTCTGGAGGGATCAAAGTCCTTCACTCGGGGCGTTAACTACCGTAAGACATTTTTTGCGTCATTAGTATCCGCGATTGACGTGTGATGCGAATTGGCAAAAGCTTTAATTGAGCTTTCGATACATCTGGTTCTTCGAGTACTTTGAGCTTGCATCGTCCGTCGATGTGAAAGCGGCCCATGATTTTTCTTTCGTCAGTAACTTGGCTAATTTCGTGCATAAAGGATGTGTCGGAGCAGGCCCCTAACTAATATTGATGATTGGAAAGGTTTTATCCGCAGGGGATAATTAATATTCATCGTTTTTAATAAAATGTAGCGCGTGAGGAAGCTTCCCACGGGAATTTCCCGTCGCAGCTTCAATATCCTGTCTTTTCTCGTCCGAAGTTTAGCCAAGCTGTAGATTAATGTGCAGTCCAATCAATTATTACTCTCGTCCCAGTCGCTGCTGTACGGTATACAGCGCGATCGATGCGCTTCTTTTTAGTTCCTCATCAAGTATTTGTCCATCAATGACACCCAATAGAAAGGACGAACCAATGGCATTTTTGTTCGGAGTAGACAGAAGCGGTCATCTCAAGGGACTGAACTGCCCGCAAAAGGGCATACACCTACTGATGGTTCCTCCATGTATCCAATGTGGACTGTAAACACGTCGCGGCATGCCAGGTACTAATTTTCGAGAAAAAAACGATGTTGGCAAATTGAATGTACTTCTTAGCTGGGTGGTATCGCGTGATGGATCGGCTTAACCTCAGCCACGTCAGACTTATCGCTGTCATTACTCCGCGGTCGGAAGTTAGCCACCATCGGTGGTGATCTCGAGGCGGCAAGAAGGGGAATTCCGTCCAGTCGGAGTCGGGGGGTGTGTCTGAGGCTCGAGAATGACGAGAAGAGCTCGTTCGTTAAACTTAAAATTGATCCTACCTTCGATGCGTGGGCGGAGAGACAAGCAAGCGGTGAAGACGTGTAAGTCCTTAATTACAGTTAGGCGGCTGGCGGAGTAGGAAGCAGGAGGGTGGAAGAGTTGGAGAGAACGGTGAAAGGTCGAGCCACGTTCGACGTATAGAGCTTTCGGAGAAGGTTGGGAGAAGGAAGACGTGCACTTTGAGATGGCTTCAATTGATAGCCTCGTATAGTTATACCGATGGAAGGAGCTTCGTGGCCAAAGCCGCCTTAGCCGGTACTCATTCTTGCCTAATCCGTACACCCAGGGCTCGTGGTAAGATATTGACGTTGAAAAGCGACAGTGTCAACGGTCCTCGCGATAGCCTCGTCGCGGCAATACTTCCTTGGACTCCTTTTTCCGGTACTTCATTACCAAAAGCAGATGTGTTTTCGCAAGGGCTCGCTACCTGTCGCTCTCCCGTTACTTTCTACACATTTAAGTGGAGTAACGATGTTTTAGTCAGCCGCATGCTTTCGGCTGACTAAAACATCGTTACTCCACTGTTTACTCGCTTCGAGTGGACGAAAAAAAAAACGCCAAGCATCCCACTCGCCCGAGCTACATTGCCAGGACGACTTTTTCACGCGGCTGAATGGAAAAACAGTCCTTGGACCTCTTCATCATCCTCGAGCAACGAGGCGGGTAGACTCAGTCGCTCGTTTCCTGGCCCGGGCTGAGCTCGTGGCTCGATATATACGTACGTATACATCAAGCGGGAGGAGGGTGAGTTTTTACACCTGGTCATTAGGAGCAGTACCGCAAATGTCTCCGCATGAATTCTAATGTCCTCTCCGTTGTCGTCGGGAGCTTTGAAAAGCCCGTAACGCCGGTAATCCTGGCTAGTTTCCGCGGCTAGCAGTCGAGCTCTTCTCCCGGCAACCGATGATACTACCAACCGTACTTTCACACCGACCCACCACGAATTTATGCGTTCCCGGCCAAGCCCCGGAGAAATGGAAGACTGAGTCCACTTCCCTACAGCGTGCTTTCCAAACGTGCTTCCGGAAAACACTGAAATGTTGCGGCCTGGGAAAAGCATTCTGTTGTTGTACTTATGGTAAGCAAACTGTATGCATGTGCACCGATATCACGCGCGCGTGTATCGCGCCATGAATTTTCATAAGATCGTTCGGAAAATTAATCGCATCGGGCGAAGCTTTTCAACGAATTTGCGACCTCCGCACGGAAAATTCCACCGACCCACGGATCGATTACAGTTGGGTGCTCAAAGAACTTGGAATATAAAGTTCTTAATTTGCGGAGGTGTGAGCACCACAGACGTAAATGTGGGTGTGGGTGTACAGACATCATCAAAAGCACGTAGTACGAAATTAATTGGGGATAATCTCACCTGACAAATGAATAGGATGACGTTAAGCCGAGCTTGAACTCTCACGCTGATTGGGGAAAAACATACGGGGACTCTTAAGGGGTTACGTGGGTTTCGAAGCCAAAAAGCATATTTTCTCTTTTTTTAAGGCGTTACCCCCACTTGTAGCGCAAAAAAAGGCCTTTTGCATGAATTTTTTGAAAGAAAACTACAAAATTTTTTTAATCGATCAATATACCATCTTAAAGAACACATCTTGAAGAACTTTCAGTAATTTTTTTATTGAAAAATATTACGTTGTTTAGTGGCAAATGGCCGTCAATGAAATAATGTTTTTATATACACGGTTTGCGGTGACCAACATTGCGGCGAAGTGGATCATCTGAAAAAAAAATGCGGATGGATTTAGTCAAATATAAGTATAAACTAGTATTTAATCGAAGGATTTTAAAAAATATTCATTTTTCACAAAATGGCGGACAGTCAAAGTTAATGGTTCGATTTTAACAAAAAAAACGGCCGTTTTTGGCTATAAAACGGCCATTATTTTTCGAAAAAAAAATCGAACGATTAAAGACTACATTTTTATGTATTAAATAAGCCTGCAAAATTTCAAGAAGATCGGTTCATTAGTGTTCGAGTAATCTTGGTCACCGACTTCAGAAATGCCATTTTGAGAAAAACGCGTTTAAAGTTTCAATTTCACAACGGATTCTTCTCTTTCAACGCTCATATCTCAGTCAATTTTGTTCGGATCGACTTGAAATTTTCAGGACATATTCTCAGATACTTATACTTCAAAAAAATACAATAAAAAAAATCGATTTTTTCAAAATCGCTAGTGGGGGTACCCCTTAAATATAATATATTAATTATTTTATTCAAAATGTTAAGCACACAAGCAACATTGGAACAATAATTAAAAAAAAAAAAATCATCAAAAAATGTGGGAAATTCAACCGATGGGACCTGGTTTCCGGAGACCCCTAAAAAAAGTGTCCTCGTAGTGGTGAAGATAACTCATGATAGCTTTATCTGAATTTGAAAACTCGTTGAAATTTTTTGTTCCGGATGACCCATCTGCGAGATTTCATCAACAGCGCAGATCTACAATATTTTTTAAGCCATTTTTTTAACCACCATTTTCGTCTATAAATAGTGACTTAAATAAATAAAAATGTTAATGTATTTATTATGTGTAACAACTTTTATATCAAAATCTATAATATAAACATATCAAAAAAATTCATGAAAATAGCCTTTTTTAGCGTCTGAAGTGAGAAGACCCCTTAATTTCTGGGTTAAAGGTTAGTTTATAACAACGAATATTTACTGGAACATTATTATAGTGACGACGAAGTGTTGCATGTGGCACGTTAAAATGTTTGGATGCTAAAAGGCACCCCATTCGATTCTTCTTTACAGCTTGAATCGTGGTAATTCTTGCCATTATTTTCGAACCTTGTTTGCTCTAAAAAATATACTTTAAACAATTATATTACCCCAAATTTAGCTTCATATAGAGCGTAATTATATAAAGAAACTATCAATTTATAAAATTATAGGTAAGAAACTTTTTGAGCCAGAGGTACACAAATTGAAAAAAAGTCGTTTCGAGAAAAACACGATTGAAAAAAGTTACCAAAAATTCAGTGCAGTAATTGATTATTTATACTATTTTCGGAACGAATACTTTGATAGTTTTACTAACAATTCATGGAATGAAAAAATCGATTTTTCGAGAAATCTAAACTGGTTTCCCGCCTTAAAAGGGGAAAATAAAGTTGAAAAATTGCGGCAACAGCGGGAGCCGATGAAAAATCGATGATGCTCCGGAACAAGTGCGCGATATGCCCGAGTGTCAGCCAGTTTATCTGGCGCGTTTGCTCGGTCACCTGCCGCAACTGGCCATTCGCACAATGGTTCGCTGCTCGTTAAATGTAATGCGATCGACGACACTCCCGGGAATCATTTTTTTTTACTCGCTCGTGCATGCTTCCAAGCCCTCAGGCTGACTCGTGTCAAGCTACTTATCGATGGATCGTGTAGGAAAACTGGAAGCTCCTGCTCCTTCCATCCCCCCCCCCCCCCCCCCCCCCCCAACCGACAATGTGATGTTCCAGGTAGACCCAAAAAAAATCCATTTTGTTCGCAACCTTCGAACGTTGTATCGAATATAAATCAAATAAAATCCTAATCAACCTCAATCCAAGTTTCCACTAATTGGACGCAGAGATTAGCTGATCGTGGGGGAAGAAACGAGCAAACGAGCAGCCGAGATAGGATCAAGACGAGGCAGACGGAAGTCAATTAAACTAGTCTTTGAAGGAATAACAAAATGGAGTCTTCTTGTCGTACTGTCGTGCTGTCGCTGAAAAACCCCGTAATCGGAAAAAATTAGAAGAAGGCTAGTTTATTGACAGGTGATTTTGTAGGTGCCGCGGTTGCTGAATCAAAGTTTGCCTAAAAATCGGGGTGCAGGGTTTTTTTTAGAGGACAAAAGGAGATGGGGGTGGATTAATGCCAAACTACAACCCCTACGAGGTCGGGGCCGTGAGACAAAACGTGCAGAAGAATCCAGGCTTTAGTTTTGTCCACAACGCCGAAGTCGTGGAAGTTCATTTTGGGGATGAAAAAGGGTGAAATTTTGAAAAATCAGTTTTCATTCCATAACTCTTTAGAAAAAATTCGTACACCTTTTTTATCAAATAGGAACGTTGTAGCCTTTAAAAAGACGCGTCGATCAAGTATTTGTTCATTACACTCTGATAATATCTTCACCCCCAAAAAAATGGTTAAAATACAAAAAAAATGGTTTATTGAATAACTCGAAAACAATCGATTTTTCGGGTATGGTTCAAATGTACGAAATGTAGAGAATAATTTTCTCTATATTTTCGTTTCTATGGACCACCCTTGAATTTTGATTTCCCAACCCCTCTCGGGGGTTGAACATTCAAAATGAAATTATGGGAAAACTGACCGCACGAATTCGCCGCCGTGGAAGAATTTGTAGCTTGAACCCTCAGCTACATTTTTGTTCACAGCGCCAAACTCGTATCTCTTTATTTTCGGTCAATAGTTTTTCCAGAATTTCACATTGAATTTTCAACCCCTCAGAAGGGTTCGAAAAAGCAAAATTCAAGGGTGGTCGGTAGGAACGAAAATGTAGATAAAATTATTCTCTACATTTCGTACTTTGAAACCATCCCCGAAAAATCGATTGCTTTTGAATTACTCAATAAACAATTTGTTTTTTATAACTCAACAATTCTTTTAAGGGTGAAGATATTATTGGAGAGGGATGATCAAATACTCGATCGACTTGTCTTTTCAAGGGCTGCAACGTTCCCATTTGAACAAAAATTGTGTGAATTTTTCCTAAAGAGTTATTGAATCAAAACTGATTTTCAAAAAAGTCACTCCACTTTTTTGACCCCAAAATGAACTTTCACGACTTCGGCGCTGTGGACAAAAATGAAGCCCGGATTTTTCTGAACATTTTGTCTCCCAGCGCCGACCTCGTGGGGTTTGTAGCTTGGCATCAATCTACCCCCTTTCATCTCCTAAAAAATCCTACACCCCCTTTTTGCCTCCAAGTTTGCCTTTTCAGGCAAACTTGGATTTAGCACCCGCGGCACCTACATAATCACCTGTCAAAAAACTTCTCTTCTTCTAATTTTTTCCGATTCCAACATACAGCACGACTGTACTATTGGCGGCATCCGTGTAAAAAAATCAACACAGCGGTGGAAAAAAACGGAACAATCGAAACATGTCTTTCTCTATTTTTTTCTTCTCTATTTTCTCTATTTTTTCCGTTGTCGTCGATAGAAGAGGATGGTAGAAGAGTGGAGAGCTTGCGTAGCGAAACAGGTTGAAGATTCTCGAAGTGGCGAGCGTCGAGACTGCCCCCTCGTCGCGGAGTGTCTCTTCAAGTGATTCTTGTCATTTCAATGAGTTGGCTCTTGGCGGTTGCGTAAACAAAACACGAGAGCAAGTACTAGAGCCGAAATAACAACATGGCAGAGTACAGCTCGGGACTCGAAGTCGAAATAGAACGCGGAAGAGATACGGTACGGCGGAAGTACGCGAAATCTCGGTTGAAAGATTTTCGTACACTTCCAACTTTCTTTGCCTCCGCGCTCAAGTTTCCAATCAAGTTGCGACTGTTGACAAGCGGGCTTGTCTCGTGAGAAATCCCACGGAGGGAAATTGAAAGTCGCTCTTCTGGAGGAATGATAGAGTTTGGTTGTTGCCTGCGCTTGGAATTGACTCGCGCGAGGTAATTTCGATCGGAGAAAGCGAATAAAGAGAACGCTTCCCGTTTCGACGTCTCGGATGTCATTCTTTGCTCGTAATTCCGTTCTAAAGAGCATCGGCACAAAGGTAATGGAAAAATCCTCTCTATTTACCTGTCGTCATAATGAATACGTGTACTGTACAATGCTGCGAAGGTCTCTACGGAACTGAAAATGGTGACAAGTGTGGGGCGAAAACGAAAGGATCTTTACAGGAGACAAGTGTGGGGTAAAAATAAAAGAATCTTCACAGGATACAAGTGTGGGGTAAAAATAACATGATATTTACAGGAGACAAGTGTGGGGTAAAACTGAAAGGATATTTACAGGATATGTGTGGGGCGAAAATAAAAGGATATTTACAGAATACAAGTGTGGGGTGCAAATATAAGGATCTTTAGAGGAGACGAGTGTGGGGAAAAATGAGAGGATATTTACAGGATACAAGTGTGGGGTGCAAATAAAAGAATCTGTAGAGGAGACTAGTGTGGGGTAAAAATAAGACGATCTTTACAGGAGACAAGTGTGGTGTAAATATAAAAGAATATTTACAGGATATAAGTGTGGGGCGAAAATAAAAGGATATTTACAGAATACAAGTGTGGGGTGAAAATGAAAGGATATTTACAGGAGACAAGTGTAGGGTAAAATGAAAGGATATTTACAGGACACAAGTGTGGGGTGAAAATAAAAGGATAGCTACAAAAGACTAGTGGGGGGTTAAAATAAAAGGAACTTTAGAGGAGACGAGTGTGGGGTAAAAATGAGAGGATATTTACAGGATAGAAGTGTAGGGTGCAAATAAAAGGATCTTTAGAGGAGACAAGTGTGGGGTAAAAATGAGAGGATATTTACAGGATACAAGTGTAGGGTGAAAATAAAAGGATATTTACAGGAGACAAGTGTGGGGTAAAAATGAAAGGATCTTTACAGGAGACAAGTGTAGGGTAAAATGAAAGGATATTTACAGGACACAAGTGTGGGATGAAAATAAAAGGATAGTTACAAAAGACTAGTGTGGGGTTAAAATAAAACGAACTTTAGAGGAGACAAGTGTGGGGTAAAAATGAGAGGATATTTACAGGATACAAGTGTGAGGTGCAAATAAAAGGATCTTTAGAGGAGACAAGTGTGGGATAAAAATCAGAGGATATTTACAGGATGCAAGTATGGGGTGCAAATAAAAGGATCTTTAGAGAAGAGTAGTGTGGGATAATAATAAGAGGATCTTTACAGGAGACAAGTGTGGTGTGAAAATGAAAGGATATTTACAGGAGACAAGTGTGGGGTGAAAATGAAAGGATATTTACAGGAGACAAGTGTAGGGTCAAAATAAAAGGAACTTTACAGGAGAAAAGTGTGGGGTGAAAATGAGAGAATATTTACAGGATACAAATGTGGGGTGCAAATGAAAGGATCTTTAGAGGATACTAGTGTGGGGTTAAAATAAGAGGATATTTACAGGAGACAAGTGTGGGGTAAATATGAAAGGATATTTAAAGGCGACAAGTGTGGGGTAAAAATAAAAGGACCTTCATCTGGAAGGGCACATCAAGAAATGTTAGAACTTGAAAAAATAATACAAATGCCGAACATCTGGAGAACTTGAGAACCATGTATACTGATCAAATTTTCTATTTGTAAAAGACAGGACCAAAAAAAATATTATTTATTCACCTCTGCTATTTTTCAAGCCTCACAGCATGGTGTGAAATCCCAAAAAAATCATACTCCCGAGCTAACGGTACAACGGCCTTACGTTTCGCGTTTTCACGTTCGCAGAACTTTTTATGCATCCCGTTTTCGTGCTTTTTTGCTCGTTCCGTATTTCCCTCGAGTGGAAAGCTTGAATAAGGTACGCGTGATATACTTCCTTCCGAGAATTCGAATCATTTTTCATCCGAACATAGAAAGCTCTCGGCTCGGAATAAATCAATAAAAAATTCTACCTGATATTATTGAGAAAAAATAGAGCGGCGAACGAGGGATCGATCCGTGCCGTGCGAAAATAATTGAAACCTCGCAGTTGCACCATTAAGGGGGGAGATACCTTTAGGCGAGAAAAAAATGCTGATTTTTATGACTTTTCTTTGAAGAAAATATTCCTTCACCATTTTTGAGACTTCTGATCTGAAAAAAGCCAACGGAGATTCTTCTTTCTTAACACTAATACGCGGAGTATGAATTAAGAAAAAGTCAGAAATGTTGAAAAGCGGTGAAATTGTACGTTTTGCAACAAAAAAATTTAATTTTCCCCAAAAAATGGCGACATTTTGCAATAAAAAAAGACTTTCTTTGTAAATTTTCAAAACCATTTAGGTTAATGTTTTAGATAATAAGGTTAGAAAGACTTATACCAAATTTCATCATAAGTGGTCGATTAGTTTTTTAGCTATGCGTCACGCCAGTTTTGAAAAGGCAGTTTAGAAGACCGTGCCATACATCCGCCAGTTTTGGAGATAAATAAATAAAAAAATACCAACGGACAAATAAACCGACGGAGATTTTTCTTTCATTAACACTCATATGCAGAGTATGAACCAAGAAAAAATCGATGAAACGGTACGCTTAAAAACAAAAAGATTGAATTTTCCAAAAAAATGGCGACATTTTGCAATAAAAAGATGCCTTTATTTATTTTTCAAAAACATTTAGGGTGACGTTTTAGGCAATAAGGTTAGAACGATTTATACCAAATTTCATCATAATCGGGCAGTTAATATTCTACCTATACGTCACGCCAGTTTTTAAAATGCAGTTTAGAAGACTATGCCATACGTCCGGCATTTTTAAAGATTAATAAATTTAAAAAAATACCGTGTAATAATCAAAAGTAGTAATAAAACATACCCTAAGCTCAAATATGGTAAACAAATATTGACTTGAAGAAAAAAATTACGAAAAACAGTAAATTTTTTCCTCGCCCAAAGGTATCTCCGCCCTTACGGGGTATCCCTCTCTGGAAGCTCAATTTGAAGGGTCAGAATGATGCATTTTTCCTAGTAACTTATTGGTTGGAATAAATTATTTCTTTTCCTAGCATGTTATACACATGTTTGTGGTTGCAATGTAATTTTTTCGGAAAAAAATATTTCAAATTGTTCGTGGTGCTGCAGTTGGCGTTGCAGTCCTCCAGCGGCGAGGCCCGCAACGGCGGGATCTCTACCAGGCTCAAATGTAATGTGAAACGAAAACAAAAAAAAATCTTCAAATATATCCAACTAGCTATGGGTTCACGATCCACTTTTCGAAATTTCGAAAAATACGAAAAATGACAGCTTCTCCAAAGAAAACCTCATTTTTCTCTTGAAGAACAGCATGCTCGAGTCATTGTTATTAACAAATGGTTCATCCAATTAAAAAATGCTATCGTGAACCGAAAATGGATACTGTTTGAACGTTAACTGTGCAAATTCAAGTCAATAGTGTGAAAGTTACTCAAGATATCAATCCCGCCGTGTCAAGATATGTAGTTTCGAGATGATCGCGTTCAAAGTTTTGGTACATATTTTACATGATCTTGTGAAATATTGTCGTCTTACCGCTAGTCAGCGATTCCGGCACCACATACCAGGTGTGTAAGTATGAAACCGGAATTTTTGTACAGAAAAAACACGTTTATTGTAATGATATGATACAAATAACTGGAGATGGCTTCTCGGGTCACCTTTAACTGATCCGAAAGTTGTTGTTGTGTTTGAGCGTCGTCTTCGTCCAACAAGGCTTGCAGGTCAGCGTCTTCAAACTTTTTTGGTGGTCTTCCACGTTCTTCGTTCCTCACGTCAAAATCGCCACTTTTGAACCGTTTGAACCACTCGAAACACTGTGTTTTACCGAGAGCATGCTCACCAAACGCCTCCACAAGCATTCGATGCGATTCAGCTGCGGTTTTCTTCAGATGAAAACAGAAAAGTAGTGCTGTCCGCAAATCGTAATTTGTTGGCACAAAACTCGACATCTTTATCTCTAATAAACTAATGCTACTGAATGAAACTCGTGTTATTGTGAGTTGGAAATCTTTGTCGGATATCAATACAATAACAAGACACCGCTGACGTGATGTGTCGGTAACTGCATCGACATCTAGCGCCACCTATGGGCAAATTCCGGTTTCATACTTACACACCTGGTAAGTGTCCTTCCTCATAATCGAAATCGTTTTGCACACCTAATCTATGCAATCTGCGGCCAGTTCGGGCCTCTTTTAAGGGGTTACCCCCACTTGCGATTTTGAAAAAAAATCGATTTTTTTATTGCATTTTTTTGAAGTATAAGTATCCGGGCCCATACTTCTGTATGGGCCCGGAATAGATGACTCTATGTAAGTTTACAAAAAAAAATATTTTCTTCGTGTAAACTGAAATTGAAACCATAAACGCGTTTTTCTCAAAATGGCATTTCTGAAGTCGGTGACCAAGATTACTCGAACACTAATGAACCGATCTTCTTGAAATTTTGCAGGCTTATTTAATACATAAAAATGTAGTCTTTAATCGTTCGATTTTTTTTTCGAAAAAAATGGCCGTTTTATAGCCAAAAAACGGCCGTTTTTTTTTCGTTAAAATCGAAACATTAACTTTGACTATCCGCCATTTTGTGAAAAATGAATGTTTTTTAAAATCCTTCGATTAAAGACTAGTTTATACTTATATTTGACTAAACCCATCCGCATTTTTTTTTCACATGATCCACTTCGCCGCAATGTTGGTCACCGCAAACCGTGTATACAAAAACATTATTTCATTGACGGCCATTTGCCACTAAACAATGTAATATTTTTCAATAAAAAAATTACTGAAAGTTCTTCAAGATGTGTTCTTTAAGATGGTATATTGATCGATTAAAAAAGTTTTGTAGTTTTCTTTAAAAAAATTCATGAAAAAGGCCTTTTTTTGCGCTACAAGTGGGGGCAACGCCTTAAGTATTCTTGCGCTTTAATGTTCGCTTTCGTTACACGCGAATCATACTTAACTTTAAACACTGTTCCACTAAAATAGGTGTAACTTCGTCAATTTTTAGAATTTCAGCGTCCGCTTGGTCGTAAAATATTCTTGAAAGTTCACACTATAAAAATATGCAAAAACGATATTTTTAATTTTCCAAAGTGGGATACCCCCTTGCATGAAAATAAGAGTTAATTCCGCCGTGCTTTTGACAACGATCGGCATGCCTATTCTGTGATGTTGTCGCCACACTTGCTACAAGAGTTCGTTGATGTGCGGGAGGGTTTCGGATTTTTCATCGAGGGTGACGATCCGAGTAACTGCGGGCGATCTACCCTGTCCCGCTTTCGCCCACCCTTGATTTCTCTCCTCTTCGGTGACGCGGAACGATACGCCGAGGGCGAAAAACTTTTCATCATAAAATATCGCAACTCCGCGAGCAGACGAGATACGAATACGCGACGAGGGTGGCTGCAAAAGACCCCCCCCCCCCCCCCCCCCCCCCTCGGGAACGCTGCTTCGTGATCCTTTTCGCACGTCGCTCCCTTTTTATTCTCACCCCTCGCGACTTACATACATTCACAGTGTATAGGCTCATACATCTTGGCTGTACAAGGCATCGCGCGTTTCTCATTCAAATTGTGATCTAGGTCTAAATCCGTGCTCGGATCAAAAGAAACGTAACTTAATCAAGCCCGTAACGGAGATTCATAATCGCAGGAACTTCACTCGTCCCGTAGGCGTTGCGGTGAGAGCCTGAGAAATATGTACATACCACGCTGCGGGGGAGGTGGGTTTGAAGGAAAATGGCGAGAGAAGAAGAAAAAGCGACCACTCGACGTGGCAGTGCTAAACGAGAATGAAGAGCCAAAATTTAACCTTCGCCCGAGCGCCACAAACGCCGCGAGTAAAAAACAACCCCTCGCGGCCGTCTTTTCCAACTCGTTCGCGGGCAAATCCCCCCGTCGCCCTTGCTAGCGGCGGGAACGATGCATCAAGCCAAACTCCGACGTAAATTCCATTTTCAACTCGTTGGAACAATGTTTATGCGCCCTCTCTCCTGTGGCCTGGACGAGAGCTTTTACTCCGCGTCGCCTTGTCCCAACTAGACGAAAAACACCAGGCTCGCTCGAGTCAGCGAGGAAAAACTCACCCCTTTCGCTCCGGCAAATTAAACAACCGCGAACGGCTTCTCCAACCCCCGGCAGAGCTGCTGACCTCGTGTAATTCCGACGTAAACGTTTTTTTCTTTTTCCTTCGGTTGAGACCAGTTCCGAAGAAAGCACCGGTTGATTCTGGCCTATTGGCGAACATTTGGAAGGGTTATTCTATCCGTTGTTCCGGAAACATCGAGGTATTTATCATTGCGAAAAAAAATGATTCATTTTTTAGAACGTGAGCAATCGGTAATAGGGCTCTAATGCTAAAAAAGAACTGATGAAAATTCTACAGCTAAACGGGCTCTATTCCTAAAACTGTACTGCTAAAAGCTCTACTGCTAAAATTGCACTGCTAAAAGCTCTAGTGCTAAATCTGGACTGCTAAATAGACTCTAGTGCTAAAAGCAGCACTGCTAAAGAGTCTCTGCTAAAACGCAAAAACCCAAACAAACATACATCGACATATCGAAAATGTTGTGATTTTTCGTCAACAATGGAGCCCTCAGGTAAACTTTGGCGGTAGATATTTCTAACTTTTGACGTTCCTGACGTCACAGGAGTACAAATGAGGTGTCTAGGGACGCATCCCGCCGAGTGCAGCACAATGGCGCCGATAGCAAGTTTAGTTTTCTAAGAAAAGTCCCAAAAAGTCGTCAAAAAACCGCAAAAAGTACAGTACGAGGGTGGGGTGAAAAGTTTCCGGCCTGACCATGAGATGGTATCACTAGGTCTAGTTTTGGAGCGGCGTCCTACAGTACCATTCCTACCGAGCTTGTATGTACAGTTTCAGCCCAATCGCTACGTTAGTTTGCGTTTAAGAGCACATTGCGCGAGACGCTTCCGTTGTTTTCGTAAAAATGGAAAAATTGGAAAAACGTGTTGTCATCAAATACTTCCATTTGAAAGGTTTTACACCAAAATAAATAAAAGAAGAGATGGATTCAGCACTAGGAGACTCCTCCCCATCATATTCAACTATTAATCAGTGGGTTTCTGAATTTAAAATTGGTCGTGAGAGCACCTCTGACGAGCTTCGTTCAGGACGGCCCGTTGAAGTCACAACTTCAGAGATGATTGAAAAAATCCATAAAATAGTGTTGGAAGACCGCAGGTTGAAAGTGCATGAGATAGCTGGGACCTGTAGGATGTCAGCTGAACGTGTGCGAAATATTTTGCACAACCATTGGAACATGGAAAAGCTGTGTGCAAGGTGGGTGCCGCGTTTGCTAACGCTCGACGCTACCGACAATTTGGCGCTGTATAGACGTAATCCAAACGAATTTTTGCGTCGATTCATAACTGTTGATGAGACATGAGTCCACCACTACACTCCTGAAAGTAAAGAACAGTCAAAACAGTGGGTTGGAAAAGGGGAACCAACCCCAAAGAAGGCAAAAACAATTTTATCGGCAAACAAGGTTATGGCTACTGTTTTTTGGGATGCGAGAGTTATGAGAAATGTATCAGTGTTGATGGAGATTATGTTGAAAAATAAAGCAAACAAAAATTTTTAAATATCGTTTTTCTTGGTCAGGCCGGAAACTTTTCACCCCACCCTCGTATAACCTCCATCAGTAGGACTTATATGAGCCCTCTGTCAGAAGCCAGTTTTAGCAGTAGAGTCCATTTAGCAGTGCAGCTTTTATCAGTGGAGCCTTTCAGCAGTACAGTTTTAGCAGTGGAGCTTTTAGCAGTAGAGCCCGTTTAGCAGCACAGTTTCGGGAGTAGAGCCTTTAACAGTAATTTTTTAGCAGTAGAGCCCGACCACGGAGCAATCGATTACTCTTATGTGGAGCTACGCTGATGGACAAAGTAATTTCTCCCTCGACCGATGTGTCGAGAACGATCGTATAGTCCATACCGAACAGTCGATGGCGACGATTCACAGCGAACGTGTGTGACCCAAGTGTCGATAATGGGGGTAGTAGCGAACGGCGAACTGGAGGAAGCGAGATAGAGCCGGTTAGGGGGTGAAAAGGAAGACCGATGCCAGGTCCTGGGGGTACAATGTGCGAGAACGGCCCTTCCAATAGGATTAACCCTCGTCCGGTTAATCCTTTTATTGGGGTGGCAAATCCTGTGACAGGTCACGAGAGGGTGGGTTCCAACTCTCCTCCACCTTCACGCTTCCTTCCGCCCTTCGGCCTCGTCTAGGTGGCTCTTTCTCTCATCTACTCCGACCTCTCAACGTTCCAGATTCGCGATCGAATCCTTGGCACAGGGATTCCTCCGTCGGGAAATTGCACGTGGTTAAATGGGAAATGCATTGCAATTCCTCTCGTTTCTTTCTACCCTTTGTCCTGACCGAGCGCCCCCTTCGTCCAGGAAACGATCAAAAGCTTAGCCTCCCTAATCGAATTTGATTGTTCCTGATTTTCGAAATTTCTCGTCACACCCACGCGGTAATTCGCAGTCCTGATTAAAGTATTCTCAATGAGCAGTTTTTTGTTCAGTTAGTGGCTGTACTGAATTCTGCTTCCCGGTTGACCGATCATCAATCAGGTGCTGGAGAACGTAATTAATGCAACTGATAAGAAAAATCTGTGAAATATTTTCACCGCTGAGGTACACCTCTATAGCCACCTCGTCCTGAAGGACCCTCTGGCACACTACCGAGCTACAAAGGAGGTCAAGAGGACCGGATAACTCGGTGGTCCATGTGCGAATGTGTTGGAGTTCCCTATTTCGTACGACACAATGTACGGGACCGGTAACTGGACAGTGGGCTGTCCGAACTGATGGTATCTAAACTTGAGTCGTTTGTCTTGGTAGGCTCTATCTGCCAGGAGCCACAATTAATCGTCGAGATGTTTGATCATCTGTTTTCATAGCCCAGAAAAGACGGACCCAGCGAGCGTAGAACGTTTGCGTACTTGCCAAAGGCTGCGGAAAAAATGATTGGACCTACATATCAATCGTCAATTGATAAATGTTATTTGACATCTATAAGTTTCTTGATGTCATTTGACATCTATTAATTTGATATCTATCAATTGATAGATGTAATTCGACATCCATCAAAATGTAGTTGACAATTATTCAAACCATCATTTGCGCAAAATTGACAACCACGTTTTTGTCCATTTGCACATGAACAATTCAACAAAATCCCAGACCTCGTATGTACGTTTGTACATGTTATCTATCAAGTGACAATCTATCAAGTTGTCAATTGATGGATTGTCAAGTGACATCTGTCCATTTCTTGGTGGACGTCATTTGACATCAATCAATTTGACATGCATCAATTGATAGATGTCACTTAACAACCTATTATCATTGATAGATGTCATTGACATCATCAATGTCATTTGACATCCACTCATCGAGCGTAGAAGTTGTTGAAGGATGCGGAAAAAATGATTGAACCTACATATCAATCGTCAATTGGTAAATCTCATTGGATATCTATCAATTTCTTGATAGATGTCATTTGACATCTGTCAAAATGGAGTTGAGAATGTTTCAAACGATCATTGGCGCAAAATCGACAACAAGCTCGTTTTTGTCCATTTGCACATGAACAATTGCTGTCCTCGGTTTAACAAAAACCCAAACCTCATATGCAAGTTTGATATCTGTTTCTTGATAGACGTCATTTGACATCTATCAATTTCTCGATAGCCGTTATTTGACATCTATCAATTCCTTGATAGACGTCATTAAACATCTATCAATTTGAAATGTATCAATGGATAGATGACACTTGACTATCTATCTATCATTGATAGATGTCATTGACATCATCAATGTCATTTGACATCTACCAATCGATCTTAGAAAGTTGGCGTATTTGCTAAAGGCTGCGGAAAAGAATGATTAAACCTCCATATCAATCGTCAATTGATAAATGTCATTTGACATCTATCAATTGATCGATGTAATTTGAGGTCTGTCAAAATGCACTTGAGAAAGATTCAAACGATCATTGGCGCAAAATTGACAACAACCACGTTTTTGTCCATTTTGCACATGAACAATTAGCTGTCCTCGGTTTAGCAAAACTTCAGACCTCATATGTACGTTTATTTGAATACGACAAAGATCCGAACTCTAGTCATTTGTCTGCGAAAATTGGGGCGAGAGATGGGGCGAGCTGGAGCCCACACGGTGTCGGGATGTTAACGTGTCTGCCATCCCTATCCTGCACTGCTAAGTAATTAATTCTCTGTTTCAACGGGCACTTTATGCCCGCAAGTTTACCCCTCCTATCTATGTACATGACCTCTTTTGAGGCCGTAAACTCGGCAAGAGGAGCGCCGCTTCTCACTCGGCAAACAATTTCAATATTGTACGGAGCCACTGCACGTTATCGACTTGAAATTACGATAATTCAACGCTGAATTTCATCAGGCTTTTCGCCATAGCGCGGATGAACGGATCGTGAACTAATTGATTACCGAGCACATTTTCTCTTATCTGCCAATGGTAGTTTGAACTTGGCATACACGGAATGTGATGTGCCCGTAAAAGAGCGTGCAATCAAATGCGAACGATCTTGATCAACCAGGAGTTATGGCAATTTCGAATGGGGGGAAATGGGAGGTAGATTCGTAATAATGAAAAACCTCGAACATGTCTTCAATATTAACGGAGACTTTGTCCTTGGAGTGCCATATTTCAGGTGTTTACATTTTATTTTTTTTTTAAAGGAAACGAGTAAAGCTTTTTGAGTGCGGTTTTTTCTTGCTTTTATTCATGATATACAGAACGTTAACAAATTTTTTTTTGAAAAAAAAAACCAAAATGGCGGCCGTTGCAGCTCCGCGGAAACAGGTCCTCAAATCGCGGGAGGTAAACGGCTGACATCACTGCCCCCTCTTTGTTGATCTGAAACACAAATTCAAAGCATATTATCAATCTGTGACCCTTTGGTCATGGAATGACGAATGGGTTTTTCGTTTAGTACAAATTTCGGAAAATGGCGGCAATTTAAAAAAAAATCGAATTTTCGCGTTTTTTTCGCATAAAAAGATAAATAATAAATGCAAAAATGTATCTATCGAAAAAACGATCCGTCATTCCGTGAAGACATATTTTCCGAGTATGCTCTCCAAATTTCAGGTCGATATGTTAATTACAGCGGTCAGGAGAATGTCAGCCATTTTTAAAAACGTGTTTTCGAGAAAAACGCGTTTAAAGTTTTGTAATGTGTTTACACAAATGTGTTTATAATTACCGCTAATCGGCAATGCCTGGTCCATAGAGGCATCCCTCCTCTTCTTCTAGCTGCTCATGTTGAGCTCAAATTGATTTTTTGAAAATTTCAAGGACAAAGTCTCCCTTAAAGATCTACAAAGGTAGACATCGACCTACCGCTGGATGAAAATTTGATTTACCTCATTTTTGGGATTTTTTGTAGAAAATCCCGATGAGAAATTTCTACAAAAATTAGGCATGTGGAAAAGTATCATCTGAAGAACGCTCTATAATTTTTTTGTGTAAAAAATTTAGTTATAGTCGATTCACATCTGATGTCCGGGAAGCCCCGCTCGAAAACGCCTTTTGCGGTGAACCCTTCTGGACCACGTCATCTAATATGAAGAAATCAAACAGAATTTGTTAGCATATTAGTTTGTCCTATGATTAATCGACGGAATTTCCGGAACGTCACATTTTTTAAAATGGCGCGTGTTCAAAGTGAGATTCTTGACTTTTGCGAAGAAAATGGGAATTTTTCGATCATCAAATCGAAAGTATACATCGGAAAAAAATCCTCCGATCAAATACCATATTTTTGCATCCCGAAAAAGCACTAATAAAATCTGGAAAGATTTATGTACAGCTTCGAAGGACGCTCCGAGTATTCCGGCGGACGTTAACATCACAGCCTATAAATCTGTCAATTTTGATCCGATCGTCTTGAAATTTTAAGCGAACATTTATAAGATGATATACTGTCAAAATGTATCTGTTTAGAAAAAAGTGACTTTTTTACTTTTACAACTAGGCATAACGCCTTAACGTGGGAGCCTGAATTAGAAGGCTCAAAAAATCATTTTTTTTTTTAATTGCACAAATCAATAGATAATCTATTCAAGAATATATTTACAAAGTTACATAGGCCAACTGTACATATTTTCGAATATACAAGGCCAAAAGCAGAGAAACGATTGATATTTCATATTGATATTTCCTCCTATTGAAAACTTTAAACCCCGTTTTCTCCAATTTTCATTTCCACGTTTTTTACAAATTGACGGGCGTGATAGCAAAAAAACTAAACGACCTACTGAATCAAACCGAAGTTTATTTTCTTCAGTATGAAAATCTCTTCTAAGCGAATTAAAAAAGTCGTTGATAAAATCTTTTTACATAATTTTTGAACCACGTTAAAGTGTGTTTTTTAACACATTTTTTTTCAAACCTGAGAAAAGTTATAATTTCACGATTTTTTCAGCTTTTTCTCAATTCACCGAGAAGAAAAATATATGAAAATTGAACATTTTATTGGTTTATTTGGTTCAGCCAAGAATCACGAGCTGCATCTTTCCCGCCGATTGGGGACTGCAGTGGCAAGACGCACATGGAATAGGCTGATAAATCTGCTGTCAGTTATTGTTTCATGTTGAACTTTTTTTGTATACATTTCAAATACACATGCAAAGATACTTCAATGTTTACAGGACTCACTTGTTTTTTCCCTCCTAAAAAAGTCCCGAAAAAACGCTTTTTTGGACCTTGTAATTCAGGCTCCCACCTTAAGGCCTTAGGCCTCAGTAACGGGTATAAAATCATGTGCGAATTTAACAATGTTTTTCGTATAACAAAGTGATTCACTCATAAAATTAATTACACATATATTTAGTATGAATGTCAAGCTATTAGAAAATATATCTAAATTTTTTCTCGATGTACAAAATGGCCGACTACTCGAAACATCTCGAAACAGCTTTTTTCCAATTGGCGTGACAAATAACTTCAACAATTTTCACTCAATTTACTTCAAATCTAAAAGTTATATTCCTAATTGCATTACGCAGAGAAGTACGTACGGAATTTCTGATTAATCGAAAAATTTTCATTTTATGAGCAGTTTATGAGCAGTTATAACGAAATTTTTCACTGAAAATTAATTTCTTAAGTTCAAATACCTACAACTTTTGAATTAAACAATATTTTAAAAATTCCGTACGTACTTCTCTAGGTATTCTAATCTAGATTGACGAGAATTTTTCTTTTTTGTTCTAGGTAAAAAATTGTGGATGCTAAATGTCACGTCGCGGAGCGCCTAAAAAAAAGATAACAAAAGAAAATGTTTGTAGTCAGCCATTTTGTACATAGAAAAACATATATATATATATTTTTTTTCAACAGCTTGATATTCATACTAAATAGATGTGTAATTAATGTTATGAGTGAATAACTTTTTTATACGAAAAAAAAATTGTTAATTTCGTACATGATTTTATACCTGTTACTGTGTACGTGGCCAAAGGCCTTAAGGCGTTACCCCCACTTGTAGCGCAAAAAAAGGCCTTTTTCATGAATTTTTTTAAAGAAAACTACAAAACTTTTTTAATCGATCAATATGCCATTTTAAAGAACACATCTTGAAGAACTTTCAGTAATTTTTTTATTGAAAAATATTATATTGTTTAGTGGCAAATGGCCGTCAATGAAATAATGTTTTTATATACACGGTTTGCGGTGACCAACATTTCGGCGAAGTGGATCATCTGAAAAAAAATGCGGATGGATTTAATCAAATATAAGTATAAATTAGTCTTTAATCGAAGGATTTTAAAAAATATTCATTTTTCACAAAATGGCGGACAGTCAAAGTTAATGGTTCGATTTTAACGAAAAAAAAATCGAAGGATTAAAGACTACATTTTTATGTATTAAATAAGCCTGCAAAATTTCAAGAAGATCGGTTCATTAGTGTTCGAGTATTCCTGGCCACCGACTTCAGAAATGCCATTTTGAGAAAAACGCGTTTAAAGTTTCAATTTCAGTTTACACGAAGAAAATATTTTTTTTTGTAAACTTACATAGAGTCATCTATTCCGGGCCCATACAGAAGTATGGGCCCGGATACTTATACTTCAAAAAAATGCAATAAAAAAACATCGATTTTTTCAAAATCGCAAGTGGGGGTAACCCCTTAAGTTCAAATACCTACAACTTTTGAATTAAACAATATTTTAAAAATTCCGTACGTACTTCTCTAGGTATTCTAATGTAGATTGACGAGAATTTTTGTTTTTTGTTCTAGGTAAAAAATTGTGGATGCTAAATGTCACGCCGCGGAGCGCCTAAAATAAAGATAACAAAAGAAAAAATATATATATATATATATTTTTTTTCAACAGCTTATGAGTGAATCACTTTTTTATACGAAAAAAAAATGTTAATTTCGTACATGATTTTATACCTGTTACTGTGGCCTAAGGCCTTAAGGAAAACGTGTAGGGGGGGCAGTGGGGAAGGAGTTCATCAAGGATGCGATATTATCGAAATTTGGGTCGTTTATCTCTTCTTCGGGATAGTGCGAAGTCTGTTGACACCGCCCGGCTACAGAGCTAATTAATGCTTAGCAAATCCCTTCTCCTTCACCGCCTTCATTATGTTGCATCGTGATACTTGGACGAGAGAGAAGCGTATTAGTTATGGTATACACAGTATCCTTGGACGCCCTCGACCCTCGCTATATGACCAAAATCCTATCACCCGGCACAAGGATACACGTACACCCTCATGTCCACCAACTGGGAGGATGACCATACGGTTTTTGAGAGTGATTAATGAAGTTTCGTGAACCTCATCAACCCTTCCCGTGCCTTCCTCTCACCGTCGGTCGCCGAAACATTCCGTACCATCATAGGTCGACAAAATATCGTGGAACAAGAAGCTTTCAAGCTTCACGTACCGCGCCTGTCAAATGTGCCCGTTGTATCAATAACTCGGAGCTGCCCGATCGATCCGGACCAACTAATCCCAGACCAGTTTTTACCCTTCGTCCTCAGCTTGAGCCCAAGCCCTACGAATAGGGCTACGAACCCCCCTGCAAACTCAGAATTCTCAGCTTTATTTTGTACCAGTGTTGGGCAAAATTCAATTGCTAGGGTAAGTGAAGATTTACAATTAATTAATTGTTAATCAGAACTATAGCAATAAAAAATTAATTAATTGTAGTTGTGAAAACTCACGACTAAAAATTAATCAATTGTTAATTGCTGTAGTCGCAGTTAACAATTAACCAATTGTTAATCATGACTCTCCACAATCAGAAACTAATCAATTATCAATCTTTTACATGTATCTGATTAAAAACTAACAATTAAAATTGATTATTGTGCAGGGCGCGGAGTCGCGTCTGAACAAATGTATATGTTATTGAAATACGTATATGAGTTTGTCTGAGCTTGTTTGATTCAGATATTGCTTCATGAAAAATACGCTTTTTGGGGATTTTTTTTTTCAGGAAAACTACAAAGTAAATCGAGATTACAAAAAAGGGTGTTTATCATACATATCAGTGACTGTATACGATAATTTTTTTGAAGCGATTCATTTCAAAATGGCGGCTGTGCAGCGTTTATCTCAAAACTGCATTTTTTGAGTTGGCCGGAAACATAACTCAGAAAATTTTCTACTGATTCACTTTAAATGTTGAATATATCTTGAAAAATACATTGTCTATGGAAGTACGTAGGATTTTTTTTTTATATTGCATAGTTCATTTGTTATTACCAATTATCTGACGATTTCGTGACTGATATGTATGATAAACACCCTTTTTTGTAATCTCAATTTATTTTGTGGTTTTTCTCAAAAAAAATCCCCAAAAAGCTTATTTTTTCGGCCTCTAGAGTGGCCTAACCCCTTAACGAAGCAATACCTCAACTTTTTTTAGCTTTCTTTAATCTCTATTTGTCAGTTTTAGTTGTTTCTTAGAACAATTGACAAAGTTAATTGCAATTGTTTTAATTGCAATATGCAACTAAAATAAATTAATCCAAATTAATTAATTGCAACCTACAATGAATGTTAATTGCAATTAAATTAATTGGAAATACTTTTTTAGTCAATTAATGAACTGGTTGAAAATTTAATTGATCAATGCCCAACACTGTTTTGTACTCTACCAAGGTTGCAAGATTTAGTGCTCTTCCGAAAGTCGAAATGAGTAGTACTTGGTATTCCAACGTTGTTGAACTTTGCATGGTTGGAATGCAACGAAAATTCTTTTTTATTTTTCGATTTCGTCGTTTTCATTATCACCCGGGATCTTTTCCTACATGATTAAACTGACGATCTCTAATGAGGATCCTGAAAAACGTTTGGGTGAATTTGGAGGCCCAAATGTGCCAAACAATTGGACTACGAAACATTCGTTGGGTTCCAACGACGCAAACCTCAGTGTCATGGAGTCCAAGTCTTCTAAGGGGGTTCTTTTTTTACTTTCGAGAGTCAAACGTGACCCTTCGATCCTTGGGAGTCTGAACACTTGTCTATAGCTTTTTTTTCCGTAAGTTCACGGCGGGAATCAAAATGGCGCTGACAAGGAACACCACGTCCGCCGTCGATTTTGTTCAAATTCTTAAGGGTCGAATTTTAGGAAATGCTGAAATACGTGTTCAATTATTTGTATTGTGAAGTATGTACTCCAAGTTTCAAGCAAATCTGACAAAAAATTTGTTGTTTCGTACAAACTTTAAATCCCCTGTTTCTCCCCCTTAAGAGTAGAATTTCATTTTTTACCACTCGTGAAAAAAGTCTTATTTTGGGTCAAATATGAAGGCTGCATGGTCAACATCAAGAGCCACATATATTGCAATATCCCCAAACTATTGAGCACGTATTTGATTTTATCTGCGGTAAACCGGATTTGAGGGGGAAGACTACTCAAAGAAAGGCGTGTCGAGGGGTGGTTTTGCAGTTTCACCCACACTCAGTCCAAATTCTTCTGATGTATAGCGATGAAAAATCCGGTATAGAATAATTGAAAAAAAAATTACATTAAGGGGTGACGCAACTATCTTTAAGGGGTCGTTTCCCCCCTTAAAAACGTTTTTTTCGCAGATAAAAAAAATACGTGTCTAATAGTTTTCGATGCATTATCACATATATGAGTTTCAACAAAATCGAAGAGTGACACTAACCTATTTTCCTTGTGAGACGAACAAATTTGACTTCGGGGGAGCGATTCGAGTCTTCTGATTCTCAATCGAAGCGAGATATCTGCTCGTTAGCCCTTTGACGTATACGAGATTCTAATTATTGGCAAGTTTACGTCACTCTGGGTCGATGACCTTTGGCACGCGTTTGGCGCCTCTGCTCCACTTTGCCGAGCCTCGGAACGCAACTTTGACAAATAACTCACTCTTGATTACACGAGGATACGGGATGTAACGTTCCCGGGGGAATCGCTCGTTTCTACGGACAGCCGGAAACACGTGCACGCACACGTACACTTGTTGGACTTGCTCGCTCGCTGTTCGATACCCGCGAACGAAAGCTTCGCTTGCGAATGGGCGTACCGTCAATTTGTCAAAAGATAACGCAATCGATACGGTCTGACGGAACGACCCGAGGGTGTAGCTCCGGATCAAACCCGTACCCTCGTCCCGAAGGATTAACCTTTAAACCTTTTATAGCTTTTACCTACTTCGGACGTCATTTTGCGCCAGCATTGTCAAGGAACTTTGCTTTCGTGTTCCCCTTCGATTTTGTTGAAATTACTTTGTGTGGCAGAGCATCAGAAACATCAAGGGGTGAGATGCAGTCAGAGGCGTGAAAAAACGAACATTTTCAATAATTTTTTTTTCATAGTAGCTAAGTTTGTTTTACAAAAGTGGTTACACAGACTTTTTATGTTGTATTTCAACTTGGCTTGTACAAATTTTCAAAGAAAAATATTGATTATTTATAAAAATATCGCCATCTTTGTCGGACCACCTTCGGCATGTGGTAATTTGTGGTGACAATCATAACACTTTACTGGATCATCTGAAATAAAAAAAACAAAAAAAAAAAAACAAAAAAAATTATTAGTTTAATAATAAATCTAGTCCTTAATCGAAGCTTTTTTTTAAATTAACAAAATGGCGGCTTCCGGCAGATAACTTTCGATTTTCGACCAAAAAATCGCTCGTTTATTGTTTAAAAAAAATAGAAATTTTCAACAAAAATGAATATCCTTCGATTAAGGACTAGTTTTTAAGGGGTTACCCCCACTTGCGATTTTGAAAAAATTGATTTTTTTATTGCATTTTTTTGAAGTATAAGTATCTGGGCCCATACTTCTGTATGGGCCCGGAGTAGATGACTCTATGTAATTTTACAAAAAAAAATATTTTCTTCGTGTAAACTGAAATTGAAACTTTAAACGCGTTTTTCTCAAAATGGCATTTCTGAAGTCGGTGACCAAGATTACTCGAACACTAATGAACCGATCTTCTTGAAATTTTGCAGGCTTATTTAATACATAAAAATGTAGTCTTTAATCGTTCGATTTTTTTCGTTAAAATCGAACCATTAACTTCGACTGTCCGCCATTTTGTGAAAAATGAATATTTTTTAAAATCCTTCGATTAAAGACTAGTTTATACTTATATTTGACTAAATCCATCCGCATTTTTTTTTTCAGATGATCCACTTCGCCCCAATGTTGGTCACCGCAAACCGTGTATATAAAAACATTATTTCATTGACGGCCATTTGCCACTAAACAATGTAATATTTTTCAATAAAAAAATTACTGAAAGTTCTTCAAGATGTGTTCTTTAAGATGGTATATTGATCGATTAAAAAAGTTTTGTAGTTTTCTTTTAAAAAATTCATGAAAAAGGCCTTTTTGCGCTACAAGTGGGGGTAACGCCTTAAGGACTAGTTTTTAATGCTATCAATAAGCATACCAAATTTCATCAAAATCCATCGAGTGGTTTTTGAATTATAGTGGTCACCGACTTGAAAAACATAGGTTCGAGAAAAACGCGTTTAAAGTTTTTCGATGTGGGTACGGTATTATATGTTCGTAAAATTTTGAGCTCGATGGATGAAGCTAAACTTTTTTTTATGTATTTTGATCCGCTGAATCCGAATATCACTATTTTTGCCGAAAAGTCGAGCATTCAGTTGCTTA
This sequence comes from Ophion slaviceki, assembly GCA_944452715.1. Classification (NCBI taxonomy): domain Eukaryota; kingdom Metazoa; phylum Arthropoda; class Insecta; order Hymenoptera; family Ichneumonidae; genus Ophion; species Ophion slaviceki. The sequence continues at coordinate 24,664,627 of OX101793.1, read as the reverse complement.
TAGCCAATTGTTAAAACAATTTTTCAGAAAATTGAAGTTTTTCGGAATGAATTATTTTTTATAACATTTTGGGAAATTTAAAAACGAAGGTATTCTTTATAACATTTTGCTCAAGTTCATAGTTTTTGAGTAATACATTTTTGAAAATTTCTGAAAGTTTTCCATTTTTACCCTTGATTTATGTATAGAAATACCAATTTAAAAATGACTTACATCGAATCATCAATTCCTGGCCCATGCAATAGGGCTTCGGCCGATGTGGAAGCTTCCAAAATATCAATTTGTTATTTTCTTCGAAGCATTCTCCCATATCCTACTACTTGTGGGATATCCCGAAAACTATTCATCGGATTGACCTGAAATTTTCGGGGAATATTTTCGAAACATCATACTTCAAGAAAATGTAAATAAAAAAATCGTTTTTATGAAAATTCCGACTGCATCTCACCCCTTAAGATACGTATTTTTTTTTCATTGGCGGAAAAAACGGGTTTAAGGGGAATTAAAAAATCCCTTTACTGTTTAAAATTTGATGATTTTGACGAGTGGAAAAAAGTAGTCAAGGAAGGCGAAAAATATTGTTGTCCACTTTTATTACTTTTTTAGAGCTTTTTGAGAGATACGGTAGGAATTTTCTGTTGATGAGAATATCACGGAGTTTTTTTCGAAAACTCAAAATTACGGCGGCAAAGCGCGAAGATATTGTTTTCGCACCCTCAGGATGATTATTAATAGAAATTCGGGGTTTTGAGGAAAATGGATAGCAAAGTCGTATTCAGGGGGTGGAAATACATTAAAATGGACCTGTAAAGAAATATTGAAAATCCAATTTTTTTTGCACTCAGGCAAAAAGTAGTTCGTTCACTCAATCGGCGGTCATTTATTTCCCGTTTGGATTTGGAACTCCACTTGGTACTCATTCTCTTCGTAATCGTTTGCTCTTTGAAATGCCGTTTGAGTCATTGCGGTCTGATCATTTTTAGATTTTTGGCACAATTTCAAAGAAGGACCAGCTGGTTAAAATATCAATGATTCCGGAAAAGTGACCAAAACGGTCGACAATTTTTTTATTGACTTTTAAACTATATTAAAGGCGTATATAATGGGAAATTTTCTGCCGGTTACGAATATGCCCGAGTTTTTACCCAAAGCTCAAAATTAAGCCGGGAAAGGACGAAAAACGGGTTCCGATGCATTTTCGACAATTTATTATGAATGTAAAGAATTTGAGACGAATCCAAACGTAAATTCGTCTTGAGAGGATAAAGCACATCGAAATAGACTCATAAAAAATATTAGAAATCAATTTTTTCGGATCCCGTCGAAAGTAAGTGACATCACTGAATCGTCGATCATTTCTTTCCGGTTTGGATTTAGAACTCTACTCTGCACTCATTCTCTTCGTAATCTTTTCGTCGATAACGTTCTAACGGTACCAGATATTAAAAAATTTCCAATTGCAACAATGTTTATTTTTTTATGCACTATACATTGGAGATGAAAACGATAACGTTATCGACGAAAAACGTCACCCCCGTTTCACCCCTTAAAACCGTTTTTCCGCAAATAAAAAAAAATACGTATCGCTTACTTTTCGGTGCTTTATGACATATCCAAATTTCAACAAAATCGAAGGGTTTCACCTGAGGGACGTTCCTTGTTAGCACATATTAAGGCCTTAGGCCACAGTAACGGGTATAAAATCATGAATTCAACCATTTTTTCGTATGTAAAAGTGATTCACTCATAAAATGAATTACACATCTATTTAGTGTGAATATCAAGCTGTTAGAAATTTTATTTTTTATTTTTCGATGTACAAAATGGCCGACCACTAATATTTTCTTTTGTAATCTTTTTTAGGCGCTCCGCGGCGAGACATTTAGCATCCACAATTTTTTACCTAGAACAAAAAACAAAAAATCTCGTCAATCTACATTAGAATACCTAGAGAAGTACGTAAGCAAATTAAAAAATATTCTTTCATTCAAAAGTTGTAGGTATTTGAACTCAGGAAATCAATTTTCAGTGAAAAATTTCGTTATAACTGCTCATAAACTGCTCCTAAGATGAAAAGTTTCCGATTAATCAGAAATTCCGTACGTACTTCTCTGCGAATTGCAATTAGGAACATAACTTTTAAATTTAAAGTAAATCGAGTGAAAATTGTTGAAGTTATTTATCACGCCAATTGGAAAAAAGCTGTGTCGAGAAGTTTCGAGTAGTCGGCCATTTTGCACATCGAAAAAAAAACATATTTTCGAACAGCTTGATATTCATACTAAATAGATGTGTAATTAATTTTATGAGTGAATCACTTTTTCATACGAAAAAAATGTTACATTCGCACATGCTTTTACACCCGTCACTGTGGCCTACGGCCTTAACGGGTTACCCCCACTTGTAGCGCAACAAAAAGGCCTTTTTCGTGAATTTTTTAAAAGAAAACTACAAAACTTTTTTAATCGATCAATATACCATCTTAAAGAACACATCTTGAAGAACTTTCAGTAATTTTTTTATTGAAAAATATTACATTGTTTAGTGGCAAATGACCGTCAATGAAATAATGTTTTTATATACACGGTTTGCGGTGACCAACATTGCGGCGAAGTGGATCATCTGAAAAAAAAATGCGGATGGATTTAGTCAAATATAAGTATAAACTAGTCTTTAATCGAAGGATTTTAAAAAATATTCATTTTTCACAAAATGGCGGACAGTCAAAGTTAATGGTTCGATTTTAACGAAAAAAAACGGCCGTTTTTTGGCTATAAAACGGCCATTTTTTTCGAAAAAAAAATCGAACGATTAAAGACTATATTTTTATGTATTAAATAAGCCTGCAAAATTTCAAGAAGATCGGTTCATTAGTGTTCGAGTAATCTTGGTCACCGACTTCAGAAATGCCATTTTGAGAAAAACGCGTTTAAAGTTTCAATTTCAGTTTACACGAAGAAAATATTTTTTTTGTAAACTTACATAAAGTCATCTATTCCGGGCCCATACAGAAGTATGGACCCGGATACTTATACTTAAAAAAAATGCAATAAAAAAAATCGATTTTTTCAAAATCGCAAGTGGGGGTAACCCCTTAATAATGTACTAAAAAATGATCGGGAGTTTTCCATAAGCGTAGTGTACTTAGCCCACGAAATACGTTGAGTTGCCCAATTTTTTGCGACAAAACGGTACCGTCGATCGTGTTCATACTGCACAGGATGATCAGCAGAGGTTATAAAGGTCCAGAAAAAAAAATTCAGCTCGGTGGCAACATGTTGACTTAACCCCATACCAACCTTAAAATCCCTCCCTTTCACCGAGTCCGCCAGGACACCGGAAGAAAATAAAAATGAAAATACCCAAAACAAGGAGCACAATAAAAAAAAAACCCCTCAATTTCGTCCGAAGTCTTCGACGCAAATTGCAAGGCAAACGATGGAGTGCATCAATTCCGTTCTTCGTTCTCGCGCTTGTTCATAACATTGAAGCGGAAAACCGCGGGTGAGTGAGTTCTTAGCAACGGCAAGCTACAAACTGCAAGCAATTTTTCACGCCCTCCGTCATATTTTTCCTTTTTCTCCTCATTCTTCCTTACTCGCTGCACATTCTTCATCTCGCGAGGTCTCCCTCGTGCTTGCACTTCTCCCCGAAGGCAAGGGACAAGTCGAAACAGCGGATTTTTCCGTACGCAGAAAGAAAAATAACGCGCGTACATTTGTGCAGGTACTCGGGAGAAATTTTCGTCGTTCCGCAAACGCTTGTTAGGGCGCAATAAGGGCGGGAAATAACGGAGTAAACGCGTGCAAAAGTCCAACGACGCGAGAGTTGTTCCGTCCGAACGAAAAACTTGCCCCGACGAATCGCGAGAGTTACGCCCTTTTGTACGACAGCCGTTTGAATAGTGAATAACGTATGGGAGAATGGGACCGAAAAAGTGCGAGGACGCGAAGGGTGAAAGAGCAGTAGCAGTACACTCATACACCCACGCTATTTCTTCGCCTCACCTTCAGTCGCGACGAGAATTCCTTGGATTTTATTACAGAGGAGGCAGAGCGCCTGGGCGCGGAAAAAGAATAATGGTCCCTTCATGGCCTGACTGCGAGACGTTTCGCGTGTACGGGAATGAAAAGTCTCCCCCTTAAGTGTGCATGCTAACGGCGTAGACTTGCGTGATGGTAAGTTGAGGGGGGAGATACCTTTAGGCGAGGAAAAAATTGGCTGATTTTAATGATTTTTTTTGTTGAGGAAAGATTTATTCGTTATTTTTTAGACTTAGGGTGCGTTTTATTACTGCTTTCGGCTGTTTCGTGGTATTTTTTTTATTAATTAATCTTTGAAAATGGCGAAGGTATGGCATGGTCTTCTAAACTGCATTTTCAAAACTGGCGTGACGTATAGCTGAAAAACTAATCGATCAATTCTGATGAAATTTGCTGTAAATCTTTCTAACCTTATTGTCTGAAAGATGAACCTAATTATTTCTGACAATTGTAAAAAATTGATTTTTTATTGCAAAATGTAGCCATTTTTTTTCAGAAAATTCAATCTTTTTGTTTCAGAGCCAGTACCATTTCATCAATTTCGAACGTTCTTCATTTTTCGTGGTTCATATTCTGCGTATGAGTGTTAATGACAGAAAAGTCTTTGTTGCTTGTTTTTCGGATTAACCCCACCAACGCTACGCGTCACGCCGTCTGACAACATCCGCCGCAACCAGTTTAGAAGACCGTGCCGTGTGGCACGCCAATTTTAAAGATTAATACCAAAGATACCACACAACAGCGAAAAGTAGTAGTAGAACATAACCTAAGTCTTAAAAACAGTGAAGAAATCTTTCATTAAAAAAAATCATGAAAGTCAGTAGTTTTTTTCTCGCCTAAAGGTATCTCTCTCTTTAAGGATGGGTTATCATTCATGACGGTGAAAAATTCGATTTTTTAAACACAATTTACATTCTTGAGGTTGTTAAACACGTTGGTTCACCTGTTTGGGTTGTCAAAAACAAACATTAAATACGATTTTTTTATAACGTTAAACTTTAAATGCGTTTTTCTGGGAACAGCATTTTTCAGCGCACCGGACGCTCTGCCGCCTCGACGGATGAACCGATTCGTATGAACCTCTGCGTAATTGAAAGGAAATTCAATTTCGCGGGGCCATCACGAAGCGATTTGTGTCAAATATTGATTTAGAAATCTTTTTCGATCGTTGAAGCAAAAATAACCGGGCAAAAAAAATTGATATTGCATAAAAAAAAAATTTTCAATGTATTTATGTAACCCAAACAAACTTTAAACGTCTTTCTCGAAACAACGTTTTTCGCTGGCTTGTTGATAAAATCTTCGAAACTACTGAACCGATCCTTATGAAATTTGAACCACATATTCTTTATACCTATAGTTATAACGCATATCAAGGATTTTTTTATTTTGATTTTTACAATTTTTTGGCGATAAACTGTGAAAAAACACGTTTTTTTTATTTTTTCGAAAAGTTTGATTTTTTTGTTTCGGATGATCCATCTCCGAGATTTCATCAACAGCACAGACCTACAATTTTTTCGGGCATTTTTTTAACTACCATTTTCGTCTATAAATAGTGACTTAAACATATGAAATTAAAAAAAATGTATTTCGAAAGTGTATTTATTAAGTTCAACAACTTTTGTATAAATATCTAAAATATAAACCTATTTTAAAAAATCATGAAAATAGCCTTTTTTAGCGTCTAAAGTGAGAAGACCCATTAATAATATTAAACCCGTTTTTTTAAATAAACTGACAATAAACGCGCAGACTAAAACACTCCGTGCATGGCTTCATTCAACGGGAGCTAGAGCCGCCATTTTGGATATTTTTAAATAAATAGAATTCGAATTTACTCTCCATTGATAGAAGAATAAAATACGTTGAAACCCATTTCCAAAAGTATTCATTTTATATGAAAAAAAAATCCCGAAGTTCATGCATTTTTCATGCCTCTCGACAGTGCCCTCCCCTTAAAGGAAGAAAATCCGTCGAGGGAGACCGTGAGCTGGAAGTTTCACGTACAAAAATAACAGGGTTGCGTCGGAAGGGAGGCCAAAAAAATAAACAGGAATGCCATGAAAGCCGAGTTACCATTGCCCGATGTCGTGTAAGCCTAATTGGTCACCCTCTGAATGGGGAAGGGCAGACTTGCCATTTTGGTTCCGCAGCTTGTAGTTGGTCGAAAATTCTGCCAACTTCAATTTCCTGGAGGATTACTGTCAGCTTTTCCGCGTGCTATTCTTGTAAAAAAAAAGCAGGAATGGCACGGAAGCCGGGTCACCATTGCCCGATCCCGTGCGAGGCTAATTGGTCACCCCCTGAATCGGGAAAAGCAGAACTGCCATTTTGGTTCCGCAGCTTAGAGTTGGTCGGAAATTCTGCCAACTTCAATTTCCTGGAGGATTACTTTCAGCTTTTCCTCGTGCTGTTCTTGTCCTCGATGTCACCAATGCTCGTTCTGTTCTCCCCCCTCCTGTGCCCGTATTTCCAGCCAGTAGCTAACAAGAGATAAGAGAATAATAGACAGAAGCGATAAGTCGGTACTGTCCTCAGGTTACCGAGGCACGGTCATTGGAAAACATGGGTAGGTGTTGGTAACGCGGTCGCGAGCACCCTTCCAGAATGGCAAGGCAAAGGACAATTGTTGTTACAAGGGTGCGATAAGAGAGCACGAGAGAGTTGCAAGAGTTAAATAGCTCGTGAAACGCTAGTTGGAATTAGTTGTTTCCTCGTTTTCTAAATGTGCATCCAGAAGTGAAAGGCTTAGAGCTGGCGAGAGGCTTGTTCCGCGTGCTCATAGCCATCTGACTCGAGCTCGAGTCACCATCCCTACCGTTCGCTCGGTCAATCCGGCACTTTTGGCCTCTCGTCGTCGAGAGTGCTCGTCGAGCTCTAAAAGCTTTTTATACTTATACACCACATGGGAGGGGCATAAATTCCAGATCCATGGAAATATTGATCGACCCCCGTATACGTTTAGTGCCACATAACGGCGAATCGAATGATTTAGTGTCTAATTGAAGCAACGGACGATGATTCCAAAATGGAAACCAGGAGAAAGGGGGTGTCAGAAAAAACGGTGGATATGTATGGGTTTGGCGATTTACGGGTCGTTCTGGAGCCACCCTCTTCCGTGGCCTCCACTATAGGCACATCCCGATCACCCTCCCGTTTCCGGTCCTCCAATACCACACTTGCCTTTTCCCGTTGGGACTTGGTGCTGTTTCACTCTTGCTAGCCTCGTGTGGCTTGAGCGCATCGGGCCACCATACGAAGCTCTCCAGTCCGTTGAATGTGTTCGCCAGAGGACACTCTGGAAATTATAGGAGACATAAAACTTTCGGGCGCGAAAATATAACGGTACCGCGTTCATACCACTGTGGGGAATACCATCTTTTCCTTGCTCGGGGATGGGCTAGGCCATGAGGGTTTGGGTTACTTGCAGTAGCCGCTTCCGTACTATCACCGTCTCTCTTTCTCTGTCTCCCTCGTTCTCCCGCTGCCCACATTACCTACATATACCCCCCGGGGCGCTTTGAGTCCCGCACTATCTCACTTTTTCCCTCTCTCAACCTGCCACCCCCCTCACTCATCTTGCCATTTTTCATTCGCCTTTTCTCTCACTTCATTCTATCCGTCTGGCTGGTCCGGGGGATATGCGCTTGCGACCTTACCTTTTTTGCGCTTATAAAAATCATGGCGCTCGTAACTCACGGTGTTCCCCCCAGTGCACGTGGAATATCATATTCTCGGGCCGTACGTGGCCGTATAACGTTTTGCTGGTAGAGAATCGCCAGAAATGTGGCACATTCGAGAGGCAGGCTAGCTGTTTGCACCTACTGAAATGCGCGTTTAGTTCGCACCACGTAACCCAGCTCGCCGATCGTACAGATGTCGGAATGTGCATAATAGGGGAGCACTCGGTAACACCTGGTGAATCTTAGCGGACCCGAGCTTTGAGGCCAAGATTTTAATTGTCCCATTAGCCACTGTACAGAGCTGCGTTATTGCTCCATTGGACCGTGCACTGGCCGCACCATGGTCGGCCATACTCCCGAGCATCGTAGTGTCCCCAATCTTGAATGAGCCTCGTTGCGCACATTATCGCTGAAACAATGGACGATAACTCGATTGGCAAGTGCCAATGTGGAGTCGATAATGTTGGCGGCAGTCTGCCGCCTCCTTAGCACGGATGAAGTGAAGCCGAGCGAGGGATGGCCAGGGTGCACCATCGCAGCTAAGACTGCAGGAAGAGCTTCTGGACAGGATTGCCATCATTTGAGGATCCTCGTTATCGCGGAGATCCAAAATCCTACCTCCACCGATTACTCGCTATCTCATCCCAATGACACGTCAATTCGTCGAATTGGAACGAATTCTAATTTCGAGTAGGAGACGAGCGGATGTCCGTGTGTGATCTCTTTGATCGCTGGTCAAACTATTTTCCCAGGACGAATGACGCGCGAAGGGCGAGGGATGGCTACGAACAACTACAAAGCGAATAATGATTTTTTCTCACGCTGGAAAATGGCGCGGACGGTCGAGGAAAAGCAAGGAAAGCGAGCTCGCAACAGGGAGGGAAAAAACGGGGAAAACCGGCCAAAGGATTAATAATGATGAAAACGCGGTGAAAGGACAGCTTTGGCCAAAGCCAACGCTCCCTTCGTACATCATGTCGAGGCCATTTATGCTTATGAATATAAATGCACCCCCGGGCTGCTCGTCGCTCGCCTCGTTCCGCAATAAATGCTGCTTGCGGACATGGCTAAACACGTACACGCGCACATACGTGAGGACAGGCGAACGGAAAGGAAGCGAGGCAGGCAGAGAAGAGAGGCAAACAGACGGAGAAGCAGCCTTCAACAATTCCATTTAACCAGATCTCGTTGCAGAACTCCATCCCAATTGCTCTCTATATTCCGCTGTCCGACACGCATAGCTTTCCCGCGCCGGGTTTACACCACGGAAGAACCTAACAGCTCCTGCATTCATCTCCATAGCAGTCTTGTGTCTCCTAGAGCCACCTCTGATGCACAGTTTCCACCGAGCAATGAGGAAGCATCCAGGAAATAAAAATGACGTTGTCTCTCCTCAAACGCCACGAGAACGCACACACAAAAGAATAATTAATATTAAGAAGGGTCATGCGTAATGGTTGTTCCGGAATAACGTCCTATGCAGGGCTTTTATGCAGGGCCTTATCCTCCCAGCTGGCGGTTTGTCGTTTTCATTTGCATTCATCAAGAAAAAGACCACGCGAACAATGACTACCGTCAACTTGACATTTGCCATGGTCAATGATGTTTTCTTCCATTTTAGCTTCAACGTTATTGCTGCAGCGATAGAAATGGATAACCGCGATCTTGTTGAAAATATTCGCAAGCGGTTGTACGGTCTCGTGAAGACCTAGATGGAAAATGAGCATTAGTTACCCGCTATGAAGACAACTCGCTTCACCGTCGGTTCTCGGAACAATAAGAAACAGGATATGGGACGGAAAAATTGGCTCAATAACGTGTACAAATCGAATATCACGGGGAATGAAGTTTTGCTGGCTTCGTTGGGCAGAGTGAACTGTGACTAGGTTCGGAAAGAAAATTGAGCAAGATCTCGTTGCGAAGAAACGATGGACGTCGAGATCGAGTAAGTTTCGTCGCAAGCTCGTGAGTAGCCAACGGGATTCGTGGGGTTCGAGGATGACGGTCTTCTCGATGCGAGATGCTTTCATCCTATTACCTTCGCTGAAGGTAGCGGAGGGAGAAAGAAGAAAGTCCGGTTATGGAACATTGGTGGACGCTGTAGTTAGCTGTAGGCTATATAAGCTGCCAGATGTAGTAAGCTACCTGTCTCGTGACATTCCACTTTGATCATCGTTCCGCAAGGGCACACGGAGCCGACCGACCAACGGCCGGTAATCGATGGGACGACCGAGGCTGCCATGATTCGATTCGCGATGAAACACATCATGGGGCCTTTCTCGTATCGACGAGGCAATCGAACCCTTGAAATTAGGGCAAAATGGAAAGAAGAAGGAAAAAACTGCAGAAACGTACAATACCTCATGATTTAGTTTCTTCTGGTTGATGTTCTCTTTTGCCTGAGACAAAATCTTACGTACCAAGGATTCCTTCGGTACGCAAGATTTTTCAAGACTTATCGACGTTATTCGGTCTTCCTTCAGCGGGCTCTCCTTGTACGTTATGTTCGATACCGTGGCCAATCGGTGTGTGGCGCTCGTTCCAACATCGCCGTTTCTTCCATTGCTCCTGGCTCCGGAACTTCCTGTCCATTAGACCATCCGGAAAGACTCCTCTATACCGGCCGAGCACGATTCATTGTCGTGCCAGCCTCGAGAGCTCGATCAAAGTCGAGAGCCACTCTCCCATTATAGTTCTATCCCTCGGTGAAGAATGGTAGTTCTTGCTCGAAACGAACACTCCACAAATCGTGACTTGCATCATCAATTTCTGACCGGAAACTTGGCTGTTTTGAAGAATCCTCCATTCCCGAATCCTGACCTGCTTCTCTGCTTTCGAATAATAGGTTCAAGCTGCATTTTTCCATTGTCCGATTTCAGCTTGTACACAATAGTCTCCTACTCGTATCAATTTGAAAACTCGATTGAGCTACCAACAATAAGTATAGGGTGTCTCAAAATGACCTGGCATTTAAATTCATTGATAAAACGTGTTATTTATTTGAAAAGTAGAGGAAAGGTGTACGATCTCATGAGGTAAGATGATCACTTTCAATAGCGACGAAACTATTAAGGGGCGAGTGTGAACGCTGAAAATTTGGGTGATTTTCGGACACTTTTTGGGAGAAAAGTACTCAATTAAATGTTTCGGCAAATTAAGAATATATTTGGCTACATTTGACCTATATTGCATAATTTTTTTAAAGAAAAATATTGAGATCCAAGCGACTTATGCGCTGCCTTCGGAGGCGCCAAAAAAAAGTTCCTCCACTGCAGACATGACACCGGCCGATTGAGTAGCTGAAACCGAAAAGGGAAAAATGTCGTTAAACTGGAAGGTATTTCCTGTACAATGACGTAGGATTTTCGAAAAATATCAAAATCCAACAAAATGGCCTGGTTATGAAAAAAGTCTGTTTTCTTGCCTATAAAATGGTCGTTTTTTTCAATGCCAAATCGTCATTGTTCATCCCATCAAAAATATACTACGTCATTGTAGAGTAAATATATTCAAGAGTACTCAGTTCAAATTTCAAGTCAATCGGATAATTGCTCTTTGAGTTACAATGGCAGCAAATTTGAAAAATCTCATTTCGAGAAAATCGCATTTAAAGATTTAACTATCAATTTTTGCAAGATATAATGATTAGAGATACGGCCTTGAAATTTTTACAGGATATTCTTGAAAGTATAAACTGTCGAAAAAAGGCAAAAAAACGATTTTTTGAACGTGTCACACTGGTATAGCCCCTTAACGCTATCTAGTAGTATTCTTTGGTAAAACGTAGCGCCCGGCGGCTCCCCGCGGTAGTAAATTTGTGATAGCGGTATGAGCGACGCACTTTTTTTTACGGAAAAAAATTAAATAGTGAGCTGTTGATGAAAGGCAAGGTTGACTTTAAGCTGAGGTAACTTTTATTGTAAACTATCAGTTCCCCCATGGAAATTTATGTATGTAAAATATATGCAGAAAATATATGCGACATATATATATATCGGTCGCATATATAGTGACGAAAAATAGAATAAGACGTATATATTCAGTATGTATGCACCAAATATATGACCCATATATGACCCATATATTTTTGATACATATTCCTGACGAGAATTATATGCTGTGTATAAACACTATTACAGTTAAACTTAATAAAACTTAACACTTAAACTTTAAAAAACTTAACTTACAGTTAAAGTACACTATTGCATATAAACACTGTATACAGATATGCGTAGCATATCTGTATATATGTGGCATATATGTACCATTTATGCAGTATATATGTGGTATGTATGCAGTGTGTATGCAACATATATGCTAAATATATGTGGTATATATGCAGGGTAAATGCTACATATATCATTGATATATGATACATTGATATACAGTAATACCACGCATATACATCTCATGTATAAAAACGTTACGAAAATTACAATTTGGCACATATGTGCAACATATATTTTCAATATATGGCATACATTTCACATATATTACAATTATTAATAAAATAAATTTGCAGTATATTTTTGCCTATATAAATTTCCATGGGGGTTGCCATCATTGTTGTGTTTGTTGCTTTATAATATGCTCAATTTGGGTTTTGATATTATATGTTATGTTACCGGGCAATGAATGAAAAAGTTGAGCTTGGGGCAAGATGGTTCCCTTCTAGGTGTACAAGTTGATCCCTGGGGATCATCTTGCACATATAACGTGCCTACTTTATTTTTGTTAAATACATTGTCCATTTATGTTCAAACTCCACTACTAATGTATAATTGATCTCACAAATAATAATTGATATACCTAAGTGATTTAAGACTGGCTGTAGAAGACTGGTTTAGTTCAATTCTAGTTGGGTGAGATAAAATTCATAATATACAGGTAATTTAATTTGTAAGTTCCGTTTATGTTGTATACCTATGATTAATATATATGAAGGTGTTGTAAACTGGCGCAAATGTTTGTTTATATTTACCTAATTTCTCCTAAATAAAAAAATCCCAAAATAGGCGCAAGATGGTCCGGGGGATCATCTTCTCCATACCCTAGGGATTATCTTGAAAGCCGGAGTGTCCAAGATGATCCTTATGTAAGGTATCAAAATAGAAAATATTTTTATTGAAACCCTAATAAATTGAATCTTTCGAATATGCTAGGCGTAAGATAGATAAATATGCCAGTAGTAAACGCTTTTAGATTTTAGTCATGTTGAATATTTTTGAAATTACGAGCAATCTCTCTTAGGGGGATCATCTCGTACACTTTTACCCTACGAATATTTTTTGATTTCAATATTATAAATGGTGCGTACTTTTATTTGAATAATTTCATAAATGGTGCGTCCAATTGCTTCCTTGAGCTCCGGAATGGTCTATGGATCATTGGCAAACACTTTTCCTTTCAGAAAACCCCAAAGAAAGAACACCAATGGCGTCAAATCGCACGATCTTGGTGGCCAATTCACATCGCCCCGGCGCGAGATAACACGACCATAAAACTTCGTCTTCAATAACTATGCAGTAACAATGCAGCTAACAACAATTTTCATGCGTTGCTCGATCATATAATTCTCCATGACTAAACCTCAATACTGCCTGACGCCAATTGTCAAAAATTAGTAGTCTATGTTCACCACAAAAGAAATGACGCGCAATTTAAAATGTCAGATAATTTCGAGACATTCTTTAACATTTATTGGACGGAAGAAGGGGGAGGCACTCGAAATTGTGTTTTGGAAAAAATACCATTGAGAAGCCGACGTTTTGTTTCCGCGAGGAGACATTCCCTTGCCAGGAGAAGAAAAGAAAACAAACGGAAGGAGCGACGTCCTCGTCAAGTCTCGTATATTTCTGGAGCTCTTCATCGCACACTCGCCCCTCGACGAAACGAAAACCTCTCTTTTTTGTATCTTCTCGTGTCTCTTCAGCCCCTCTATAGCGCCAGTACGCGCTATCCTGTTTCGTTCGGTGTCCATCATGTTTCTGGAATCGTTCCAAATTCGAGGTCAGAAAATCCCGCTAGCTCGATGTCACTGTATTCGGCGATGGGCTCAAGAAAAACGTACGGATCTCTTTTTCATCTTCTCATACCCTCTGTCGTTTTCCCGATCTCTTCTCATCTCTGTTTATGCTTCCTGATGGCATAGCCGACGAAAAAAAAACGGCGCCAACGTTTTTTCGTTTCTTAACTCAACTCGTCACATCTTCTTTCTCACCCTTCGTTCAGCCACTTTTTTATTGTGACTACAAACAAAGGCGAAGAATCATAGAGCAGTGCAATGAGGCAAACCAATGAGTAAAATCAATGAGGCAAACCAATGAGGCAAATCAATGAGGCCAACCAATGAGGCAAACCAATGAGGCAAACCAATGAGGCCAACCAATGAGGCAAACCAATGAGGCAAACCAATGAAGCCAACCAATGAGGCAAACCATTGAGGCAAACCAATGAGGCAAACAAATGAGGCAAACCAATGAGGCAAACCAATGGGGCAAATCAATGAGGCAAACCAATTAGGCAAACCAATGAGGCAAATCAATGACGCAAACCAATGAGGCAAATCAATGAGGCATACCAATGAAGCCAACCAATGAGGCAAACCAATGAGGCAAAGCAATGAAGCAAACTAATGAGGCAAAGCAATGAAGCAAACCAATGAAGCCAACCAATGAGGCAAACCAACGAGGCAATCCAATGAAGAAAAACAATGAGGTAAACCAATGAGGCAAATCAATGAGGCAAACCAATGAGGCAGAGCAATGAAGTAAACTAATGAGGCAAAGCAATGAAGCAAACTAATGAGGCAAATCATGTGTTCATCTGAGGCCAAAAAATTAATTAATTAAAAATGTACTTTCGAAATTATATCCGTTCACTTTGCAACCGATACTCACTGTTCTAATGCGATTTCCAATCTTTTTTCGTTACAGTTTGTACTCAATTCAGCAGAGGCGTATTCTCTATGCTGGGCGCCGTGAGTCCGGACTCTTTCGACACATTGCACTCGTACAGCAATACTTTCCAAATGCCATTCGTCACCCCGTGGTTTCCCGAAAAGGTAAGATCCACCATACAGTCCAATTTCGACACTATCGCAATCGTAGACCCACCGGAGAATCTATCGACCAAGCTTTTCATTTGTCATCTTTTTTTCCACCGCAGTAATGCTATAGCGATCTAGATCTGAATGAAGTCACGAACGTGACAATTTTCATGGAGCCGCAAAACGTTCACAGAGCACGCTCTGGAAATTCTTTTTTCTCATTGAACCATAACCCAAACACTGTATAAGCGAATTCTCTCCTCAGGGGTGCAGTAGGCGATTCGTCACATTTTGAAAATGAAAAATTACCCTCCAGCAGACACATTTTTAATTTTTGACGACAAACCAGAAGATCGTTTTGTCGTTGCGTTAGGGCCTTATATACCATTACATGGTCGGAAAATAAGACTTTTTGGAGATTAAAAAAAATACTAATAAAGAAATCAAAATGAGGTTTGGAGGGTTTATTTTACATATCTGTAGGTACTCAAATCGAGCTTTTTTTCCAAAAAGATACAATATGTCTGCCCAGCGGCCAGCAGAAACAGAATGTATTTTTTTTAACTCCTCCAGGGTTGGGTTCCTGAGAGATACACAACAGCCCTAGAACAAAAAAAATGATTTATTTTTGGAATCTACACGAGTTTTGCTGACAAAGTACATACAATCATCACAACGTATCAATTTTTGCAAATTTACCGCCATTTTGAGAAAAAAGTCTCATTTCCGCCTTATTTTGTTTGTAAAAGTCGTAATTGTCAGTTCATCGTTAAAGTGTCCTTCGCCAGAAAATCTATCTAAGAAGCCACACTTGAAAGTTGAAGTCAATCGGTTAAAAGTTGTAAGAGCTACGAGCCGACCCGATTTTGAAAACATGGTTTCAAGAAAAACGCGTTTAAAGTGACAAAACCATTTTTATTCGGGCCATATCATTCTCGGGATGTTCATACATATTAACCATATCGTTTATAGAGTGTTCATGCATCATCTGAGTCAATATAAAAAAAAAACTATTTTTCCGAGGTATATAAGGCCTTAACGTTGTAACCATTTTTTTTAATCAACACTTTCGATGGGAGGTCAATGTGAATATTACAGGGATGATTACGCACTTTTGTTCCGTCGATCGAGCTTTAATCGTCGAAAAAAATTAAATAAAATTGACTGTGAACGAGGTCTGTAAAATTTCAAAAACCACGGTCAATTAACGATGAGCTGAAAACTGTATAAAATAATGAAATACCAGCCATTCGCTGCACGTTGTTGGAATGACGGATGGACCGTTTGCCCCGACGTAAAATTTAAATAACGAATGTTAAATATTCCCCCACCTCGATACACGACAATCAACAATAAATTATCTCGGTGGGAGACAACGAAAGAACATAAAAAATTCAGTATCAACAGTGATGCTGCCTAATTAAAATATTGTAAATAATGCATTACTCGTGCGACTTTTTGTGTGTGAGTGCAGTAGTCGACTATGAGAATTTGCGAAAGATGAAAAGCGACGTGCACCCTCATAATTACGGAACCGAATTGCGTTTTCCAATTTACATTTCCAAATGAAGCAGCGACGCGAGTGGAATTTATTCGTTGGGTCAAAAATACGTAGTATTTTACGTATAGATATACAATGCGTATGATGCGAGTACGTTGCGTTCCTTTTTTTGGCATTTGCATGGAGGAAGGGAAGTTGAACGGGATATCCCTCTCTGGTAGTCGAATTTGGAGGGTCAGAATGATGCATTTTTTTCTAGTAACACATTAGTTGGAATGAATTAATTTTTTGCCTGCATGTTGTACACATGTTTGTGGTTACAATGTAATTTTTTCGAAATAAAATCTTTCAAAGTGTTCGTGGTGCTGCAGTTGGCGTTGCAGTCCTGCAACGGCGAGGCCCGAAACGGTGGGATCTCTATCAGGCTCAAATGGAATTTGAAACGAAAACAATTTTTTTTTCTCCAAATATATCCAACTGGCTTCAGGATCCACTTTTCGAAATTTCGAAAAATACGGAAAAAGAGAGCTTCTACAAAAAAACCTCATTTTTCTCTTGATTAACAGCATGCTAAAGTGATTGTTATTATCAAATGGTTCATCCAATTAAAAAATGCGATCGTGAACCGAAAATGATTACTGTTTGAACGCTAACTGTGCAAATTCAAGTAATAGTCCAGTAAACACTTCGAAAGTGAGCACTTTTTAGATATAAATACGCGAAATTGATCTAAGGGTAATTGGATGACGCTGAATCAAATGGCGATAATAATTTTGTAATCACCCCCCGAGAAAATGTTTAAAAATGTGAACAACGGATTAAAAACCGTTTAATTCGGAACCTAATAATTTTATCAAAAAACATGTCAAACAAAAGTTGTTTGGGACGTAAAAGTACGTAAAAAAGCATTATACGTTCGTTCTCGTATCTTCAAAAATAAGGGAGAAAAAGACGAATGGACATTTGTTTGCAAGACAAAATCGCTTTGCAGCCGAAGCACCACTGGGACTGTAGCGGACGAAGGATACTCGTTGGAGCACGTTGCGCGCATGCGCATATAGCCATATCTCTATAGTGAGTCTCTTTATGACAGTGATCCTCAACCAGTAATTTTGTCAATGTTCAGTCGTCATTTTTGAATACTTATACAATAAATAATTTTTTTTTAAATCATAGAAAGTTAGATTAATCTTTACTAAAGCAATGTGTAACAAAAAAAACCCGAGATATATACGAATTTGATATTTTTATTTATTTTTTTAAACTTCGTGGCTTTCGTCCCCCAATTGAATAGTTATTCGATTTTTTCTCCCTTATTTTTGAAGATACGAAGATGAACGTTCAATACTTTTTTACGTACTTTTAAGTCCCAAACAACTTTTGTTTGACATATTTTTCGATGAAACTATTAGGTTCCGGATTAAACAGTTTTCAAACATTTTCTAACATTTTTAAACACTTTCTCGGGAGTTGATTGCACATTTATTATCGTTATTCGATTCAGCCGACATCCAATTACCCTCAGATCAATTTTGCGTATTTATATCTAAAAATTGATTACTTGCATGCTTGTTGCCAGGACTATCAGTAGTGTGAAAATTACTCAAGATATTAATCCCACCGTGTCAAGATATGTAGTTTCAAACATGACGGACACTGTTCCACTAAAATAGCTGTAACTTTGTCAATTTTTAGAATATCAGGGTCCGGTTGATTTTAAATTATTCTTGAAAATTCACACTATAACAATATGCAAAAAAAAACGATATTTTGAAGTTTCCAGAGAGGCATACCCCCTTTTAAAAAATGCGATGTAACGCACGGCACTCGCTCGCACTGAATCAAAGCTTCGGATCGTTAAATATTCCGATAGAATTCGACGGCAGGGCGAAAAATTAAACCACTTTATAAATATCGACTGCAAGCGGTTGCCCTGAAAAAAAAAAACACATAATGGTGCAAAACTGAAGGACATCGTTTATTAAAAGTATTGTTTAACGACCAACCAATTCGACCAGCATTTTCCCACCGTTTGCCGTGACCAAGCGCGCTCGTTTGGATTAATGTTTCTTGGTTTGAAACTCGTAACACTTGTCCCACGGTCGCACATTTGGCAGCGATGAATTTTCATCTGAACCGCTATACCGCAATAACGCGTACACCATTGATCATAAAGACTCCACTGTCAAAATCGCTGTGAATAAATTTCACGAGATCGCGTAATCGCCTTCTCGATTACAGGAGGATTGAATCATCTATAATTAAGGCACCTCGATTCCATGCACGTTCGTTTTGATTGCCATTTTACCGGCTGAATTTCTGCCCCATCCAAATGACCTTTAGGCGAGGAAAAAGTTGATGATTTTCATTGATTTTTTTATAGGAAAGTTTTCATCGCTATTTTTCAGACTTGGGGTATTTTTTATTACAAGTTTTGACTGTTACATGGTATTTTTAAAAATATTAATCTTTAAAAATGGCGGCGGTATGGCACGGTCTTCTAAACGAGGGGCGGCGCATGTTGTCAGACGGCGTGACACGTAGCGTCGGCGGGATTAATCTGAATAAAAATCAGCGAAAATTTTTCTTTCATTGACACTCGTACGCAGAATATGAACCAAGAAAAAGTGAGAAATGTTGAAAATCGATGAAATGGTACAGTTTGAAAGAAAAATATTGAATTAAAAAAAATGACTTTTGCAATAAAAAATACTTTTTTTATTTAAAAAAACATTGATGTTGAAAACGTTAAGTTATCAAACCTTAATTTTAACATTAAGGTTAGAAACCTTCATACCAAATTTCATCAGAATCGGTCGATTAGTTTTCTAGCTAAACGTCACGCCAGTTTTAAAAATGCGGTTCAGAAAACCGTGCCATACCGGCGCCATCTTTAAGGATAAATGAAAAAAAGTCATGCGACAGTCAAAAGTAGTAATCAAACATACCCTAAGCCTCAAAGCGGGCGAAGAAATCTTTCCGGTGAAAAAATTATGGAAATCAGAAAAAAGTTTGTCGAAAGGTGCCTCTCCCCTTTGACGCCACGTTTGACAGTGGACACTCTCCAGCTTAAACGGCCCATCCGAGATCGAAAAACTAAACCGGTTATTCAAGCTAACAATAAATACGAGCCGTTGACGATCGTCGATTTTTAGAATATATTTTTTTTAACAACGTGGCGACGAATTGAAACTCGAACATACAACATCTATGAAAAATGTTGTCATTTTTACCTAAATATTAAAAAATCATGATCGACTTTTAAGAAGTGAGATCTTCAACGACCTTTAAATGTTTCTGATCGTATCTCCTATCAATTTGGGAACAATCCATCAAGTGGGTCTCGAGATATCATGTCCACCGATTTTGAAAACAGTGTTTTGAGAAAAACGCGTTTGAAATTTGAAGTATGGTGCTGCTACCGCTCGCCAGGCCTACTGTTAGACGCTGTAGCTCATTCAATTATGGGAATAATTCAATTAATTTTTCAGGGAATAATGATATTTTTGGAAAATGCATTTTTGTATCCCCGTCGGTACGTATAGCCCGTTAAGAGTCTATACTTTACAAAAATGGCAAAAAAAAACGATTATAAAAAATGTTTACACTAGAATACTGCCTTACTGTCAAATGGAAAACCAAGCCGTGAAATAAATTCGAAAATTCCAATGGTCCATAAAACACGACAAAGAAACAGATTTTCAAAATCAAATATTCACACTGCCAAAAAAACAATATTCAATTCAACTAGAATACTGCCTTACTGTCAAATAGAAAACTAGGCCGTGAAATAAATTCGAAAATTCGAATGGTCCATAGAACACGAAAAAGAGATTTTCAAAATCAAATATTCACATTGACAAAAAAACAATATTCAATCAAAACAATACTCAAAATCAAATATTCACACTGCCAAAAAAACAATATTCCATCAAAAGAATACTAATTCAACAGTACGATCGTTTTTTTTTCTTTAATTTTCACAGGTACTCACACCATCGTCGGGACTCCTCGACTTCGCGATAAGTATGCGACCAGATTACCATCGTGCGATCATCGACACCGTACGACACTACGGCTGGAAGAAAATTATCTACTTGTACGACTCTCACGATGGTGAGTGGATTAAAAAAATAGGCACGATTAATCGCAGAGTTGCGAGCCGCAGCTTGTCAAGGATATTCTTATTTTATTGTCCAACTAATCATTTTCCGCATACGGCGATATGAAAAAAAAACAACAATAACACAATAGCCAACCAATAATTATTGCTCACAATCTCCTTGCACGTTTACTCGCGGAGCGGTGTATCGAACACTCGGAAAAACGCGCACCTTGCATTCATTGCACAACAAATAGATTCGGTCCAACTTCGATAAGGCCGAGCAATTATCTTCTGGAAATGGAACGTTGGTAGCGGGCGGCGGGGAGGGGGTTAATTACGGAATGCAAATGCAAATATACTTCAGGGAGGACGCAGCGGTGTCGGGCAGCCCAGGCACGATATAGTTCGCACTATCTTGTCCATACATTTCTCCCGGAAGTCCGGAAATTCTTCGCTCTCCCGCGACCCTGTTCACCGATAAACTCGATACTTCCACGACGCGAAGTTCGAATTTTTCTGCCGCGCTGATTCTGCGTGACACGATACTTGTTTCGAAAGGATATTAATAACTTTGGAATTTAATTATGAAAATCTTAGCAAAAAAATGGATAAACCTCAGAGACAAAATTTAAAAAACGGTAGCGAAAAAAATTCGAAAAATCTTTGCAAAAAATGTTGGCGACAAAAAAGGTAGAAGCTTAATGAAAAAAAATTTAAATATCTTAGTGAAAAATTGGTATAATCTTAGCGGAAAAAATGGCAAAATCTCAACGAAAAAAGTTAGAAAAATCTTAGCGAAAAGTATTGTACAAATCGTAGCGAAAAAAAAACTGGAATAATCGTAGCGAAAAAAATTGGCAAAATCTTAACGAGAAAAATTAGAAAAATCTCAGTGAATAAAATTGGTAGAATCATACCGAAAAATAAATTGAAAAAATCTTAGCGAAAAAAAATTGTCAAAAACTTGGCAAAAAGATTTGGAAAAATCTTACCGAAAAAATTGGTAGAATCTCAGCCGAAAAAAATTGTCAAAATCTCAAGGGAAAAAGTTAGAAAAATCGTAGCGAAAAGAATTATACAAATCGTAGGGAAAAAGTGGGAAAATCGTAGCGAAAAAAATTGGTAATATCGTAGCGAAAAAAAAATTGAAAAAAATCTTAGCGAAAAAAAACTGTCAAAAACTTGGCAAAAATATAGGTGAAATCTTACCGAAAAAATTGAACACATTTTAGCGAAAAAAAATAGAAAAATCTTGGTGAAATAAACTTAGAAAAATCTCAGCGAAAAAAAAATTAAATAATATCAGCGAAAAAAATTAGAAAAATCTCAGCGAAAAGAAATTAGAAAAATATTCGCGAACAAAATGCTTGTCCGCAAGTAAGAGTGTCTGATGAGTATTAAAAATTCTTCAGCGTCCACACATAAATATCATCACTTTGAGCAGTTCCGTGAAATCATCTAAATAACTCAATGCAATGATGGTACGGCAAAAAGGTACAATTATACTCTTAGCGCACTTCGAAATATGTTTGAATACATTCAGTGGCGAGATCGATGCACGTGTACTAATCACATTATTCGCATTCTTCTCTGCCGAGAATAACGCATTCGCGAGTTCCCATCAAACTCATTTTCCAACACTTGACAACAATACAAGGAGCATAATTCCTAAGTATGTGGCGCCGTGGAGACCTTCATGAATTAATAATAAAAAAACATTATCCGGTGCTATCAAGGATTTGCGGTTGAGCGTTACTTAACGGGAGATATACACTTAAGAGTCGGAAAAAAGGTCATTTTTGTGATTTTTTTCAAGGAAAACGTATTTGAAATTTCGGATTGGGGTTTTAATTATCTAAAAGTACATACATTCAAAAACATGTTTAATTTTCTTTATTTAAAAATATCAAAAATATACAAGGATAGTGTATGATTCTTGGAGCGTCGTAAAAAAATCTGCGTATAAGGTACCCACTGGCGTTTCTTCAAAAAACATCTGAAAAAAAAACCCAAGAAGATTATTAAATTAGATACTATAATCTAGTACTTTTCATAGCCGATTTTGAAAATATCGATTTATGACAAAATGGCGGACGTTTGAACATAAATAGTGATTTTTGGGCCAAAAATTAGTTATTATTTTGCCCATAAAACAAAAACTAAGTAACGGAAAAAAAATCCTATGACAAGTACTAGATAATGGTGTATAGAATAACCACAAAAAACCTCAAGGCAATCGGTCCATTGGTTTTCGAGAAATTTTGGGTACCGATTTGAAAAACGTGGTTTTGAGAAAAACGCGTTTGAAAATTTGGGAATGAATAAATCATGAAATTTGTCAACTTACATGGAATAATCGATACCAGGCCCATAGTGTAGGTCTTCTACGGTCGACGGAATGTTCATAGCTTCTAAATCCTCGACCTTGACCATCTAGGTGTATATCTCCCCTTAAATTTACGATCAGGTACCTAATTACGCGTACATCCATTATGTATATATATATATATATATATATATATATAAACCAATAAATAAATAAATAAATAAATAACCCAATAAATAAGAAAATAGCAAAAAAATGTTAGGCTCATTTTTCGGAAAAGTCACTTATCGAAAGAATTACCACACACACATATGTATACATATATATATATATATATATATATATATATGTGTGTGTGTGTGTGTGTGTGTGTGTGTGTGTGTGTGTGTGTGTGTGTGTGTGTGTGTGTGTGTGTGTGTGTGTGTGTGTGTGTGTGTGTGTGTGTGTGTGTGTGTGTGTGTGGTAATTCTTTCGATAAGTGACTTTTCCGAAAAATGAGCCTAACATTTTTTTGCTATTTTCTTATTTATTGGGTTATAAATGATGATATCCTCTCGGGGGAAGCTGAAATTCACTGCCCACCCCATAAAAAGTTATGGGGTTTTGAAGTTCGCTGAAACACGTGATGAAATTGGGCATTTTCGAACATTTCGACTCCTATATTGGGTTTGTTTGCGTTTGTTTGGAAACAACAATTTTTCGGAAAGTCACTTATCTAAAGAATTACTAATATAAAAGAAAATAATATATATTTATATTAATGATGTTGACGAAATTCGACTTAAGAACTGTTCGTGTACCAGCCAATTGTCTACAAACTCAACATCACCTAAATCCCCATGTCTTCACAATCACCTTCGGATAAACATATAATACACAGGATGTCCTGTTATGAATAGGTAATCCTGCAACTGTCGATAGATCAGACCATGTCCTACTACTATATGCTGGAATTTCAATTTAGTAAAAGTCCCACGGTTTTCGAGATTTTGGGCTTTATGTTATTTAAAAAAAAAATCATCTGCTCTTGGTTTTTCGCATGCCAATTCTACAAACGATATGAATCGACAATAACTAAGCAACTTTTTCAAGTAATTTGCACGATATGCGTAGTACATTTTTTTTTACACCGCAGACTACCAAAGTCAGATGTTCGAATTGGTTTGTATGAAAATTTTGCATCAGATCTTTTTTCATAAAGTTTCCTTGACATTTAAGGTTAAAAAGAAGACTTTTCTGGATAAAACAAATAAGCAAGAGTATTTTTTTTTTAAAGCGGATATAAAAAGTTATCATTTGTAAAAATTGCATGCGAAAAACCAAAAGCAGATTATTTTTATCTCACCCTGTATAGTTCCGTTAAGGGGCCAGTCCACTTTGGAGCCACGAAAAAAGGCTATTTTCGCGATTTTTTAAAGGATTTTATAAAAGATATGAAAATGAAAATAGTTGGGCTTGATAAATAAAGGCTTGAAACACATTTTTAAAAAACCAACGATTCTTTGGTAAAAATGCTGTCCTCGTAACAGGCTGATGGCAAAATAACAAACACAACAGATTTCAAACGTTTTTTCCACATATATGTGTACGCGTCTGCAAGATTATTCATTCGCTTCAGGGCGGGGTAAAGTATTTAAATTTTTGTTTCATTTTTTTTTAATTTTTTTTAAATCAATGCATAATATATCAAGAATATTGTGTTAAAATTTCAAGTCGATCGGAGTAAAATTGACGAAGTTATGAGTATTTGAGCGTCTATTGCTCCATGCCGGGTTTTATACCTGGGCGGCAGCTGCGTGGCGCGCTATTGTATTTTTCGACCCCGAATAAATTTCTCGATACACGGGCCTGTTCCGGTGTATATTAGTATACACATTAGTCTGTACATCAGTTGTACATCAGCTGTACAAAGAGTTTTGCGTAGACAAACGCAAAAAGATGCTCTCGATCATCTTGATGGAAGCCTTTTGCTCTACGGACCTGGCATCGACGACTTTGAGTGAGTATAAAAAAATTATCGAGTTTTATTTTGAATTTCTAAAAATTCAAAGATAATTGAAAAATCTGAAAAAATCATACGTATTCAGAAAAATGAACGAATCACGAAAAAAATTGGGTTGCGGGAAAATTTGTTGACTAATTTTTTTTTTCATCATTTTGTTAATAACATTTTGGAATTATTATTATGCAAAATTAATCTTTTGAGTACCTTTAATATGCATGAATTTTCTCAGATTTTTATGGAATCGAGAAGTGTTCTCAAACTTATGTGCAATGAGCGCTAAGCGACCAAACTCTTCTGCGTTTTTCAAACCGTTTTTCTGAGACTTGTCATATTTGAAGTCCGTGTGCACGATAACTCAAAATCTACTGGACCAATCGCTTTGAAATTTTGCACAGTACTTCTTCACATAATTCACCAGATATTTTCGAGAGCTTTTTTGTTTTTTTTAATAATTACTAATTTTTCAACATCAAATTAGCCGATTTTTTTTACCGAAAATCGGGTTTTTGCTCCGAAGTGCTACGAAAAATCGAAAAATCGAAAAAAAAATTCTCCCGTCATTACCTCGAGAAACATCTCCTTTAACAAATGCATTTTGATTTTTTTGTTTCAGATGATTCTGTTGCGAGTTATGGTGCACACCGCAAACCAACTTTTTTTCGAGGCACCTCCGGGGTTTAATTTTCACTCGCTCAATTTTGAATATTTTGCAATGCAAATTTAGGAGAATGTTGTTCAAATGTTACTTTATTATATGTAAATTTTTCAATAAACGAACACTATTCGTTACGGGAAAAAAAATCTTAAAAACATGCCTTTTTTTCGCCGAATTAACTTTACCCCGCCCTTAAGGCGGGATGTACATTTACAACGATAAAAAAAATCGATTTCTTTTTTTTCTTCTTTAAACGATAGAACTATGTAGAATATTTTCCCAAAGTTTCAAAGCGAAATTCAAAAAACTTCAAACGTTACAGCCCGTCAACGCCGTGCCTCACCGCTCGGATTTTTCTCGAAACTGCATTATCGAAATTGGCGTGCAGGATTACTCAAAAACGATTTAGCCGATTGAGTTGTAACTTGGTAGAAATATTGATAATATTGGTACCTTCTACTTGAATTGTTTGTGAAAAATTGAAAAAAAAACGATTTTTTTAATCCACATTTTACAGAAATGTTGTGTGAAACGTTGATTTTTTTTGTTTGTAAATGCGTGTAATTTTCTTAAATTTGCATTTTCTTCATTTTAATTACCGTCACATAGAAACTATACATGTTCTAACTGAAAAAATGTTTGAACTTTTTTGCAAATGAAAGTCTACGAGAAGCTAGACTGCACAGCTCCGTCATTTTGATGATAAATTAATCTAAAAAAAAACGTTTTGTATACTTAAATACGCTATTGAAGTATACCTAAAGTTTGACAATTATAGAATTATTATTTCTGAGTTTAAAAAATCCCTCAATATTGCTTATTTTTTCCTGTCTGAACGTATAATCCGCCTTAATATCATGAAAAATATAATTTATACAAGAAATTCCGATTCGTATTTTATTTTCCGTCGAAATTCGATACCGGTTAATCCCCGCGGCGCGTCAACGTTTCGTCACGAGGAAGCCGGTTGAGAGCTCATCGGTATTGCGGACGGATTCGCGGAGTTGTTGTTCCCCCTCGAATATATTATTTCATCTTCACGTGATCCATCGGCGGAAGGATTAAAGAAAAAAAGAATTTTGTTTTTATTGCCTTCGCGTAGTTCTGAAAACGGCGGATTGCTAATTGCACATTTGCGGTCATGTTGGTATGAAATTTTTTTTTCGAGAGGAATGATGAAAAAAAGACCATGGAGACTGGGGAGGCACATCGTTGTCGGTGAAAAAAAAGGTGGGGACTGAATAGAGTCGCATTTGCTGTAACGAAGTCTCGTGGATTGTCAGTTTGAGGCAAAGTGTCGGATCGAACACCGACCCACGCTTCGATCGCTCTGACGGATTATCAACAGTGCCAAAGTTGTCAACGACGGGTCGACAACGTCTTGCCAATCTCTCGTACTCTCACGCTAGTCATTTGCCTGTCTCTGCTTTGCTCACTCACTAGGGTGGCACAATTTTGAGCTCTATTTTTTTTCCATTTTCTCATTCGAAATTAAAAATTTCGAAAACCTTGAGCGTTCATTAAATATTCATTGGCCGGCTTGAGCCTTCGCGAGATTTATTTAAAAATTATGAAGGGTAAAATTCATGGGTGAAAAGTGGACAAAAAAAATCGATTTTCTAACGAGACTTTGAATTTTTGGGAGGCGTGAGCGACCTCTGAATATTTTTGTATCGCTCGCAGCTTCGGCGGCAATTTTTTTTCTTTAAAGAAGAAAATTTGATGGTGAGAAAAAGGAAAAAGAATAGAGCTCAAAATTGTGCCACCCTATTACTCATCCGACAAAACGAAATGTCATGTTGAACGTACTCTGGTGATCCCGTACATCTCGTACTGTTACACTCGTTACCATCGTTATTGCAAAAACTTGGGACTTATTTGTTATCGAGATTTCGCGAATTCAAATGCCACGATAGGGACCAAATAACTGTTTACGAAGTTTAGTGTCGAAGAAAAAGTAGGCGAGATGATAGGAGCCACGATCACCTTTGAATTAAATTCAAACTGAATCACGAGCGTCTTAAAAATAAATTATCGTTTTTTTTTATTTGTACGGGCATACGTTAATTTTTAAAAATTTATCGTGCACATTAAATTATCTTGAATAATGAATTGCATTTATTATTTAAATTCCTAATTATATTTACATAATGTCATTAATTATTAATGATAATGCTAATTATGTTGAATTTAATATTAATTTATTCAATCGTTAATCTACTAAGGAGCCAGTCCACTTTGGAGCCACGAAAAAAGGCTATTTTCGCGATTTTTTTTAAAGGATTCTATAAAAGATATGAATATAAAAATAGTTGGGCTTGAAATACATTAAAAAAAAATTTAATTCATGTTTATTCATTTTTAAGTACAAAAACTATAGTTTAACATACGCCTCAAAAATAGGTGAGCTAGGTAGCTCCATCACAACTCGGCAACGGCTTGTCTGAAACAAAAAAATCAAAGTTCATTAGATTCAGTATGATACCAGCTACAAAATGACACTCGGATATGAAGTTTTATCAAAAAATAAAAAAATGGCAGATGAAAAACGAAAAAAGTATTTAAAAATCGCAGTTTTTCGCAAAAAAAATTAGATTTTAAAAACGTTGTTTCGAGTAAAACGCGTTTGAAGTTTATACTATGAAAAACTCTTACCTAAACTCAATCGGCAATTCCTGCACCGTACAAAATCCCTTCTAATAGCTCATCATAGTCGATTTCTTCAAGTCTTGCTTGCTTTCGATTTTTTTAAATTTTCGAAGTGGGCTGGCCCCTTAAATTATAATATAATTGTAATTTCATTATACGTTTTTTCTTGTAAAGAATTTAAGTTGAAATTTCGAAAAATGGACAATTGACAACCATATTATCACTAATAACAATAATAACGATGATGACGATAATTATCAGAATAAAACTTATAATAATCATAATAATAATAAGAGAGAAATATATAATTAAGAAAAACAATTTAACAAAAAAATACCATTAATAATAATATTAAACCAAATAAAAATAAATTTAATTTTCAACTATCATTTAATATTAATATTATTACCATTATACATCTCACAGAATTTCAACATAGTGCATTAAATTAGTAATATTGATAAATATAATTAAAAATGTTAAAGAATAATCGAATGCTTTCGAACTTCATGTGGTGTCGTTGAAAAATGATTAGAGAAATAATTGCAATACTTGCTCAAATGAGATGCCGGAAGGATAATTAACACAATAGTCCGTTTCCTCGTACTCGCAAGGTTTCTACTTGCGGTGTAAAATAATTGTTGGCGTATGTGTACCCGTACTTTCGAAATATAATTTTTTGTTGGAATTGCACCGAAGCGTGAATTTCGCAAATACCGCGGTGCAATAAATGTTCGAGGTAGGCCTTGATGTTTTTTTTAATAAATAGAACGACAACGTCATTTTCACTGATATATAAAAAATAAATGTTCAAGTTCAAAACTTCAGCAAAGCTTTACTAAAGTAAACGTTATTCGCTCCCACCATTTGTTCATTGCAAATATTTTGCAACAATGTTTTTTCGATAATTTTTTCAACCGAAAAAATACTAGGTTCATACAGAACGGTCGTTGGATCTTAAACATTCCTTAAAAATATTTAAGGGGGAACATACCTTTAGGCGAGAAAAAAAATTGATATTCATGATTAAAAAAAAAAAGATTCCTTCACAATTTTTGAGACTTGGGGTATGTTTTTTTACTGCTTTTTGCTGTTACAGGGTTTTTTTTCTTAATATTTAAAAATGGTGGATGTGTGGTACGGTATTCTAAACGGGTTGCGGGGGATGTCATCAGACGGCGTGTCGGGTAGCGCCGGCGGAATTAATCTGAAAGAAAACCAACGAAGATTTTTCTTTCATTAACACTCATACGCAGAATATGAACCAAGAAAAAGTAAGAAATGTTGAAAATCGATGAAATGGTACGCTTTGAAACCAAAAGTTTGCATTTTCCGAAAGAAAGCTACAATTTGCAATAAAAAAATAATTTAAATAATGTTAACATTTAGGTTAAGCTTAGACTGAACAAGATTAGCGAGATTTATACCAAATTTACACCAAGACCGTACCTTACCTCCGCCGTTTTTAAAGATTAATAAAAAAAATACCACGCAATAGCCAAAAGTAGTAACAAAACATACCTTGGTGTCAAGAATAGGGAAGAAATACTTCCTTGTAAAAAAATCAATAAAAGCAGCTAATTTTGGTTCTCTCTTGAAGGTATCCCCCCCTTAAGTTCAAAGAACATCACAATTCAATATCACATCGTGTTTAATCTCGACGATTTATCACTTTGCGACTGATTGCGCTCCGCACGTTTATCATTGCCAATTACATTGATGCTGTCTCATTGCCACGCGATAAACAAGTAACGCATAACAAAAGGCGGTTGATTCGAAATAAAATGAATCACCTCCAATTAATTTAAGTTCAGTAGCAACGATACGTGGTCTATAAAAAAAATTCATTAATCATGCCAGTTCTGTTTTTTTCGCATAAACGATGTTTTTCGATTAGTCGCATTACGAGATACATTTATTATTCAAACGGGTAGAATGTGTTCGCATGGAAATTTTTTCGCACATGCATCACACGTGAGCAATGTGTACCATGAATTTATATATAAGCCGAGCAGCTTTCCTGTTCGTTTGTTACATTGTGAATTAATAGACGCGGTTCGATTGGGCTCGAATTATGCGCGATGGAGATTCCGAGTTTTATCAGTCCAATGAGATTCACGTGTTGTGCCACGCGTTTGCGTAACGTAAAAAATCATTCAGTGAATTCTAATCGGCGCGAAGTGTGATAATTGCGGATATACGTGGAAAAACCTGTTAGCCAGGGTCTCCCGACTAGTTAAGTGCCGGTCAGAGTCTTGTAGCAATGCAGAGGTGTTCGAGTCTTGCGCCACTGTTCGGACTCCCTCGAGGCAATGAAAACGATCAATAGCAGTGACTCCACTGGTTCGATCAGTCTATAGGGAAAAAAAAAGAATCTCGCGATTCGGCCTTTTTCTATCAGATTCGCCATTGGAATGTTTCTCTTCTCCCAAACGAACCGAAACAAAGGCGTGATTGAAATAATTCCCTTCCAAACAAACCCAAACGTATTCGTCATTGAAATAATTCTCTTTTTCCAAACAAACCCAAACAAATTCGTCATTGAAATAATTCTCTTTTTCCAAACAAACCCTAACCAATTCGTCATTGAAATAATTCTCTTTTTCCAAACAAACCCAAACAAATTCGTCATTGAAATAATTCCTTTTCTCCAAACAAGTTTATCACTGAAATAATTATCTTTTTCCAAATAAACTCAAACAAATTCGTCATTAAAGTAATGCTCTTCCCCTAAACAAGTCCAAACAAATTCTTCATGGAAATAGTTCCCTTCTTCCAAGTAAACCTAAACAAATTTGTCAGTGAAATAATTCTCTTTTCCCTAACTAACCCAAACAAATCCATCACTGAAAGAATTCTCTTCCAAACAAATCCAAACGTATTCGTCATTGAAATAATTCTCTTTTACCAAACACACCCAAACAAATTTATCAGTGAAATAATGCTCTTCTTCTAAACAAACCGAAACGACAAATTCGTCATTGAAGTAATTCTCATTTTCCAAATAAATCCAAACAAATTCGTAATTGGAATAATCATCTTCATGACAAATTCCTCATTGAAATAAGTCCCTTTGTTCCAAGCAAGTTTAACACTGAAATAATTCTCTTTTTCCATTCAAACTCAAACAAATACGCCAAATTCGTCATTGAAGTAATTCTCTTTCACCAAAAAAGTCTGAACAAATTCATCATTGAGATACTTCCCTTTTTCCAAACAATTTTATCACTGAAATAATTCTCCCCTCCCAAACAACGCCAAGCGAATCCACCAAATTCGTCATTAAAATAATTCTCTTCCCCCAACAAGTCCAAACAAATTCGTCATGGAAATGATGCTCTTCTTCCAAGCAAACCTCAACAAATTTGTCATTGAAATAATTCTCGTTTTCCTATCTAACCCGAACAAATTCATCACTGAAATAATTCTCTCGTCCTAAACAAACCCAAACAAATTCGTCATTGAAATAGTTCCATTTTTCCGAACAAACCCCAACAAATTTATCCCCGGAATAATTCGTTCTTCCCAGAAAAAACCAAACGAACGCAAACGAATTAATCAATGAAATAATTATATTCCCCCAAGCAAACCCTAACAGATTAGTCATTGAAATAATTATCTTCTTCCAAACAAACCCAAACAGAATTATACCTGAAATCATTTTCTCTTCCCAAACAAACAAACGAACCTAAACAACTTCGTCATTGGAGAGTGTCACTCTTTCCCCAAACAAATTCATCATTCAGATAATTCTTTTTTTCCAAACAAACCCGCCAAATTCGTCATTGAATTTCTCTTCCCCCGATATAACCCCAACAGATTCGTTATTGAAGTGATTCTCTGCTTCCAAACAAACCCAAACAAATTCGTCCTTGAAATAATTCTCTTTTCCAAACAGACCCAAATAAATGTATCACTGTGATACTTCTTCCCTCCCAAAAAAACTCACAAAATTCCCCATTGGAATAAAATGCTCTTCTCCCAAACAATCCCAAGCAGATTCCTCACTGAAATAATTCCTTTCTCCCAAACCAACTCAAGCAGATTTATCATTTGAATAATTCTCTTCATCGCAGCCACGAATTGTGAATCTTGGAAAAGCCACTGACGAGCGAAAGGGCACCACCGACTCGCATCTTTGCATTTTAAATGCTCGTCTAGATTATGCCCTTTTCGGGAGTCATCCCGCGATATACATGTATACCCGTTAACCCACCAACTTCCGGAGTCCCTCTGGGGGAATCAGGCGATTTCCGCCTATTCCCAAGTTTTCGCGGAGCTCGCGATCGAGGCCAGGTAGAGTTTCCAGACTTCGTTTAACGACGGGAGACAGAGAGAAAGAGAGAGAGAGAGAGAGAGAGAGAGAGAGAGAGAGAGATATCGTCTGTCCTATCGGTATAACATCTCTCCAGGGATAATGTGGGACGAGAACTCCCCGCACATACCGTAGTGCTTTTTACTCCTCCTTCTCTTTATCTTTCCCCAATCGATAACATGAAAAGAAAGCAGTAGGATATCGGTGACATATACACATTGAATTCAATGTTCATCTCGTCACGGCTCGGAAGGGGGGTATGATCTGGAAACCAACGAGAAGAAAATATTTTCTATGTAAGCGCAGCCTATCTCAAAGATATTTTTCCGGCGTTTAGTTTCACTCAGCTCGAGACTCGGTTAACAATGAATTGCATACTTAATTTTTATATTCCAGCGCTCCCTAGCCAAGTCCCCGTTGAGCTGACGCGACCGTCCGTCTTCCTTGACTCCTTTGGAGGCTCGTAAATCTCCGTAGGTAATTCTACACGAAGATCTCGATATAGTAAACATCAGTATTTCCATTTCCCCGTGGAGCAACCGAGGGAGTGTCTATTGTCGACTCGGCAAATCAGTGATGACTCCTTTGTGGTCACATCCGCTTTAATTTAATGCATGTGAAACGGTTCAGTTGCAACCCCCCCGAGGTCTCCACACACGCTCGTATAACGTACAGGGCTGTTCACAATGAATTCTAGGGGGTGTACAATTCGGGAGAATTCCAGCTGGAATATGGCTAATCTCCGTGAGATGAAATTCGTTATTGCCGGTCCCGAAGGATGCTTCGAGAAATGAAGAACCGAAGTCGAAGAATTCCAGGTTTCAAGATATTGCGATAGATAGATGCAACTGGCCAAGGGGGAATGCCCTCCAGGTCCAGTAATCTGCGCTCGTATTCTCCACAAAAGACTGCCGAAAAAACGCCACGTGAATCGGAAAGTACGGGAGGTCATTGGGGGTGCTTAGACGAAGGATCATGTTGATCTCTGAGGGAGCCTGTAGAAGGTAGAACGCGTGAACTAAGGTCTACGCGTTGTGTTGGTCGAGCAGTAAATTCGAGTTAAGGACGTCGGCTCGGTTCGGGTTCGGTTGTGGTATCGTCGTTCAAACCGTCTCTCGTCTTCCTACAGCTTGAAGCAATGCTCATGAGCCACTCTGGGCTACATTGTATCTCGCGTGCCATAACTGTCGCTCTGGGACTTCGTGGATGTTCTGGGAGCAGAGAGCGAGAGAGGGTGCTTGGAGAAGTTGGAGAGAGAGAGAGAGGAGAGCCTTCGAGAGAATGGGAGAGGTCGCATCGTTTGCAAGAGCAGCAGTTGGAGATGGCCCACGCAAGCACATAGACCGTCACACCACAAGGCCAAGTGGATTCGCGCGCCAACCATGCGTACCAGATAGAGGCCGTTATGTACTGTCAACCGCGTGCGCGAGCCCGCGTGACCAAACCCATACGGGCAAACACCAACACCTACATGAAGATCGAGACTCGATAGTGGTCCAGCGCTAGATACGTTGCTAGGAATTTGGTTGGTAGAGTACCCTTGGCCCCTTTCAACCCCTTCACTCACGTCCGACTGGTAACAGCAGGCCTATAGTCACGACATAGGGTGTACACAGTTCAGCAGAGCCTCCCTCACCGCAGCCTCAACCCTGTTTAGGTTTGTTCGCCCTCCCACGCTTCATCATTAACGCTCACTATGTTTGGGTTACTGAACCTCTCCGTTCCTCTCTTGCTCTCTCTGGCTCTCTCTCTCTCGCTCTCTCTCTCTCTCTCTCTCTCTCTCTCTCTCTCTCTCTCTCTCTCTGTATGTAGTCGCGTGTCCAGTGATCGCACGCTTAGTGAAATCTGAGAGCGAGGAAACCGTCCTGGCCATTCTGTCCGCTGGAATGACTCTATCTAATGCTGCCATCGTGTATCGTCCGGCGATCAAGATCCTCCAAGGTGTCGGAGGTGACCAAGAGATTAGCCACACACCGACAAATTATATTCTCCATCATGTTGCATCAAATTTCTCAACCCTAAACAGTGTCCTTATATTTCGTGAATTCCTGGCATTTGTTGCTTCAACGGGATTTCCGTGACCATCGATTCCATTGAAGGCCCAGCCTCCAAACTTTCGCGCGTAGCTTCACGGATTCTCGTTCGATGAAGTAGCAATCAAAGCCTGCTGGAATCAGCAGACATCAGGATCAATTTGCGAATTACATTGTCATCGGGTTTTTGGAAGATGGTGCGAAATGATTGTTCCATTGTTGTTAACTCACCATTACGTTCAGTGTCAACGCCAAAAGTCGTCAGATTTTCGATATCGCGATGACATCGTCGCGTCAATGCACGTAGGCGTGCACAGAAATCTGGCTGGCTCGAGTAAATGATCCTCACATCCTATTGTATCATCAGAGATGCAACGAGATCCGGCCTGTGATCGGGAAGTATCGGGCACCATTGTGCGTTCGACGCCGGAAGGGAAACTGCGCGGCTGATTAACGACTACGTCGTCATGTTGAAATTCGATCGCGAAATATTCCATCAAACCGTCATTGGATTTGTGTGTGAGTATTCAGCGACTAATTTGCCCGACGAAGAAACCGCTTCCATTGTCGACTCTTCCGTGTCTCGAGCGGCAAATATGCTTTTCACATTCAAGACCGTCTCTTTGAATCAAGTACACGCAGTCTGTAAATTATCAAACGATCCCGCAATCTTGCAAATTGTCGCATAAAGCGCGTAATCGATAGATACATTGCTGGCTCAAAAGTGCCCAATCGGTAATCCCAAAGTACGAAGTCAGGATGTGATTGTTCGGACGCAGGCAATCTGTTGATCGTCGACTGTGGTCTTCACGAGGGATGGAGCACGACGACGTTGCCGAAATTCGACGGTGAAGATCCGACGATACGTTTAAACTCGGAACAGGGTGTACTCGTGATAAACTTGATGTACGTGGGTGTTGGGATTGGCTCATTGGCGCCTGTAGTTCTGATGGATCGAATAGGTCGAAAGTGGACGCTGATGGTGGCAGCGTTGCCAAAAGTGTTGAGCTGGTTGGCTATGGGCTTGGCGAGTGACCGGGCGACCCTGTACTCGGCGAGATTGCTGGGCGGTGTTGGCTGCGGCATCACGTATTCGGTGATGCCTATGTACCTGGGTGAAATAAGCAGCAAGAGAACTAGAGGTCCGCTCGGCACGATGATAGCGGTTCTAGTAAACACCGGAATACTGTTGATCTACGCGATCGGTCTTTACGTGTCGCGTTACACGATGTCAATGATATCGCTCGCGATTCCGTTTGTGTTCGTACTGACGTTTGTCTGGCTTCCGGAAACGTCGGTCTTTCTCGCCCGCAAGAATCGGCTCAACAGAGCCGAGAGAACGCTCAAATGGTCACTGGGCAAGGACAACGTTGAAGCTGAGTTTGAGGAGATCAAGAGGATCGTCGCGACCGAGTATGAGAGTAGCGGTGAATCGAGCTTCCTAGGTTCGCTCAGGGAAGCCGCCAGACAGCCCGGCAATAGACGAGCTTTTGGCATTGCGATGATCGTCCTGAGCTCGCTGACGCTCACCGGCACTGCTCCCATTCTCGCCTATCAAGCCTACATATTCGAAGAGGCTGGCTTCACCATAGGAACGAACATCGGCATAGTCTTGTCCGGTTGTGTCATTCTGCTCGCCGGTATAATCTGCATCACAATCGTGCAGCGTGTCGGCAAACGGAAACTCTTACTTTGTTCTACTCCGTTCTGCGTTCTCAGTCTTGGAACTATCGCGACTTACTTCACCCTGGCGTCGAACGGTGTCGACGTTACCAACGCTAATTGGATCCCGGTTACCTTTGTCATCGTCTACCTGATTTCCTATGGACTGGCCCTCAATCCCTTGCCACTCGCATACGTGGGTGAAATCTTTGCTCTCGAGGTGAAAGTACTTGCTGCTATATGGTGCTCACTCTACTACGCCATCACCACCACGGGGACGGTGAAATTTTATCAGGTAATCCGCCCTTGAGTTGATCATTCACGTTCGAGGGAATTCGCCGAGTCGTTTCGGTCGGATAAAGAAAATTCCAAGCAAGAGGGAAGAGCCAATTGTTTAGTGTGCCATGTGCCGATTATAGTCGTAATCTCAAATCGAAGATGTACAGTTACAATGAACATCACTTGAGTGTCCTCCTTAGATTTCGTTGAAACTCGTGGATGTAATAAAGCATGGAAAACTATTAGACAGGTATATATTTTTACCTGCGAAAAAACGGTTTTGAAGGTGCAAACCAACCCTTAAAAAAGCGTGTCAAAGGGTGGTTTTTGCAGTTTTGCAGAAGTATTGAAAAAAAAAATTAAGTGGCGACACGTCTTACTTTGAAGGATCGTTTCCCCCCTCAAAAACGTTTTTCCGCGGAAAAAAAATACGTCTCTAATAGTTTTTAATGCTTCATCACATATATGAGTTGCAACGAAATCGAAGGCGGAAACTTAAGTGGCGTTCCTTGCTAGTCACTTTACTATCACAACGGACGTGATGACCAATTGCTGTGTCCATTATTATTTTCCTTCGTGTCACTGTCTCTCGTTTATTTTCATTGTATTGTTTTGTTCGTTTTCCTACGTGCAAGGTGATGGCGAATGCCTACGGTACTCATGTTCCATTCTGGGCCTTCACCCTGATAACGCTGATCCTCTGGATACTCATATATTTATACGTGCCCGAGACTGAGGGAAAGAGCTTGGAGGAGATACAGGATTCTTTGCACACGAGGATGAACGCCGGAAGTGATAAGGAAAAGGGAAAAAGTCATTCCTAGCCTCATTTATCATTCCAACGTTTTTCCCTAACCATTCTCTGCACACAACCTGTCTCAGCTTCACTCACTTTTTTCGTCTACCTCACATAATTATTGTACCATATTATTTATGCAATAAAACTGTCGTGATACTCGTGATCGCCTGTTGATCAATCCCATCCACCGAAAAAAATGAGCTGGGCGAAAACTTTCGGAGTTATACGCCGAATGATCATTCTCCTGATGTCAATTCAAATTGGGCCACTGATTGAAGCACGCACGGTCCATTCCTTTGAGCTGGCGGTTCAAATTAGCACCAACCGCGCTTGTCGAGTCTTTGATTACAGTGCAGCGATATGTGTACGTCTAAATCAAGATTGATAAAGCACGTTGGTTGCTATGCACCCACGAGTTGCACTTTGTGCATCAGCTGAAGCAGCGATCGCTCGGGCGTGCATTACCCCGATGAGAATATGGAGAAAGGGGGTTGGCACAGGCGGCGAGAGCAGAGGGACGAAGAGGGCCAAATGGTGATGTTACTCATGAAAATCTACCTACCTGCTGTACGTTCTGCGCTCCCTTCCAATATTCCGAATCTTCGGAGTACACGCCTGTCAGTTGTTTTGACACGATTGGATCTTTGACGAGGATGTCTCCCGCTATTGATGCACGTGCTGCATAGATGCCAATGAGTCATTGATATATTGAAAGTGAAATATAAATGTGAAAAAAGTATGTTTGTGATATATGGATAGTATTATTATGTTATAATGTTCTTTACTAAACGCTTTAGGGTTTCTACAGTGTTTTCGCGTTCACCCGACACCTGTCACTTCACTATTTCCTCCTCTCGAGAATATTTCTCAGCTGGTGTTTCCCAATGCGCAACTGTATCGCGTTTGCAGGAGGGCACGGGGCAACTGTGGAAAACCTAGGCGGTCATAGAACGGTATTGAAGGCAGATGATGATAACAGCAACTGATGTTTGTGAGAGATGTTCAACGCATACCATTAAGGGGAGGTGCCTGAGTAAACGGAGAGAAAAACAGGTAAACTTCGGGAATTTTTATCTCAAAAACTAATGTTTCTACTGGATCCGGGTTTTTTTGGAAAATATGTACATTGAGGTATGTTTGGGATTTTTTAAAAATAAATTCGTTGACTGGAAGCGATTCAAAAGCGATTATCTCGAAACATAGTTTTCAAAGCCGGTGCCAGATGCATCTCGAAAATGGCTTGTCCGATTTTGTTCAAATTTGGATACAATATTCTTCGATATTTTTTCTCGTTCGCCACGTAGGATTTTTTTGAAATTTTCATTTTTGACGGAATTGCAACCGTTTTATTTTAACATTCGTTTTTCGTTCGCAATTTCCGACGATTTTGGACTGCATACACATTGCATGAAAAAGCAATAGTTCAATCAAATGAAAAACTCCGACGTGGGGAACGGGAAAAGCTATCGAAGAATATTGTCTCCAAATTTTGACAAAATCAACGAATTTATTTTTAAAAAATCCTAAACATACCTCACTGTACATATTTTCCAATTTGAAAAACCAGGATCCAATCGAAACATTAGTTCTTTAGATAGAAATTCCCAAATTTTACTTGTTTTTCTCGCCGTTTATCATGGTACCTCTGCTTAAGAAAAGTCAATCATCGTATACAGAATGCGCTGCGTCTACCGATCCAAAATCTCAATTTCTATTAAAATCGTCAAATGTGCATGGAAACAAAGTTTTCCGCGTTTAGTCGGTGCAATTTTGGGATTTCGTCGGAAACTCCGTGGTATTTGTGGTCGCCGAATTTTTTTCCATTGGATAGACTATTGCACAGGTGTAACAGTCGAAATTGTTTTTTAACTATTCCGGCCACTTTTCTGGAATTGTCAAATTGTGACGTTTTAAACGGCCGTAGCATCGGTTTGATTTGAGCCACAAAGACTTTTTGGGGGGTTTCCGAGAAGGATTTTGACAGATTTAGAGGATGCTGTTGGATTCATCTCGATATCTCCATTAGTTTTCCCGGAAAGTCCACTAGAAAAATGGTCGAAAAAGAGGCAAAGGGTATGTACGGAAAAATTGGCATAAATCGATGGTCCGATTTTGAAATTCTGTCAAAAATCGAAAAATCATCGTAGCTCGACGACTTCAACAGCATTTTAAAGAGCAAACGATAACGAAGAGAATCAGCATGAAGTGGAGTTCCAAATCCAAATCGAAAAAAAATGATCGACGATTCTGTGAAGCGACTCATTTTTGGCCAAGATGCGGAAAATATTTGGATTTTAAATATTTTTTTAATATGATTATTTCCTTCTTTTTTATCCTTTAAGCACAAATGCACCATTAGATTTGCCCTAAACCCTTTATTTCCATGAGAAATCGTCGAAAATATATCCGAACAAGTTTTTTTTTGTTTTCCCGGCTTAATTTTGAGCTTTCGGCAACAACTCTAGGATATTCGATATCAGCAGACATTTTCCCGTTAGATAAATCCTTAAAATAATTAAAAAATCAAAAAAGAGTTTTTTCGACCTTTCGGCCACCTTCCCGGAATCATCAAAATCGCTAAATTCCAAACAGCCGTAGCATCGATCCTACTTCAGTGCCGGAGATTTGTTGGAGAGATTTTGGAACGGATTTTGACAGACTTAGAAAACAGCGTTGGATTAATCCCGATGTCTCCATTAGTTTTCCCGGAAAGTCCACTTGTCGAATGGCCGAAAAAGAGGCAAATGAAAAAATCGGCAAAAATCAATGGCCCGACTTTAAAATTCTGCCAAAAATCGAAAAATAATCGTAGCTCGATTACTCAACCCGCATTTTATAGAGTAAAAGATACAAAACAGAATGAGCACATGGTACAGTTCCTAATCCAAAGGGCAAAGCAATGACCGCCGATTGAACAAATAAACATATCTTTGCCTAATTTCGAAAAAAAATGCTTTAATAAACAACATGTACGACTCCCTAACCATATATTTTTACTTCCTGGATACGAATTTACCATTAATTCCCCCAAAACTCTCAATTTTTATCAAAAATCGCCAAATTTATATGGAAACCTGTTCCCATCTGCTTATTCCCACGGCGAATGCCTCGATACAACGATGACATTCGTAAAAAGGCCTAAAAAATGCCGCATATTTTCCGACGAAATTACGATTTCCGTGTATTTTTCTTCCCACTGATCCTTGAGACACAAGGAGCTGGGGATCCCCCAGGACGACTCAGGATTATCTGCCTCATCTGTACACTGAGGCCACAACTGTGAGCACAATTTTCCGTTTTTCCGCGTTCCTTCGTCACCGACGGGTTCGTCTTGCCCCCTGCCCCTTTCCCATGCACCGTACTTGCAAGATCTCTCGTCTACGGCGCCTAATGTATTGCGCGAAATATTTTACCAGCTATTTACGTGCCCCGTATCGAATGACGTTTTGTCGCCTTATCGCCGTCACCCGCGTGATCGGTTAATTGCCCTGCACAACAGGCCGGGAGCACTTTCCACGCAATCCTCGAATTCGTGCCCCGAGCGTATGACATTTTATGGCGGGAATTTTTTTTTTTATCGAAACGTCGCTTTATACGGGCTCGCCTGTATCGAAATATTTTTCCAACGCAGTTTGCTTTTTGTTCGGGTGCAGCAGCGGCAGCAGCTGTCTGCAGCAATGCGGTTGTTTTTTTTTCGCTGCTCTCACCGCGTTCTGACGTTTTCTATTTTTCACTGTTTTGTCAGTAATCTCTTACCGTCGACTGTTTCGCGATGTTGAAACTGCCACGGATGGAGCAATTTCATCGGTTGGCAAAAACGCGCGAGCGACC
>OX101793.1:24524116-24623490 GCA_944452715.1 Ophion slaviceki | reverse complement strand
GGTCGCTCCAATTCTGGCCTCGTTTTTTTGGCGTAAATATTGGGAATTTCGAAATTTTCTTTTAAAGACATATTCTTGAGGGTCTGTTCTTTTTAAAAAAATGACCAAAAAATCGATTTTTTTCAAATTTCAAGACTAGAATACTACCTCAAATTTCTCAAACTTTTACCCCACACCGTTACCACTCTTTCCGGTTTCCTAGAGCCCTTTTTCCGCATTCACGAGGGCACAGGGAAACTGGGAAAAACCTGTGCCTTGACAAGCGGCTATATTTTTACAGATTTTGAGTTTTCGGTCGTGCAAATCAGGAAAACTGCCTTCCGCTTGTCAGTATAGTTAGCGCGCGTGTAGTGCGCGGCGAAGCGGTCACCCATCCAGGTATCCGTCCACCTCTGTCGATCTAGTTGACGATATCAATATTAATAGCTGTAAATTTGCAAGAAAATCGCAACGAAGAAAATGCGAAAAATAATTTGAAGCTCCGGAAAAGACGCGGAAATGGGAAGAACGTGGACGTTGAAGAATCGAAGTCTTCGTACGTGAAGTCGTTGCAGAAATTGCGGCTGCCACGAGAGCGGTGCAATTGTAGAAATTCTCACGGAGAAAGTGGCATTCGCGACCGAAAATGGCGCCGAAAGTTCTAAGAGAGTTCGAAGACCAAGGGGAAAAGTCACTTCGTAGCCGTTTCAGGATCTAATTGGAACTCTCCGTCGTGATATACAGGGTTTCTCTTCTTGTTAGTTACGGGAAAAAAAAATTAATTTCCGCGACAATTAATAAAATGATAAATGAAAGAAAAACAAAATTCATCCGTATAGAATATTGAGAAAATCACGTATAAAAATAATTTAAAATAAACATAAAATAACAATAAGTGTCAAAATAATAAATGCACAGTATATTGAGAAAAATAAGTGTAAATATAATACATATAACAATAAAATAATAATAAGCAATAATAATAAATAAAAACATATATAAATATCAATTTCGGCGATAACCAATAAAACGACGGATAAAAAAAACCTTTTTGTGAACAAATGCACAGCATATTGAGAAAAATAAGTGTAAAGATAATAAATAATAAAAATAAAATCATAACAAGTAATAATAATAAATAATAATGTATGGAAAAACAAAAATTTCGGCGATAATCGATCAAATGATCAATAAAAAAATGCTTTTTATGAACAATTGCGCAGAATGTCGAGAAAAATGAGTGTAAATATAACACGTCATAAAAATAAAATGATAATAATACTAAAAAATTAATTCACGGAGAAATATCTATGTCGACGATAATCGATAAAATGATACATAAAAAATGTTTTTTTTTAAATTAACAAATGCACAGAATATTGAGAACAATTAGTGTAAAAATAATAAATAACAAAAATTAATTAATAATAATTGTAAAAATAATAAAAATAATAAATGCCCAAGATATTGAGAAAAACAAATATAAAAATGAAATAAAAAAGAATGAAATACAATTTAAATAATAAATGGAAGAAATTGCCCTTTACCGAGTGTCTTATCCATCGTCAGTCACCCTGTATACGACGTATACGATATAGTGTATGTTGGTATGGTTTCCGAAGAGTTTCGTGACTTTGCGACAAATGCCGCAACAGCGTCGGTCCTACTGCACCGTGTTCTCGATCCCACCCCCGCCACGAGATTCCCCCCGCCCCTCTTTACTTGCGAACGATACGGGAAAGCGGTTGCGGTGGTTGCTTCGAGGGACTTCTTCCTTCGCAGACGAATTTCTCTGATCTCAACGAGAAACGCTTCTTACCCTATATACAACGCGAAACCCAACGCCAGAGGGATAAAACTTTTCCAGACAATATTCCATTCGAAAACTTGGACAACTTTCCCCCCTTTTTATATATCGATGGGCTTCGCTCTTATACACAAGTGAATACGAACCTTCATAACAGGCTTTGGAAAATTATCATTGTTCTTTCAATTTCAAAATTTCATAATTCTCCCAAATTTTCATTCAGTTCTTATGCTCAATGTATTTCGTTCTTTCTTTCGTAAATTTCAATCGACGTATTAACGTTGATGTCAGGAGAATTAGTGTCCGCGGTTTTTCGAAATTCGCAAAGTTCGCTGGTTTTGAATCACTATTTAAATTTGATTAAATTCTCAACAGAGTGTTTTATATTTATTTGTATGAAATTCCGTCCGTTCAAATTTCCTTCAAAAATTCGCAAAGGTGGCTAAGATTCAATGAAATTTTAATTTTAATAAAATCGCCCACTGAATGTTTAAAAAATTATTTTTATGAAATTTCAATTAATATTATATGTTTTTTATATAAACATTATTTTTATAACAAATTTGTTTTTATATTAAATTGGTTTTCATATAAAAATTATATTGAATTTAAATCAAATGTGTAATTTGATTAAGCTTTCAAAAAGATATATATATTTTTTTATTTGTATAAAATTTTAGCTGTTCCAATTTCATTAAAAAAATTCCCAAAGGCCGCTGAGATTCAATCCAATTGCCCATTGAATATACATTTTCAAATATTTGTATGAAACTTTTGGTTTTCATATCAAATTCATGTTAAATTTTCATCAAATGT
Organism: Ophion slaviceki; assembly: GCA_944452715.1. Classification (NCBI taxonomy): domain Eukaryota; kingdom Metazoa; phylum Arthropoda; class Insecta; order Hymenoptera; family Ichneumonidae; genus Ophion; species Ophion slaviceki. The sequence goes on along the minus strand of OX101793.1, from coordinate 24,620,888 downwards.
AAAATTTGAGTACGTTCTCCGATGAATATATTTCTTTCATTTGTATGAAATTCCAATGGACATCGTAATCGCAAAAATGAGAATAATTCTCTCAGTTTTCCGTTTGAAAAGTCGCAAACCCGGGGAATTTTAATTAAATTTCGCTGCTGGTTAATTAGTACTTTTTTCATTTGCAAAACATTCCGCTTCACGTACGCAATCGAATGTTTCGGTTAGGGGGGGGGGAATTAGTTCACATAAACGCGTGTCTGCTGCGATAAGCACAATGCCCAGGGGAAAAATCGTCGGAAATAACTCTCTCATTTATTCACCATTGAAAATGATTTCTATGGTTTGGGAAATGCTCTGGATATTAATATCCCGTGTGTGTGCTCGCTCGAAGGCTTGATACGTATGCGCGCACCGCAGCTGGAAAACATTGCTTCGTTTGGCCAGCTTTGTGTGCCAATATGCCAATGTGTGACGAGCTTTTCCGATGGTTTGAATTCCCGTCGGACGAGTGTCACGATGAAATACACGAAGGAGATATACGCTGAGCACGACTCGTGGCAGGACTCTGCAAGCTCGAACTTTCGGTAACTCGCAATGTTGAAACGGGCCAGAGTTCCAAACAGTCGGTGTGCGTGCGCCCGAGCCCTGTGCCCAATGGCTCTGCGTCGTCAATAGAGCAGCACACCAATAATACGCACGCCCACGCACACACACATAAACACACGAGCGAGTGAGAGAGAAAGCTCGATGTTGAAAAGCCGGAAAAGTTATTTGCCCAACTAACCGGAAATACTCTCGCAAAAACTAAAGCATTTTTTATCGCTGAAAAAAAAAACAACTTTTTCGCATCGTTCGAAATAATTGAACACCCGCTGAACTACAGCGTTACATCCGCGTAACGTTCCGAGCCCGGCTGCTTTCATCTCGATGCGGTACAGCCAGGGTTGCGAAATTTGCAATGAAAAAGTAATGCGTTATTCATTACTTTTTCAATGGGCAATGAAAAAATATTTCATTACCCATTACGTTACATTCGGTAATGTGAAAAAATTACATTGTATTTTGTAATGTAAACAATTTCCGTTACTCATTACATTGGATTTTGTAATGTAAAAAATGTCTGTTACTCTTTACATTACATTTTGTAATGTGAAACATTTTCATTACAAAATGCAATGTAGTGTGTAATGACAAAAAATGTCATTACGTATTACATCGTAATCGGTAATGGCCATTTTTTTCATTACAAAGTGTAATGTAGTGAGTAATGGAAATTTGTTCTATTACAAAATTGAATATAATGAGTAATGGAATTTTTTTACCTTACAAAATATAAGGTAGTGAGTAATGGAATTTGTTCACATTACTAATGTAACGTAAAAAATCTCCATTACTCACCACAAGGTAATCTGGATTATTATTCGTTTCCCATTGGATCAGATCGACCCAGTGCAAAAACAGCTGCCCCTAATGGGAAACGAATAATAATCCTCATTACATTGTAATGAGTAATGGAGATTTTTTACATTGCATTGCATTAGTAATGTGAAAAAACTCCATTACTCATTACCTTATATTTTGTAATGTGAAAAAATTCCATTGCTCATTACATTACATTTTGTAATGTAAAATATTTCCATTACTCATTACATTGGACTTTGTATTGTAAAAAAATTCCATTCTTCATTACATTGGACTGTGTAATGTAAAAAATTTCCATTACCCATTACATTGTAATGGGTAATGAAAATACTTCACATTAGAAAATGTAATGTAATGAGGATTGGAAATTTTTTACATTACAAATTTCAATGTAATGAGTAATCAAAATTGTTTACAATAGAAAATTCAATGTAATGAGTAATGGCAACTGTTTGCATTACAAAATGTAATGTAATGAGTAATGGACATTTTTTACATTGGTGAATGTAATGTAATGGGTAATGAATTTTTTTTTTCATTACAAAATGTGAAGTAATGCGTAATGAAAGCCCCAATGCATTACAAAAAGTAATGCATTATTTGTAACCCTGGGTACAGCAAATGCCTATGGGCTTCGAACGGATTTTCCGAATGTTCGATCGAAAAATTTACAGATCACGGCTGAGGGGAATGCTCGTTTTTGGTAGCTTAAAAAATATGCTGCTTTGAGCTTTTTTTCGAACTCTCTTAATTTTTTTACTCCCTCGGTTACATCGAACACGGATGTTTTTTTGTTGCGTTTTTCCTACCCTCATACACATGTCACTTTTCAGGAAACCACAATGCGAATTTTTTTCCGGGTCTCGACTCTACCGGGATTTATTTATAATTTTTTCACAACAAAAACACATGTTTTCACGAGGTCCCTCAGCTTTTTATGAAGTACAGTGCGACCTCTATTATCTGCACAGTCCAGCATGCTTCGAGCCTCGCGCTAGGGCCCTGGCGCTTCTCCCACCAAGCGCTACACCGGTTCAGCGCATAGTGGGGGAGGGGGGGTTCTGTTGCATCCGCGGAGGTCCCGATAATAGAGGTCACAGTGCAGTGCAGTTTTAAACAAATGCGGGACTCAAAATGGTTATACCTACAGGAAAAGAAAAGGAATAAAAAAATGTAAGAAATAATATAGTGCAAGAAAAAAAAGTATTTCTACAAATTTAGTATTCCATCTGTTTGCGGTCGAAAAACCGCAACGAGTGCATCCATACTTTTCGCCAGCAGTGTGCCCGGCCAAAATCATTGATCGACCCTGGATTTAACTTCGCAGACTCCCGATCCGCCGTTTGCCATTCACATGCCTGTATTTTACGTTGTTAACAGCTCGACTTTGTGTCTCCCAACTTTGTCTGAACTTTTGCGCAACTGCGCCCGATGTTAAGGTAAAACCCTAACGAGAACTCTTGAGCGAGGCATTTCGAAAATTCGCCATTGGTTGTAAACTTGGCACTCACGCTCGCGAACAACTATAATAAAGTCGCGTGCGGAATTTCTCAAAATTAGTAAACTAAAGAGTCCCGTAACCATCGTCCCAAAATTTAGTGGATGCATTATTGGTGGAGTTGGAGTCGCGAGAGCAGGTGGGAGAGAAACTTCGAGCGTCTACAAAGCTCGAGAAAGTTGATACACCTCGCGTCCACAGTGGAAACAGAATCCATGAAGGGCCAAGGTTCATATACATATACATATACACACACATTCATATCTATATATACACACATATATATATACACACATATATATAATATGCGTATGTGTGTACATCGATGTATGTAGTATTGTCGTGCAAAGCAAGCCAGGCCCGTAAACAGTTCGTTAGACCAGCGAGGGCCACAATTAACGTGGTAACTTCGGGTAAAAGTCCAATTGGCTCGAGAAGCTCTAGCTCAAGCTCACCCACCTCGGGTACGCTATGCTGGTATGAGAAATCGGGGATGTGTTGTACTACCTGGCATTTCAGTTAAACGATACCCGGCATAAGATACGACCTCGACCGAACGAACTCAACGAAACACCATAAAGCACGAACATTCTGATATTTCATACTCTTTAAACTACTAACCGTTCGTTCTGCATTCAAATGAGGTTCAAAATTCATTTTAATTCGAAATAACTCCGCAATTATCGACGTCACAAACAATGTTCCAGACAAAAGTTGTACGGTGTGAAGGGGGCCATCAAATGCGACCAATTTTTTTCATTTCGGTTGGGGCGCTGACGCACAGTGAAGGTCACCTCCACTTTTTTAAATGGAATGGTACATTTTTTTCAACCATCTTGTGGAGCACAGCAAGCCGCATAAAAAACATTAGAGGGTCAAAGTCGTTCAAGGTCATTCAAGGTCAGTATCGATGATACAAATCTGACGATCTCGAATCACTGCCGAATATTTGGTAGTGATCGGAGATATTTAGGTTTATATCTCATTTTGATAGGTGACCTTGAACGACCTTGAAGGACCTTGACGCCCTAATGTTTTTTATGCGGCTTGAGGTGGTCTATAAGGTAGTTGAAAAAAATTTACCATTCCATTTGAAAAAGTGGAGGTGACCTTCACTGTGCGTCAGCGTCTTCATCGAAATAAAAAAAAATTGGTCGCATTTGATGGCCCCCTTCACACTGTACAACTTTTGTCTGGAACAATTTTTTGTGACGTCGATAATTACCGAGTTATTTCGGGTGGCGGAGATAAGAGGGACACCCTGTATATGTAGGTTTACACCGGGTGAAGCAACAACTATTGGCGGTAGATATACTTTCCAACGTATCAGACTTAGGAGAAAAATTTTCGTACAAAAGTTGCATAGTTCGAAGGGGGTCATGGTGGCTATGAGGTTCATCCAGGTGGAGGCACTTCGGAAATTTCTAGGTAACCTCCATTCTTTTAAAATGGGAGTACTATTTTTTTTAAGTTTTTGATCTAGGAACTCAAAACTAGCTCACACACCAAATTTCGAGATGATCGATCAAGATTTAGGATGAAAAATCGATTGAAACAAAAAAAATATTTAATTTCGCGTACATGTGTAACGCGATGGTGGATGACGATCCGGGTAACGCTCAGAAAACAAAATTGCCGCTTGCATTGCATTGGTTTGACATTCTCCGTAAATTAAGATTATGTCAACTTGCTCTTGATAAGCAAACGTTTGGCGGAAAATTTAATTCTGTGCTGACAGAAGGAAATTCTATCGTGGTAGTTTTCATTGAAGGGAACATACATTCATTATGGAAATCACAAACTCCTCACTGCTTTCCAGAACAAGTTGATGAGATTCCCTTAGTTGCGAGCAATGTAAACAGAGACGTATGGCTTACCTGGATTTTGCTTAGTATTAAACTACTGAAAGTTCAATTAGAGCATCTTCGTTAATACAGACTGACGTGGTTAATAAGACAATATAATCAATGCGAATCAGATTGCAAGCGTGCATTGAAAGTGATGGCCATTACTTTGAGCAGCTTTTATAGGACCGTTTGCCCCGCTTTTTTAATCAATTTTAGGCTAAAATATTGAAATTTCTTTTTTAACGATTTTTTATACTAAATCTTGATCAATCATTTTGAAATTTGGTGCGTGAACTTCTTTTTAGTTCCGTGATAATATTCTGAAAGAAAAAATAGTCGTCCCATGTAAAATAATGAAGGTAACGTTGGAATCTCCGAAGCATGTCCACCTAGATGAACCTCGTAGCCACCACTCGATGACCTTCTTTGAACTATGCAACTTTTGTAGGGAACGTTTTCTCATAAGTCTCGTAGGTTAGAAAGTATTTTTACTGGTAATAGTTGTTCCCTCACCTGGTAACTAGGCCATGAACCAGAAATTTCACATCTCGAATCTAAAAACGAGCAGTAGTTGTCGTTTTTCAAGTAGCATTTCATTAGGTCTGGAATATTGCATTTTGGTTCTAAAGTAAGTCGTGAACCAGAAATTTCTCACCTCAAATCTAAAAATAAGTGGTGATTGTCGTTTTTCAAGTAGCATTTCATTGGGTCTAGAAATTTGCATTTTGGTGCTAAACTAAGTCATGAAACAGAAATTTCATATCTCGAATCTGAAAATAAGTAGTAGTTGTCATTTTTCAAATAGCATTCCATAGAGTCTAGAAATTTGCATTTTGGTCCTAAACTAGGTCGTGAACCAGAAATTTCACATCTCGAATCTAAAAACGAGTAGTAGTTGTCGTTTCTCAAGTAGCATTTCATTAGGTCTGGAATATTGCATTTTGGTTCTAAAGTAAGTCGTGAACCAGCAATTTCTCACCTCAAATCTTAAAATAAGTGGTGATTGTCGTTTTTCAAGTAGCATTTCATTGGGTCTAGAAATTTGCATTTTGGTGTTAAACTAAGTCATGAAACAGAAATTTCATATCTCGAATCTGAAAATAAGTAGTAGTTGTCATTTTTCAAGTAGCATTCCATAGAGTCTAGAAATTTGCATTTTGGTTCTAAACTAGGTCGTGAACCAGAAATTTCACATGTCAAATCTAAAAATAAGTGGTGGTTTTCGTTTTTCAAGCAGCATTTATTAGGTCTAAAAATCAGCATTTTGGTCCTAAGCTAAATCATGAACCAGCAATTTCACACATCGAATCTAAAAATAAGTAGTGATTTACGTTTGTCGAGTAGCATTTCATTGGGAATAGAAATTGACGTTTTGGTCCTACACTAGGTTATGAACCAGAAATGTCACATCTCCAATCTAAAAATAAGTAGTGTTTGTCGTTTTTCAAGTAGCATTTCATTGGGTCTAGAAATTTGCATTTCGGTCCTAAGCTAAATCATGAACCAGAAATTGCACATCTCGAATCTAAAAATAAGTGGTGGTTGTCGTTTTTCAAGTAGCATTTTATTGGGTCTAGAAATTTCATTAGGTCTACAAATTTGCATTTTGGTCCTAAGCTAAATCATGAACCAGAAATTGCACATCTCGAATCTAAAAATAAGTAGTAGATGTCGTTTTTCAAGAAGCATTTCATTGGGACTATGAATGTGCGTTTGGTCCTAAACAAAGTTATGAACCAGCAATTTCACACCTCGAATCTAAAAATAAGTGGTGGTTTCCGTATTTCAAGTAGCATTTCATTGGGAATAGAAATTGACATTTTGGTCCTAAGCTAGATCATGAACCAGTAATTTCACATCTCCAATCAAAATAGAAGTAGTAGTTGTCGTTTCCAAGTAGCATTTTATTAGGTCTATTAATTTGCATTTTGGTCCTAGACCAGGTCATGAACCACAAATCTCACATCTCCGATCGAAAAATAAGTAGTGGTTGCCGTTCTTCAACCAGCACTTCATTGGATCTAGAAACTTACATTTTGGTCCTGAAAGTTCGATCCCGAAATACTGTAAATGTGGAAGCATGTGCATGATGAGTGGCTAAAAATCTGACACTCGAAAACGTCTATAAATATCAATTGTGAATTTCCAATTCTCCATTTCAACAAAACCAATGACGTCATGACCTTGGACTGACATTGACACTAGAAAATTAATTAAAAAATGGGATTACATCCGACGAGATCAAGTGATTTTGTCATCGACTGGGGATATTAAAAAAAAATACTCGCATACGAGGGTGCGAGCTTTTGGCCAAGAGAATTGTTCTTTTTGTTATTTCTCGTAGCTCGGGACAATTATTTCATGAATATTTATCGCGCAGGTGGAGCAACAAGTACGTCGTGCTGGACTGTCCAACCGAAATGGCGAAGGACATCGTTGTCAGTCACGTGAGGGACGTCGCACTCGGGAAGCGAACGTATCACTATCTCCTAAGTGGATTGGTGAGTTGAAAAATTGCACTTTAATCCGAACAATTTTTGAAACAGCTTTCCCCGAGCTTCCGGCGAGAGAAGTGCAGCTCTTTCCACATGTTAACGAATTATACCCTCGGAGATTGAATTTCTTCCGGGTGAAATTCAAGCGAGTTCCGTTTTAACTTGAACCGGAAGTGTTTGGACGTGGGTACTCGGCACGCATTGCGCACTTCTGATTAGATCCTGCGAGCTACGGGCTCTCCGCACTTTTAAACGCTTTAACAAAATTAAATCACCGGCTGGAGACAGCATGTGAGAGGAACGAGACTGGCAGAGAGAGAGAGAGAGAGAGAGAGAGAGAGAGAGAGAGAGAGAGAGAGAGAGAGAGAGAGAGAGAGAGAGAGAGAGAGAGAGAGAGAGTAGGCCGGGGGTAATGCAAACATCGTTAATACTTTGTTCAATTCACTTTCGAAACTTTACAGTCTCTCCCGCTCGCGACGTACGCACACCAACCTAAAAACCTTTTTGCTCAAGCACACGTTTCGCTCGAATTCAATTATAAGCTGAATCAATTATGCCAGAAATTCGGCATAAAATCGATTTTTTTCCTTCTACTGAATAATTATCAGAAATAATGTCTATGAACACAACAAAAAAAGAAATCAGCAGCAATTGACGCGCGATCCATCGTGCGAGCCAATACTCGGATGGGTGATCGCTCAGCCGTGCGATCAGCCGTTTTACGGAATTCCCTAAGACAACGCAAACGGAACACGGTGAAAATAGCGCCCCCTGTATCGGCAGAGGTTTTTCACAGTTTCCCTGTGCCCTCGTGCGAACGCCAAGTGCATTGGAAAAAATAAACGTCAAACAACGTTTTGAAAACAAGCTTTTATTTAAAAGATATTGTACTGAAAAGTAACAAATAATGTTGAGTAAAATGGAAAATAAAAACTTAACTTTCGAATTTCGAAAAATATGAAAATCTAACAACATGGCGGAGCTATGAAAAAAAGTCTGTTTTCTTGCCTATAAAATGGTCGTTTTTTCCAATGCCAAATCGTCAATTTCATCCAATCGAAAAAATCCCACGTTATTGTAGAGTAAATATATTCAAGAGTACTCAGTTCAAATTTCAAGTCAATCGAATAATTGCTCTTTGAGTTACAATGTCAGCAAATTTGAAAAATCGAATTTCGAGAAAATCGCGTTTAAAGATTGAACATCGATTTTTGCAAGATAAAATGATATTGATATAAATGATATAAATGATAATGATATTTTTGAAAGTATAAACTGTCGTAAAAGGCAAAAAAAATCGATTTTTCGAAAGTGTCACACTGGTGTAGCTCCTTAAGGTTGCATTGCCCACCTCCCACGTCCATCATCAGACCAGTCCCGTGGTACAATATTATTGCATTGTCACCGAAGTTACATAGGTATGCGAAATTTCAGCTCAATCGGACGCCAGCAAGTGCTTGAAAAATGGATTACAAATTTTGAACCGGAAAGACAGACATACGAACTAAGCACAATTTTTTTGATAGGTTTATATTATGGATATTGATATGAAAGTCGTTACGCTTAATAAATACACTTTAGAAATACATTAAAAAAATGTTTTTTATGTATTTATGAAACCCAAGCAACCTTAAACGCGTTTTTCGACGGCTTGTTGCTAAAATCTTCGAAACTACTGAACCGATCCTTATGAAATTTTAACCACATATTCTTTACAACTATAGCTTTAGCGCATATCAAGGATTTTTTAAAATTTTGATATTTACTATTTTTTTGCCAAAAACGGTGAAAAATAAACGTTTTTTTTTGTTTTTTCGAAAAATGTCCGCCATTTTTTTATTTTTGCATATATCAAAAATCGTATCATATACGCTATAGCCATTAACATACTGAATCTAAAACCGTTTGATTTTTTGGTTCGGATGATTCATCTCCGAGATTTCATCAACAGCGCAGACCTACGATTTTTTTGTCTATCAATTTCGTCTATAGATAGTAACTTAAATATTTTTTTTAATGTATTTATTAAGTGTAACAATTTTCATATCAATATCTATAATATAGACCTATCGAAAAAATTCATGAAAGTAGCCTTTTTTTAGCGTCTAAAGTGAGAAGACCCCTTAAATAATAGCTTGTAAAAAGTGGATTTGAACAACACTCCCGTTCTCTCGGCTAATTTCTCCAAGGAACTCAAAATAGTGAGGCGACGAACGTGGAAACCCAAACGAACCTTTTTTCAAAATATAAATATAAAAAAAGCAATGACAGGCGATGGAAAAATCGCGGCGGGACGGTGAATCCTCGAATCGAATTTGCCGTAGTTTCACGCGGTAGAAAAACTATTGGCGTCGAGGGAAAAAAAAATTGGACACGCATCGGGACGTTGATATATAGACGGTAATGGTATACAGCGAAACTCAATTGGATTAGGGTGATTGAATCGTGCTCCGAACGATGGCAAATACAGTCGCAATGCCCGTGATGAAATAATTTCGTTTCTCCGGATACGGACGAGTTGCGATTAAACGAAATCGCATTAGTTCGGCAAACAAGAAATCACGGGATAAGGCATGCGAGAGGACGAAACGACGAGATGAGACGGATAGACGGGTACGCGGGATGTGAGACCGATGACAGGGAAAAAAGGCTGATGAGCGAACGAATATCAAAAACGCGAATAAAACGAGATTGATAACGAGTTAACAAGACGCGCACAGGTATATCCTGGAGCTTTGGAATAAATCTGATCGGGGCTATGGTGAATGTCGAATTTTTCTGAATCGTGGTTGCTCGCCAAACATTTAACGGAGACTTTGTCCTTGGAGTGCCATATTTCAAGTGTTTACATTTAATTTTTTTAAAAGGAAACGAGTAAAGCTTTTTGAGTGCGGTTTTTTTCTTGCTTTTATTCATAATATACAGAAGGTTAAAAAAATTTTTTTTGAAAAAAAAAAACCAAAATGGCGGCCGTTGCAGCTCCGCGAAAACAGGTCCTCAAATCGCGGGAGGTAAACGGCTGACATCACTGCCCCCTCTTTGTTGATCTGAAACACAAATTCAAAGCATATTATCAATCTATGACCCTTTGGTCATGGAATGACGGATGGGTTTTTCGTTTAGTACAAATTTCGGAAAATGGCGGCAATTAAAAAAAAATCGAATTTTCGCGTTTTTTTTCGCATAAAAAGATAAATAATAAATGCAAAAATGTATCTATCGAAAAAACGATCCGTCATTCCGTGAAGACATATTTTCTGAGTATGCTCTCCAAATTTCAGGTCGATATGTTAATTACAGCGGTCAGGAGAATGTCAGCCATTTTTAAAAACGTGTTTTCGAGAAAAACGCGTTTAAAGTTTTGTAATGTGTTTACACAAATGTGTTTATAATTACCGCTAATCGGCAATGCCTGGTCCATAGAGGCATCCCTCCTCTTCTTCTAGCTGCTCATGTTGAGCTCAAATTGATTTTTTGAAAATTTCAAGGACAAAGTCTCCTTTAAGGCATCATCACAGTGTAACAGGTCGAAAAATAGCTGATTTACGCAATTTTTTTTCTTTGGTTAAAACACGCTGATGACGTGGCGAACGAGAAAAACTATCGAAGAATATTGTATCCAAATGTGGACAAAATCGGACAAGCCGTTTTCGAGATACATCTGGCAACGACTTTGAAAACTATGTTTCGAGATAATCGCGTTTGAATCGTTTCCGGTCAACGAATTTAGTTTTAAAAATTCCTAAACGCCCCTCAATGTACATTTTTTCCAATAAAAAATACCCGGATACAATTAAAAGATTAGTTTTTGAGATAAAAATTCTCGAAGTTTGCGTGTTTTTCTCGCCGTTTACTCAGGTACCTCCCCTTGAAAAAAGATCACGAAAATGAGTCATGATTTGACAAATCAGAATGGAACAACTGATTTGACAATATATCCAAATCGTCGCTGCTGCATGTGAAAAGGAAGTAAACAAATCCCTAGGATCTTTCCAGTTTCTATGGCGGATATTATAGTAAATATACTGCACAAGTATCACACGTATCCTCTTTCCTTGGTGTGTAATCAGATAATGGACGACCGTTGGGAGAGCGAAGTGATCGAGTACGGGGCCATCAACATCACCGGTTTTCGCATCGTTGACGCCACTCGACGTCACGTCAAAGAGTTTCTCGAGGGTTGGCGCCATCTCGATACACAAAATTGGCCGGGAGCAGGACGTGACTCCATTTCCGTACGTACATCATGATACAAAATCGCACTCGACCAGGCGAAACCACTTTACGAAACATTTACCCCTCGACATTCTTACGTCTGGTGAAATTTCTTCTAATTTTATCTCCTGCGAAGAAGAAAAGAGCTCGGGCAACAAAAAAAACGTCTCAAAAACAAGCCAAATTATTCGTTTCCAATTAAAACAAATAATGAAAATTGACACGATTTATTAGCCTCAAATTAACGGGGTCTAGTGTGAAGGCCGTTTTTAATGCTTCTTTGGGAATTTTTTTTTTTGACAAACCACTAAAATACAATAATTTATAAATTGTATATCATTTTTATTAACATTTAAACAAATTTTGTGAATTTTTTGAAGTCATTATGTAGAATATAGTCGGAGATACACCGCCCAACAGGAGCACACATATAAAAAGAGGTGCTCCACTTCTGTCATGATTCCAGCCATTCTGCTTATCTGAAATAAAAAAACCAAACGCAATTTTAATCGCGAGACTTGAGGCTCTACATGGAACTAAAATAAAGTTACATTTCCAAAAAATAATTTTTTTTACGCTTTAGAAAAAAAATTCAATTTTTCGTGTTTTTTTGGGGTCTATATAGCTGATAAAAAGAAATCTAACGAAGTAATCTTAATTATTTTAGTTCAACTTGTAGTTATATATGTACTAAAGACGCGGTATAAATTTGAGCAGAATCAATCAAATAGTTTTTGAGATATCATAGCCGCAGGTTGAAAAAATCATGCTTTGAGAAAAACGCGTTTGAAAGTTGTATATAATTAATAATAAAAAAAATGTCTCACCATCAATTTGCTATGCCTGGACCATAGAGTACACCTTCGTCTTCTTCAAAGAAGTCACGCAAGGCCGTTTTCTGTTCTTTTGATCTGACACACTAGACGACCCCCTTAATAATTATCCGTAACAATTATCTTTTGTATTGATTCGAAAATGGCTCACGTATTTTTTATCGTTAGTAAAACATTATTTTTTGTCCCGAATTCTTTAATTACTAATTTCGTTTGCGTTTTAAGGGGGGAGGTAACTTTAGACGAACAACAAATTACTGATTTTCATGATTTTGTTTCAAAAGGGAAGATTTTTCCACCATTTTTTAGAGTTAGCGAATGTTTTATGACCACTTTTGGCTGTTACATGGTTTTATTTTATTTTTTATTAATATTTACAAATGGCGGAGGTATGGCACGGTCTTCTAAACGGCTTGCGTAATCTGAAAAAAAAATCAATGAATATTTTCATTTAATCAGCACTCATACGCAGAATATGAACCAAGAAAAATTGAGATATGTTTAAAATCGATTAAATGGTACACTTTGAAATAAAAAGATTGAATTTTCCGGAAAAAATGACTACATTTTGCCATAAAAAATACTTTTTTCATTTTCAAAAACATTTGGGGCAATTTTTTGGAAAACAAAGCTGAAAAATTAATACCAACTTTTACCAGAATCGGTCGATTAGTTTTTTAGCTATACTTCACGCCTGTTTTGAAAGACACCGAACGACGTGAAATTTCATTGGGAATAATCAATAGAATAAAGAGTTAAGCTAAGGTTAGTTTATAAATGTTGTAAATACCCTTGCCATGCCATGAGTGAGCGAGACATATAGTGACGCCACGCAGTGAGACGGAGATGCGTCGTTTAAATGAGTGCGAATGAAACAGATACAGACGCCATACCAAGCAAATGGCTACGCTACCAGTCTGACACCAGTTAGCATGGCAAACATGTCCACTATCCATCTCTCTCATCATTTTGCCGTAAAATTAAGAACCTACCAAGAGCTTGTGCGAATAAAAAACATTTTAACTGAGTAAAATGGGTTAGCAAAAATCGGGTTACTTGAGGTTTTAATTTTTTTACTCGTTTTTTTTTAGTATGAAACTAACAAGTATTGTACCATTTTACAATCCTGATTAAATGCGCCAACTTTTAATGGCACTTGCCAAGGCACTCTAGTACTTTTTTTTAAAAGGAGGGCCTTTCTAAGTCGACAAATTTTGAAAATTTTAAATTCATAGTTTTACAAATAGTCTTAATTCTAGGAAACTTGGGGCAATTATGTCATTATTTTTTACTGTGATTCTAGAAATGTTATTTAGGGTTACGGTTCCAAAGTTTACATAAACGAAAATAATAAAAATTAACCACAATAACCGAAAAATGGTTACATTTTGACCAAATTTCTAGGTTTTTCTTAAATGCCCATAATTTTCAAACTGCATGGGATAGATTTTTTTCTGATTTTTCTCATGATGGTTACAATCAATCCTGTCACCCCGTTTCGGCTTGACGTTGAGTTCTGGGACACCCTGTATATAAGGGGCACATGATACCATTGCCTACATCTTCAGGATCAGCACTGTAGATATGCAATAAAAGATGTTGAAATTGTTATAATCTCAGTTAATGTTCATCAAACTGATTTTTATCAACAGAACTTATATCCAGACAATCAAAATTTGTACGTAACATCTATAATAAAATCTGCTTAGTCAAAAACACGTACGTATCTAATAAATTCGACATATTTTTATTTATAATTTCACGAAATGTTCTGTTCCTGTTAAATAATCGTAAATCTTTTAGGTATCAATATATCGTGAAGGTAATCAAGTATTTTCTTTTCATCTTCAATTAATGATCTTTCTCAAAGTTACCTATCTCTTTTTCATCGACTTTTCAATGTTGAACTTTCTCGATGAGTTCGGAAACTCAATGCTAATCGTTATCTTCGATGATGATTTTAGCTTTGGAGCAGGCAGTTTCTTCACAACTTGATATTTAACGATTGCACTAATATCATCTTGAATAGGCCACTTGAAACGTTTTCTGAGAGAAATTCTGAGAGAAAAGAAAAACAATAACTAAGGGACACTTGATCGGGGGGATCAATTCTCCCATAAGAACGTGTACCAAGTATCCCCTAACTAGGTTGCGGTAAAAAAGTTATATTTTGAAAAAGTCTATCTAAATCCAAGTGTTTTTCTGTGCAAAACTGTAAACTACATCTATAATCACTTGTATTAAAGATTTAAATACCTAGAACAACTTTTTCAAATAACAGTATAATTATAAGTAACACTTACGAAAAGTATTTATCTGCCGCACTAAACACGAAGCCGTCCGCCATTTGCAAAGCTGTCAAGTCTGACAGACGGCACTACTTTAGAAAGTTTGCGGGTACCATAGACACGTAGTGTTGCCAGTGAAAAGCAATGCAATGCGCATAGAAGCTTTGTAAACGACGTGTACCAAGTCTCCCATAAGAATTACTCTCATGTACTTATCACTTACTATTATTCAATACTCAATATAAATGTACTCATACGCCATATATAAATAAGTCATACATAATACATACGTCATGCATAAATCTACTCAATTAGTCATTACTTACCATTATTCAATCCTCAATAATGTAACTAAATAAATGTACTCAATAAATGTACTCAATAAATGTACTCATACGCAGAATATGAATCAAGAAAAAGTGAGAAATGGTAGGCTTTGAAACGAAAACATTGAATTTTTCGAAAAAAATGGCTACAATTTGCATTAAAAAATATGTTTTATTTATTTTCAAAAACATTTGGGGTCATGGCTCAGATAATAAGGTCAGAAAGATTTTTACCAAATTTCATCAGAATCGGTCGACTAGTTTTTAGCTATACGTCACACCAGTTTAGAAAATGCAGTTTAGAAGACCGTGCTATAAAATCGTCTTTTTTAAGATTAATAATTTCAAAAAATACCATGCAACAGCCAAAAGTAGTAACAAAACATGCCCTAAGTCTCAAAAATGGTGAAGAAATCGTTGCTTAAAAAAAATCATGAAAATTAGCAAATTTCTTTTCTCGTCTAAAGGTATCTCCTTCCTTGTTAAGGAGTCTTCTCACTTTAGACGCGAAAAAAGGCCATTTATATCATTTTTTGAATAGGTTTTTACTATGGATATTGCTGTAAAAATGTTCACACTTAGTAAATACACTTTCGAAATAAATTTGAAAAAAATGTTATGTATTTATGTAACCATACAAACTTTAGACGCGTTTTTTTTCGAAAAAACGTTTTTCGACGGCTTGTTGATAAAATGTTTGAAACTACTGAACCGATCCTTATGAAATTTTAACCACATATTATTTACCACTATAGCTATAGCGCACATCAAGGATTTTTTTAATTTTCACATTTACTATTTTTTTGCCAAAAACGGTGAAAAAAACACGTTTTTTTTATGTCCGCCATTTTGTTAATTTTGCATATATCAAAAATCGTATGATATGCGCTATAGCCATTAACATACTGAATCTAAAACCGTTTGATTTATTTGTTTCGGATTAAATAAATAAATAATTTAAAAAAGGGGTTTCGAAAGTGTATTTATTAACACTTTATTAACACTTTTATATCAATATATATAATATAAACCTATCAAAAAAATTCATGAAAATAGTATTTTTCATCGTCTAAAGTGAGAAGTCCCCTCAATATTTTCATTACCAAATTTCTCACTGACAGATAAAATAAAAATCGTCCAAAAATTGAAACTCCATTGAGGAAGCTAATTCAATTGTTTCCACGTCAGGCGCAAGCTGCACTCATGTACGACGCGGTGCTGGTGCTGATCGAAGCCTTCAACAAGTTCCTGAAGAAGAAAATAGGCGGCAACAATCCGAAGAGAACCGGAACACCGGGGAACAGCCAACCGACCAACACGTCGCGTCCTCTCGACTGCAACACGAGCAACCAGAGCAACGGATGGGTCACTCCCTGGGAGCACGGAGACAAGATATCAAAATTTCTCAGAAAAGTAAGTCTTCGATCGGTACACATCCCCCGATTCCAAGTTCTCTCGTTATTTATCCCCGGGGTATTTCGCGGAGGAAAAAAATCCTACCGTTCAACCGAATAAAAATTCTCACGGATCGATGGAGCATTCGCAAAAAGCTCGGAGCGATCTTCGATCGTGCGCGGAATTCGATCGATAGCGATCGAAAAAGCGGATCGACGCGAGGAATTTTGGTGAATTCGCGTTTACGCAGGCACGCTGCAGTATTTATTGCGAGCTGAATGCCGTTTCTCGAAGCCATGTGATCACCGCGTGCCGAAGGATAATCGAATGCCGTTTCATCAAGCGCTCGAACGCGTTTCTAGGGCAACCGAAAACTACATCCCTTCCTCTTGGCCCTCTCTCGTGGAGGGCGAAAAATGGAGAACCAATGACGAGGGCGAACAGGAAAATATTGAAACCGAGTGGCAACTTTTTTTAAATTGTCCAATGCTCGAATTAAGGACCCCCAAAAAAATCGTTTTTCCAAATTTTTTTACCACTAGATTATTCGTTTGGGATTTGGAAAAAATATATGTTATTAAGCATACATTGAACTTATTTCGTGTAATTTTTTTATTTAAAAAGCGAAAAATTAACAACGTTATTGGGGTATAAAAGAGGATCTGCATAAAAAATATGGTCCAACGGCCGGATGGATAACTTGACAATCGTCGGTCTGAAAAATAAAAATAAACGAGTTTTATAATCTATATAAATGGAGTTTTCGTCGAGGGCGCTTTTGGAAAAAAATATCACGAAATGGCGGGTGTTCAAACAAAAAGTGTAATTTTGGGGAAATGTTTACTTATGTTCGGGGGATCAAGGAGGGAGATACCTTTAGGCAAGGAAAAAGTTGCTGATTTTCATGTTTTTTTTTTAAGGAACGATATCTTCACCGTTTTTGAGACTTGGATTAAAAAAAAATTGAGACTTAGAAAAAAAGCAATGGAGATTTTGCGTTCATTAACACTCATACGCAGAATATGAACCAAGAAAAAGTGGGAAATGTTGAAAATCGACGAAATTGTACGCTTTGAGAAAATACTTTTATAGAATTTTCTTTTATACAACAAGTTTAAATACTTTGAAAGAATACTTTTTTTTCATAATTCTCAAAACCATATAGGTTAATCTTTCAGACCATAAAGTTAGAACGATTTATACCGAATTTCATCACAACTTGTCCATTAGTTTTTCAGGTATACGTCACGACAGTTTCGAAAATGCAATTAGAAGACCGTGCCATACTTCCGTCATTTTGAAAGATTAATAAAAAATTAAAAAATACCGTGTAACAGGCAAAAGTAGCAATAAAACATACTCATAGTTTTATAAGTAGTAATGAAACATATGCATATAAGTTTCAAAAACGGCAAACAAATGTTATTTTTTTTTTCAATCATGAAAATCAGCCAATTTTTTCCTCTCCCAAGGGTATCTCCCCCTGGAAAGAACTTTTTAAGACAGAAAAAAAAACTTTTTTGAGACTTAGAAAAAAAAACCCACGAAGATTCTTCTTTCATTAACACTCATACGCCGAATATGAACCAAGAAAAAGAGAGAAATGTTGAAAATCGATTAAATAGTTTGAATTTTCCGAAAAAGAAACGGCTACATTTTGCAATCAACTTTTTTTTCAAAAACATTTAGGGTCATGCTTCAAACAATAAGGTTAGAAAGATTTATACAAAAGTTCATCAGAATCGATCGATTAGTTTTTCAGCTATACGTCATGCCAGTCTTGAAAATGCAGTTTAGAAGGCCGTGCCATACCTTCGCCATTTTGATAGATTAATGAAGAAAAAAAAACAAGTAACAGACAAAAGTAGTAATAAAAGATTTCCTAAGTCTCAAAAATGGTGAAGAAATCTTACCTTAAAAAAAATATCATGAAAATCAGCAAATGTTCTCCTCGCCTGAAGGTAATTAAAAAATCCTCCCCTTAACGGAGACTTTGTCCTTAGAGTGCCATATTTCAGGTGTTTACATTTTATTTTTTTTAAAGGAAACGAGTAAAGCTTTTTGAGTACGGTTTTTTTCTTGCTTTTATTCATGATATACAGAACGTTAAAAAATTTTTTTTTTGAAAAAAAAAAACAAAAATGGCGGTCGTTGCAGCTCCGCGAAAACAGGTCCTCAAATCGCGGGAGGTAAACGGCTGACATCACTGCCCCCCTTTGTTGATCTGAAACACAAATTCAAAGCATATTATCAATCTGTGACCCTTTGGTCATGGAATGACGGATGGGTTTTTCGTTTAGTACAAATTTCGGATAATGGCGGCGATTTAAAAAAAATCGAATTTTCGCGTTTTTTTTGCATAAAAAGATAAATAATAAATGCAAAAATGTATCTATCGAAAAAACGATCCGTCATTCCGTGAAGACATATTTTCTGAGTATGCTCTCCAAATTTCAGGTCGATATGTTAATTACAGCGGCCAGGAGAATGTCAGCCATTTTTAAAAACGTGTTTTCGAGAAAAACGCGTTTAAAGTTTTGTAATGTGTTTACACAAATGTGTTTATAATTACCGCTAATCGGCAATGCCTGGTCCATAGAGGCATCCCTCCTCTTCTTCTAGCTGCTCATGTTGAGCTCAAATTGATTTTTTGAAAATTTCAAGGACAAAGTCTCCCTTAAAAAATCCTGATAGAAAAAACGGCTATGCACAATGCACTACTTCAATTAAGGAAATTTTAGTTTTTTTTTTTAAATTGAAAAAACGTAACTCGTTGCTATCTGCTCTCGATAAATCATCTGTAACTTGGTCAATATTCAATATTTTAACTCGACATTTTTTTAACAAATTCTTGAAAATGTATACTCTGAAGAAAAAACGATGTTTTACCCGTCACAATGGTGTCCCGCCTTAACCCCGTGTTTTTCGATAAAATCGATGTTTTTCTGCAAAAGCCCATCAACGTCATCCATTCGTATCTTTTTGAGCCCCACTGCGAGTAAAAGTGTTCGAAACGTGTGCTCGATTTTTTTTCTCTCTTCACTTCGAGGCTCGCGGTTGAGCCGAGCAATTTTTATTCACTGTTCACGAGCTGGGGCAAGACTTTTGTGGTTTTTCCTACGAGGGGACTCGGGGTACGGTGGGAATGAAGGAAGGCCATAAAAGAGAGAAATGGAAAGGCGCTCAACGGGTAATAAGAAGTCTCAAGCCCCCGACGATAGTGGAGTATAAACACACACGATATTTTTTTCCTCTCTGCCCTTCTTCTTTATCCGCCTTTTTCCTCTTCCGTTATTTGTTTCGAGGAGGAAGCTCCGGATCTTGGGTCACTATACGCTGCAACGCAATAGTTGGCCAAGCCAAGGAGTGTGTCTGCGGTTGACAGTAATTGGGATTTTCTTGTGGCATTCGGCTAAATTCCTGCGACCCTGCTCGACTAGCGTTATATAGGGAGTACAAGGACCACTATTTCAGCCGGAGGTCGAGACGATAACAGTCGAAGGTCCTATATCTTACACATGAATAAAGCACTAAATTTATACCCTCGTTTTAGTATTCGTTTTAGATAACAATCCAAAGTAGAAGAAAAAATTCGAAGAATGATGAAGTTTTCGGTTGACAGGGCTGTCAAGTTTGACATCTCATATAGAATAGCAGGGATGTCGAAAGAAAAATTGAAAAAGGCATTAAATAACAATTGCAAATTAAATGATCAAGCAGTACTGATTAATTTAAAAAAAAAACATAATTATTACAAAAATAAAATCAGTTTCACATTACTTTTTTTCCATTGCAACATTTTTTCGCCAGCCCTTCAGGTTTTTCACACCCTCTCGAGCTTTCAAGAGGGCACAGGGAAACTGGGCAAATCCTGGGCAGGCGGGGACGTTTTACTGAATTTGATTCGCGTTACCGTAAAAACGTCAATAAACCTACTCATTAGTCGATGGGCAAGCCAGTGTGCGTCTAAGCGGTCACCCATCCAAGTATCGGCTCACGCCAAGGCTGAGCCAGGAAATTGCCGCAGATATGCAGGGTGTCCCTCTTATCTCTGCCACCCGAAATAACTCGGTAATTATCGACGTCATAAAAAAATGTTCCAGACAAAAGTTGTACGGTGTGAAGGGAGCCATGAAATGCGACCATTTTTTTATTCATTTCGGTGGAGGCGCTGACGCAAGTGAAGGTCACCTCCACTTTTTAAAATGGAATGGTACCGTTTTTCCAACCATCTTGTGGAGCGCCTCAAGCCGCATAAAAAATATAAGGGGGTCGAAGTCGTTCAAGATCATTCAAGGTCAGTATCGACGATAGAAATCTAAATATGTGACCTTGAATGACCTTGAACGACTTCGACCCCCTTATATTTTTTATGCGGCTTGAGGCGCTCCACAAGATGGTTGGAAAAACGGTACCATTCCATTTTAAAAAGTGGAGGTGACCTTCACTGTGCGTCAGCACCTCCACCAAAATAAAAAAAATGGTCGCATTTGATGGCCCCCTTCACACCGTACAACTTTTGTCTGGAACATTTTTTCGTGACGTCGATAATTACCGAGTTATTTCGAGTGGCAGTGATAAGAGGGACACCCTGTATAATAAGGATCCGCTTATTTCCTTCTCGAGCCAATAACAGCCAGAATATCGAGCACGGCATCATTTTTCCAAACTATTTGTTCAGAGTGAGATCGAAGGGCTGACCGGGCAAATCCGATTCAACAACGACAGCAGAAGGCACAACTACACTCTTCACGTTGTCGAGATGACCGTCAACAGCGCAATGGTCAAGGTACACGAGATAAGACGGCGAAATAAGCTTTCCAGCAAATGAAATAGGGGATTTTCTTTCAATCGAGTATTTTATTAAACGTATCGTCAGGTCGCCGAGTGGACGGATGATGCTGGATTTCAAGCAATTGCTGCAAAATACGTTCGTTTGCCGGCCCAGGATATCGAGAAGAATAAAACTTACATCGTCACTACCATAGTGGTAAGTTTTCGAAAAATCGTAAATCCGTACAAAAAAAATAACGTGTCTTGATTGATTCATCAACGCCGAGCTACAACCGCTGAAGCTAGTTACGTGAAATTTGGACAGTAGGTTGCTTTTGTGACGGAAGCACCCCCTAACAAAGAAAGGTTGCGAAATCGATAACTCCGATTTCGATGAAATTTGGCATGCTTGTAGAATGGGTAAAAATAGGCGACACGTATTTTTTTATATCTGCGAAACCCGATTTTTAAGGGGTGAAACGCACCCTCGAAAATAGGGGTGCTTTTCGTTTTTCGTCGACAACGTTATTCTCATCTCTAATGCATAGTACACGAAAAAACAAACATTGTTGCAATTGGGCGTTTTTTCATATCTCGTACCGTTAAAACATTATCGACGAAAAACGAAAAACGACTCAATTTTCGAGGGAGCGTTTCAACCCTTAAAAATCGGGGTCCGCAGATATAAAAATATACCTGTCGCTTATTTTCACCCATTCTACAAGCATGCCAAATTTCATCGAAATTGGAGATATCGACCTCACAACCTTTCCCCGTAAGAAGGGATTTTCCGAAATTCAACACTCAACGGGAGAAAAGGGGTGGCAAAGTTCGTATGGAAATTTAAAAAATCCGGTCGCAGTTACTTAAAATTTGGTATGCGTGCTCCTTGACACAATTAATGAAACACGTATTTCAGCTTTTTTAGAAATGCAACCCCTAAGGGGAGAATGAGGGTGGCAAAGTTTGTATGTAAAATAAAGAAAATCGGATCAGAAGATTCACTTGAAACTTAGCATTAGAGCTCTTCGATACTATTAATAAAACACGTATTTTAGCGTTTTTCGAAATTCAACCCCTAAACGAAAGGGGGTGGCAAAGTTTGTTCGAAACGTTTAAAAAATCGGGTCAAATTTACTCAAAACTTTGTATTACTGCTTCTAGACACAATTAATGAAATTTCAGCGTTTTTGGAATCTCAATCCTTAAGGGGTAAAGATGGTAGCAAAGTTTGTATGGAAAAAGAAAGATCTGTTCAGATTAACTTGAAACTTAGTATCAATGCTCTTCAACACAATTCTACGTGTTCCTCGATGAAACATTTGAGGAGCACATTTCATTAAGGCGTAACCCCCACTTGTAGCGCAAAAAAAGGCCTTTTTCATGAATTTTTTTAAAGAAAACTACAAAACTTTTTTAATCGATCAATAGACCATCTTAAAGAACACATCTTGAAGAACTTTCAGTAATTTTTTATTGAAAAATATTACATTGTTTAGTGGCAAATGGCCGTCAATGAAATAATGTTTTTATATACACGGTTTGCGGTGACCAACATTGCGGCGAAGTGGATCATCTGAAAAAAAAATGCGAATGGATTTAGTCAAATATAAGTATAAACTAGCCTTTAATCGAAGGATTTTAAAAAATATTCATTTTTCACAAAATGGCGGACAGTCAAAGTTAATGGTTCGATTTTAACGAAAAAAACGGCCGTTTTTTGGCTATAAAACGGCCATTTTTTTCGAAAAAAAAATCGAACGATTAAAGACTACATTTTTATGTATTAAATAAGCCTGCAAGATTTCAAGAAGATCGGTTCATTAGTGTTCGAGTAATCTTGGTCACCGACTTCAGAAATGCCATTTTGAGAAAAACGCGTTTAAAGTTTCAATTTCAGTTTACACGAAGAAAATATTTTTTTTTGTAAACTTACATAGAGTCATCTATTCCGGGCGTCAAAAAAAAACTGCACTTCAAATTGCACTTCAAAAAAATGCATTAAAAAAAATCGATTTTTTCAAAATCGCAAGTGGGGGTAACCCCTTAAGGAGTATTAAACACAAGTCTACGCGAGCGAAGCCGCGAGCGGACATCCAGCGAAATATAAAGCTATAAATAATTAATCGTTATTGGCATGATTATCGATGAATGAGCGGCCGGAAATTCGAAACCGGAAGGCCCTGAGGGAATATTTTTCTCATTCCACCCTCTTAATTTTTCCGACGCAAATACGCAACCATATAATTCAACGTCATTGAAAACATCCACACAAAAATCCTGGAATAACGTCAAAATCATCGTAAAATTTTCATGGCTACATCTGGGGTAGTTTTCTCCACAAATATTCTCGTCGTCCAATGTTGTCTTCGCTTTGCCGACACGAGAAAATTCCCGTGTGTGAATAAATTGATGAAGATCGAGAGATTTCCCTCGGTGCGGAAAGGTTTACGAGCTTTCACAGGCTGTGTACACACCGAGGGCACCTGCATCGATCATAATGCTATAACTTTTATCCGACGTAGGAGGAGCCCTACATAATGCTGAGGAAGAACGAAACCGGAAAAGACCTTTTCGGCAACGATCGTTTCGAAGGATACTGCAAGGATCTCGCCGATCTAATAGCCAAAAAACTCGGAATAACATGTGAGTTCTGCTTTCGTTTTTGCTTTCTTCTTTTGGGTTTCGTCGGAAGGCGATTTCCGTCGATCGAGTGGAAAAGTGAAATTAGAGATAGATCGTACATTGACGATGTCTAAAAACATGCTTCTTAGACGAACTGAGGATCGTCAAAGACGGAAAGTACGGCACGGAGAATCCGGACGTGCCCGGTGGGTGGGACGGAATGGTCGGTGAACTCATCAGAAACGTAAGTCGAGATATTTAAGACACTGCATGCTTAAGGGGTCTTTTCACTTGAGACGCTGAAAAGGCTATTTTCATGGATTTTTTTGACATGTTTATATTATAGATATTGATATAAAAGTCGCTACACTGAATAAATACACTTTCAAAATACATTTGAAAAAATATTTATTGAAGTCAGTATTCACAGACGAAAATGGTAGTTAAAAATATGTCCTAAAAAATTGTAGGTCTGCGCTGTTGATGCAATCTCGGAGATGGATCATCCGAAACAACAACATCAAACGGTTTTAGATTCAGTATGTTAACGGGTTACCCCCACTTGTAGCGCAAAAAAGGCCTTTTTCATGAATTTTTTTAAAGAAAACTACAAAACTTTTTTAATCGATCAATATACCATCTTAAAGAACACATCTTGAAGAACTTTCAGTAATTTTTTTATTGAAAAATATTACATTGTTTAGTGGCAAATGGCCGTCAAAGAA
The DNA here is from genome assembly GCA_944452715.1 of Ophion slaviceki. Lineage (NCBI taxonomy): Eukaryota > Metazoa > Arthropoda > Insecta > Hymenoptera > Ichneumonidae > Ophion > Ophion slaviceki. The sequence goes on along the minus strand of OX101793.1, from coordinate 24,596,455 downwards.
ATAATGTTTTTATATACACGGTTTGCGGTGACCAACATTGCGGCGAAGTGGATCATCTGAAAAAAAAATGCGGATGGATTTAATCAAATATAAGTATAAACTAGTCTTTAATCGAAGGATTTTAAAAAATATTCATTTTTCACAAAATGGCGGACAGTCAAAGTTAATGGTTCGATTTTAACGAAAAAAAAAACGGCCGGTTTTGGCTATAAAACAGCCATTTTTTTTTCGAAAAAAAAATCGAACGATTAAAGACTACATTTTTATGTATTAAATAAGCCTGCAAAATTTCAAGAAGATCGGTTCATTAGTGTTCGAGTAATCTTGGTCACCGACTTCAGAAATGCCATTTTGAGAAAAACGCGTTTAAAGTTTCAATTTCAGTTTACACGAAGAAAATATTTTTTTTGTAAACTTACATAGAGTCATCTATTCCGGGCCCATACAGAAGTATGGGCCCGGATACTTATACTTCAAAAAAATGCAATAAAAAAAATCGATTTTTTCAAAATCGCAAGTGGGGGTAACCCCTTAATGGCTATAGCGCATATCACGCGATTTTTTATATATGCAAAAGTAACAAAATGGCGGACATTTTTCGAAAAAAACAACAAATAACGTTTTTTCACCGTTTTTTGCAAAAAAAGTAAATATGAAAGTTTAAAAAATCCTTGATATGTGCTATATATGCAGTTGTAAAGAATATGTGGTTAAAATTTCATAAGGATCGGTTGGGCAGTTTCGAAGACTTGATCAACAAGCCGTCGAAAAATGTTGTTTCGAGAAAAACGCGTTTAAAGTTTGTTTGGGTTACATAAATACATACATTTTTTTTAAATGTATTTCGAAAGTGTATTTATTAAGTGTAACAACTTTTATATCAAAACCAAAAATATAAACCTATCAAAAAATGCATGAAAGTAGCCTTTTTCTTTTAGGGTCTGAAGTGAGAATACCCCTTAAATACACCCTAGATATAATGTTTAAAATGAATCTGAGTATAGCAAATTTGTTGCTGTCATTTTATGATTAATTATGATTTATTCTCGCACGAAATCTAGTGCCAAGTCGTCCTTGCATAATGACTTGGCATGGCTGATCAATCTCTAGTGCCCAAATCATATTATTACCATCTTGGTGAACATGTAGGACTATATGGTGGTCCTAACTACAGAATTCTCATTGAAAGCTTTAGAAACCGGTATTCTTTCCAATCTCATTGCAATCCTCGAAATCTCTGGATGTTGCGCTTTTTATTACTCCATTCATTAAGGCCTTAGGCCACAATAACGGGTATAAAATCATGTGCGAATTGAACCATTTTTTTCGTATGAAAAAGTGATTCACTCGTAAAATTAATTACACATCTATTTTGTATAAATATCAAGCTGCTAGAAAATATACATTTTTTTTTTTCGATGTACAAAATGGCCGACTACTAACATTTTCTTTTGTTATCTTTTTTTAGGCGCTCCGCGGCGAGGCATTTAGCATCCACAATTTTTCACCTAGAACAAAAAACAAAAATTCTCGTCAATCTACAGTAGAATACCTAGAGAAGTACGTACGGAATTTAAAAAATATTGTTTTATTCAAAAGTTGTAGGTATTTGAACTTAAGAAATGAATTTTCAGTGAAAAATTTCGTTACAACTGCTCATAAACTGCTCATAAAATGAAAAGTTTTCGATTAATCAGAAATTTCGTACGTGCTTCTCTGCGAAATGCAATGAGGAACATGACTTTGAAATTTGAAGTAAATCGAGTGAAAATTGTTGAAGTTATTTGTCACGCCAATTGGAAAAAAACCTGTTTCGAGAAGTTTCGAGTAGTCGGCCATTTTGTACATCGAAAAAAATATATATATATATTTTCTGACAGCTTGATTTTCATAGTAAATAGATGTGTAATTGATTTTACGAGTGAATCATATTTTCATACGAAAAAAAAATGTTAAGTGCGCACATGATTTTAAACCCGTAACTGTGGCCTGAGGCCTTAAATTGCGAGCTGGGAACAAAATGGAATGAGAGAACGCCCATGTCTTCCATAAGACACAACGCTGAATCTGCAAGCTATGGATTGATGCATCTAGCCTAATGAGCCGATGGCCCCGCTTGGGATTTCAAGCTCACGCGCCTATGTGCATAATCCGTAGGGTGTATAAAGTATTCAGCAGCGATCTGATAATCAAGTACGTGCTCGTGCTGCCTCAAAGCTCAATCTCTCTGGACTTTCCTTACACCGTCTTGTGGGTCGTCTTTGATCAAAGTCAACAAATGATCACGGTGGCTGTCGGATTTAATTGATTTTCGCTAAATTCCTGCGTGAACACGTAGCGCGAGAATTTTTTATGTCGAAATTTATGAGACGTCTGACGGAAGAAAAAGAGACGAGCTTTCGGTCCGAAGGCTTTGACGGCATAGGGTGTATTGATCGCATCAGCTGGGGGAGTGGATGCATCGTGGCAAAGGGGTGCCAGACTGTTTTATCGGTCATCCGAAGTTTCCAGCGCGTCCTAACAGGGGCGCCATGTTCGCGAGCTCGCAAGAGGGCGGCGACCATCAGCTAGCGCCATCTATTCGCGAACGACCGAACTGCGAGGCAACTCGATCGATTCTGCTGTACTGCTCGATGTATACAAAGAGCGCAAAGCTTCGCGCGACAATCATCGACGTTCTTTTTCCACGAGGCTTCTTTCTCCTTTTTCTTCCAACCCCCGGAAAATTAATATTGCCCATTAGAATCGCGGGATTATACGGAATAATATTAATTCTCATCGGACCGAAAATTTTGCATTTTCGCTGAAATCAGGGGGAAGAGGCGGAATGACGACCCAGAGTGAATCAATTATGAACTTTGCGGGGCTTCCGTATATTCCGGTACAATCGAATTACAATCTCCGATACTCCCCATATACACGATTTCCAATGACAAAGTCCAGCCACTCTACAGGCACCAGCCATTCACTATCAGATTCCATTATCATTGTGCATCGTGCTCTCAAAAGGATCGTCCACCCGAAGCTATTCTAAATGGTATAAAATTCGGCAAAGTCGTTTTTTCGCAGCGAAATAGCCGGAAGTTAACATTCCTTCCCGTATGATCTGCTGATCAATGGAGTTCCATCGAGCTAGCTCCTAAAGTACCAACATTACTGACATCATTGGGGTGGTTTTCCAGTTGGCATTGCAGAACGATGACTTACCGCCTTCGATTTCGTTGAAACTCGTATATGTGATAAAGCATTGAAAACTATTAGATACGTATTCTTGCTTATCGGCAGCAAAACGGTTTCTAGGGTGGAAACCACCCCTCAAAGAAAGGAATGTCGAGGGGTGAATTGGCAGTTTCACCCACAAGCAGTCCACCGATCTCCATAAACCAAAAACCAAAATTCTTCTAATGTAAATCGATGAAAAATGTACTGTAAAAGTATTGAAAACAATGTAATTAAGGGGTTACACGCCTTTCTTTGAGGGGTGGTTTACCGCCTTAAAAACGTTTTTTTTTTATTAAAAAAAATACGGGTCTAATAATTTTCAATGCTTCATCCCATATACGAGTTTCAAAAAAATCGAAGGTGGACTCTCAAGTGATGTTGCTTGTTAGTCACAATAAAAATCGAGGCTCTATGGCCGTGAAAATACACCGCAGTTTTAATTAACACGTTACGATGGTGGTGCTATTTAGTTGCTTGGCTTTTTCATTTCAGAAAGCCGACATAGCGATTGCCTCGATGACGATAACATCGGAACGCGAGCGCGTCATCGATTTCAGCAAGCCGTTCATGTCGCTCGGCATAAGTATCATGATAAAGAAACCAGTCAAGCAAAAGCCCGGGGTCTTCAGCTTTTTGAATCCCCTCAGCAAGGAGATTTGGGTCTGTGTGATATTCTCGTACATCGGTGTTTCCATCGTTTTGTTCATCGTATCAAGGTAAATCCTCAACTTTGTCAACTATGATGTAGAATGATGTGCAGTGTCTACAGAGTACGGGGGTGGTAAAAAAGTTGGTATTTTCTTTGAATTAGGGAAATGATGTGTGGTGGATTTTTGTAGATTTTCGCCTTACGAGTGGCGAGTGCTGCAAACGAATGGTGGCGGTGATTCGTCGATGTCCGGAAGGGGTGACCCGAGCATGCAGCATCCCCATGGACAGCAAGGAGCAGGCCACCCGCCGAATCCTTGCATGGCTAACGACTTCAGTATTCTCAACAGCATGTGGTTCTCCCTCGGTGCATTCATGCAACAGGGATGCGATATTTCCCCTAGGCAAGTATCGATACGCGTGTGAACATCATTTTTATCGGATAGCAGCGTTTCTTTTGATTTCTGCAATTTTCCATTGTCGTAAAATTCACCCTATGGGGGGGGGGTAAAGAAGGGGGGATAAAGGGGAGGCCTGCCTTTGATAGGGCTGAAATTCTGGGGAACTAAAAATACCAGAAGTTTCCAGTCAACTGTCCCGGGTGTTTGCATCATGAAAAGAACTGATGTCAATTCTGACATCGGACGAAAAATGTGCGTCATCAGCAGGCATTCGCGTTTATCCTTTCAATCTCTGCTGTATGAGCTCACGGCGGCAATAAATAATGAAATAAATTGTTCAAGACATCCTCCTGTTGGCAATAAAGTCCTGCGAGGTATGCGTCGGAGCTCAGAGGGGAGGAGAGAGAGGAACATCGAGAGAATGAGACTCGCCGAGATCTGCCTCGACTAATACCCATTATCGTTGGCGATTTATTTCCCTCTGTCAGTGAGAGCGCTTCATTGAGGGTTTTTTCTTCTCGTTCTTCTTCGAGTACTCCGGACTCGCAAAGATTGAAGAAAATCACGAGGAGAGATAGTTGGCAAAGTCATACTCGGGAATAGGAATAATTGGCCATCTTTAAGACGGCTAATGCATCAAAGGGTTGCTCCACTGAAACAAAGCCTTATTGCATTGAGCTTAAACTTGAGTTGATGAAGATGTCAGAAAACGCTTCGCTATGACTTATCGTTATTCTCATTCTTTCTGCCTCTCCCTCATTCCCTCGCTCTTGACAAAGACCTCGACGTTTTCCAAAGCCCTTAAAGTTGCCGAGCATACTTAGGTGGGGAAACTGAAATCCCCGGAATTCAGTCGAGTATTGCATTGAACGTTCTTCATGAATTCCTCGGGCCTTGGTCTGCTTATTAAGGATGTATGGCAGCTACTGCAGAGTCGTTACAGAACTGATTATGCAATTTGCAAAAATCGCATTTAAAGACTAAATAAAATAATTGTAGTATTCATTGAAGCTAAAAAGGAGATTTACCACAGCTCAAAGTAAAACATGCGGTACAGAAAGAAGAATTTTCAATTTTTAACTGTAAATTTAGTTGCTGATTTGATGTACGTTTTCCCTGACGTTGTCGTGGTTACGACATACGAGCTAAAGAAATACGAAAACGGTCCCATTTAACTCGCAATATCTCGCAAAATATATGGGCACATGTCGATTTTTTTTTAACGTATCATGCATATTACAGCGATACCGCACAAAAATTTTTTTTTTACAAAAGAGTACTCCGGAAATACCTTTTTTGCCAATGTAAAGGGAATTTTGGACGTACAGTCCTATGTTCCCCGTGTTAAATGACCCAACTTTGAATTCGTTTATCTCAGCATTCACGTGGGCAAATTTTGTTTTTTTAATCTCAAAAAGTTCTCGATATTTTCCTTTACAATATCAGTGAGTTTCAATTCGAACAGTAGTAAATAACTTAGTTGCCATACATCCTTAAGGCCACAGTAACGAGTATAAAATCATGTGCGTATTTAACAATTTTGTTTTCGTATGAAAAAGTGATTCACTCATAAAATTAATTACACATCTATTTAGTATGAATATCAAGCTGTTAGAAAATATAAATATTTTTTAATTCGATATACAAAATGGCCGAACTTCTCGAAACAGCTTTTTCAAATTGGCGTGACAAATAACTTTAACAATTTTTACTCTATTTACTTCAAATTTCAAAGTCATGTTCTTAAATGAAATTCGCAGAGAAGTACGTACGGAATTTCTGATTAATCGAAAACTTTTCATTTTATGAGCAGTTTATGAGCAGTTATAACGAAATTTTTCACTGAAAATTCATTTCTTAAGTTCAAGTACCTACAACTTTTGGATAAAACAATATTTTTAAAATTCCATACGTACTTCTCTAGGTATTCTAATGTAGATTGACGAGAATTTTTGTTTTTTGTTCTAGGTAAAAAATTGTAGATGCTGAATGTCACGCCGCGGAGCACCTAAAAAAGATAACAAAAGAAAATATCAGTAGTCGGCCATTTTGTACATCGAAAAAAAATACATATATTTTTTCTAACTACTTGATATTCATACTAAATAGATGTGTAATCAATTTTATGAGTGAATCACTTTTTCACACGAAAAAAAATTGTTAAATTCGCACATGATTTTAATTCGTTACTGTGGCCTAAGGCCTTAAGGAAGGACTCCACTGGGATGGGACGAAAAAGATCGTTTTTCCGAATTTTTTGGTCGACTAGATCATTTATTTGGAATTTGGAAAAAATATATGTTATTAAGCATACACTGAATTCATTTCGTGTGGATTTTTATTAAAAAAAATATAAAAATTAACCCCGTGATTGAGGTATAATGGAGCTTCTGTATAAAAAAGTGGTCCAACGGCCGGATAGATAACTTGACAATGGATGGTCTGAAAAATAAAAATAAATAAGTTTTATAATCTATATAAATGGAGATCTCGTCGTACGTAGTCGTTTTTTTCGAGCAAAAAAATCACAAAGCGGTTGGTATTCAAAAAAGTGTAATTGCGCCACCGTTTTTGCCTATATACGGTGGCTTAAAAAGTACTACTTATATTTTTTTTAAACGGCTACGTGCAACGATGGATACTACAATTGCGGAAATTTTGGTTTTTGGAAATTGAGAATCGGACAATTATAGTTAGTTATGATTCCCGCCAGGTCAAGAAAAGTCGATACGAGAAAAAGTCCTTACGTCAAAATAGCATCCCTTAAAGAGCATAAGACGCACAAGATAAATTGAGCATAAAAAAATTGAAAGTTGGACAATTACAGTTAGTCAAGATTCCAGCCAGGTCGAGATAAGTCGTTTCGAGAAAAACGCGATTGAAAATATAAGTATACGTAAATAGTTTAGGGGTCACTTTAGACCAGTGTTTGTCAACCTTCTTTATAAGGCGGCACACTTGAATCTCTGTGAAAATTTTACGGCGCACCTTCGAATTGGACTTGGCCCCGCGCCGCCCACCCGCGAATCGACACTCCCCGCGATCGGTGCCCGGGTATTATCACGTGATACATACGTCCGCCTATTTTTTGGCGGCACACAATAAATACACTCACGGCACACCAGTGTGCCGCGGCACACCGGTTGAAATTCACTGCTTTAGACGCTAAAAAGGCTATTTTCATGCATTTTTTGATAGGTTTATTTTATAAATATTGATATAAAAGTTGTTACTCTTAATAAAGACATTTAAAAAAATATTTATTCAAGTCACCATTTATAGACGAAAATGGTAGTTAAAAAAAATGTCCGTAAAAAATAGTCGGTCTGCGCTGTTGATAAAATCTCGGAGATGGGTCATCCGAAACAAAAAAAAATCATACGGTTTTAGATTCAGTATGTTAATGGCTATAGCGCATATCATACGATTTTTTATATATGCAAAAATCACAAAATGGCAGATATTTTTCGGAAAAACCAAAAAAAAACGTGTTTTTTCACCGTTTTTGGCAAAAAATAGTAAATATAATAAAAAAAAAAAATCATTGATATGCGTTATAACTATAGCTTGAAAGAATTTGTGGTTAAAATTTCATGAGGATGGGTTCAATAGTTTCAAAGATTTTATCAACGGGCCGTCGAAAAACGTTGTTTCGAGAAAAACGCGTTTAAAGCTTGTTTGGGTTACACAAATACATCAAAGTTAAAAAAAATGTATTTCGAAAGTGTATTTATTAAGTGTAATAACTTTTATAGCAAAGTCTATAATATAACCCCCATGGAAATTTATGTATGTAAAATATATGCTACACATATATATATATATATCGGTCGCATATATAGTGACGAAAAATAGAACAATACGTATATATTCAGTATATATGCACCAAATATATGACGCATATATGACCCATATATTTTCGATATATTTTTCTGACCAAAAAAATATATGCTACGTATAAACACTATATATGATGCATATATGAGGCATATACGATGCATATATTTTCGATATATTTTCAATCTATTTTTTGTCAGAAAAATATATCAAAAATGTATGCGTCATATATGACTCATATATGTGTCATTTATGCATCATATATGACGCATACATTTTTGATACATATTCCTGACAAGAAATGTATGCTGTGTATAAACACTATTACAGTTAAACTTAATAAAACTTCAAACTTAAACTTAAAAAAACTTAACTTACAGTTAAAGTACACTATTACATATAAACACTATATACAGATATGCTATGCATATCTGTGTATATGTGACATATATGTACCATTTACGCAGTATATATGTGGTATGTATGCAATGTGTATGCAACATATATGCTGAATACATGTGGCGTATATGCAGGGTAAATGCTACATTTATCATTGATATATGATACATCGATATACAGTAATACCACGCATATACATCTCATATATAAAAACGTTACTAAAATTAGAAATTGGTACATATATGCAACATATATTTTCAATATATGGCATACATTCCACATATATTACAATTATTAATAAAATAAATTCGCAGTATATTTTTGCGTATATAAATTTCCTACTACTACATATATCATTGATATATGATATATCGATATACAGTAATACCACGCATATACATCTCATATATAAAAACGTTACGAAAATTAGAAATTGGTACATATATGCAACATATATTTTCAATATATGGCATACATTCCACATATACTACAATTATTAATAAAATAAATTCGCAGTATATTTTTGCGTATATAAATTTCCATGGGGGTAAACCTATCCAAAAAATTCATGATAATAGCCTTTTTACCTTTTATCGTCTAAAGTGAGGAGACCACTTAACTATTTACGTATACTTAAATTTTCAATCGCGTTTTTCTCGAAACCACTAATCGCGACCTGGCTGGAATCGTGACTAACTGTAATTGTCCAACTTTCAATTTCTTTTATTTGGAAGATATTTACACACAATATTTAGATCACTGCAACACATTAAAGAGAATCTTTCTAAATTATACATTTTACCAAATCAGATCAACAAAGCGCTTTTTTTTCGTTGATAGACCAGAATAATTACTATTTCATTGGTACAAAGTGATCAGATCCTCATATTTTCCCCAGAGGTTAAATCATTTCTCTTCCATTATCAATAATCAACAAAATAAGACCATTCCGATTTACAATTATTAAATGCTTAGTTCAATAAATCGGCGTGACTTTTTCGTCGTTTTCTCTGGTGTGCCAGCCTTTTTGATGGATGGCTTAAATATTCACCGATGCAAAGGGTCGAAGGGAGAATTCTCATCTAGCGGATATGAATTGTAAATTTTACCTCGGGCGGAGAACGAAAGAGAGAGAGAGAGAGAGAGAGAGAGAGAGAGAGAGAGAGAGAGAGAGAGAGAGAGGGCGGGAGGGCGAAGTTTTCGTATGCGCCGAACGCGGTTCTTCTTCCGTAGACGAAGAAAATTCGATGCAAATTCCCGTTATTAAATACTAGCCAGCAGAGAGGGAGACCGAGCGAGGGAGGACTAAAAATCCTGCACGTATACCCCATAACTTGATCATGCTTATTTCTCCTCGGGATCAACGAGCGAGAAGAAGGAATGTCGACTTTTCTTCAAGCTCTATCGCACGCAATTTTCTTGCTTGTTCACTAGATACATTATTATTACCATTATTATTTTTATTTGACATGCCGTTTTTTTCTTGGAGTCACGGTGAAAAAAAATAACATTCCTGCAAATGTACATAAGTGTTTGATTTCCATTCTCATCAATGTAGATCGATGTCGGGTCGTATAGTCGGTAGCGTTTGGTGGTTCTTCACTCTGATTCTCATATCCTCGTACACCGCGAATTTGGCGGCTTTTCTCACGGTCGAGCGAATGGTCACGCCGATCAATTCCCCGGAGGATCTCGCATCGCAAACGGAAGTCCAGTATGGAACTCTGCATCACGGATCGACGTGGGATTTTTTCCGAGTAAGCATTTTAACATGCAGCAAATTACTGACTTTCTCAAAATTCATACAAATAATAAATTATTATAAATAATGAATTCGATTATTTTTTGGGATTTGGAAGATGTAAATAAATAATAGGATATTTATAACTATTTAAGATAAATATTTATATCTATCATTTATTTCGTTTGATTTTTTTATACCTTCCTTTAATTGAATCAGGTAAAATAAATTGTTATAAATTAAAATTAATATTTTTATTGTGTATATCGAAAATTTCGCAGCGATGTATTGAATTTCATTGAAAATACTCATTGTCCGATATTGCAACTTGTAGTACTCCGATGGACATTTCGCTCGTTTTTTCTTGATTGCAAAAAAAGTCGTACGTTCAGGAGGGAGTAACGAAATGAAAAACCGTTGCAGAAATCGCAGATAAGCTTGTACAGCAAAATGTGGGAATTCATGAATTCGAGAAAGCACGTGTTCGTTTCGAGCTACGACGAGGGCATAAGAAGGGTCCGAACGAGCAAAGGAAAATACGCCCTTCTCATAGAGAGCCCGAAGAATGATTACATTAACGAGCGGGAGCCCTGCGACACGATGAAAGTCGGCAGGAATTTGGACGTCAAAGGATTTGGCGTCGCGACCCCGATCGGATCGCCACTCAGGTCAGTGAAATTCATGTCTTGGAATATCTCCAATCTTCGGGTCGAAAGGAGATTCATTCAGATTTATACAGAAACATATACCTATATATATATATATATATATATTAGGGTGATTCGTTTCAGGGCAACTTTTTTTTGACCCATCGTGCCCGAAAACCTTTAGTTGGTACCCAAAAACGAACTTTCGTGAAAGGGGGGTGTTGTCAAAAAATATTTAGAGGTCGCGAATCGAAATTGAAGGTTTCCCATTTGATTAACATGGAAAAAAAATGTTTTTCTCATTATTAGTGTTACCATTCCGCGAATTTTGATATCGCGATATTTTCCAAGTGGCTTCTCATAGGAAATATGATACTCCACAATAAAGTTCATTGAGCCATGGCCGTAAATTCAATCGTTTCAGCGGCATCATTATTTCAAGTGAATACTGTGCAAAAATCTATTCAAACGGCTGTAACGCCTAAGCTATTAGATATATCGAAAAAAATTCAGATGAGAACTTTGTAGAGAAAGTAATTTTCTACAAAAAAGTCTTATAAGCCGAGCCCGAAAATTCAACTCTTTCTCAGCTATAGGTGGATGAAGTAAAATAAATAGATTTTTTTTAAACAAAAACAAATCTATTTATTTTACTTCATCCATCTATAGCTGAGAAAGAGTTGAATTTACGGGCTCGGCTTATAAGACTTTTTTGTAGCAAATTACTTTCTCTACATAGTTCTCATTTGAATTTTTTTCGATATATCTAATAGCTTAGGCGTTATAGCCATTTGAATAGATATTTTCATACAATATTCACTTGAAATAATGATACCGCTGAAACGATTAAATTTACGGACATGGCTCAATGAACTTTATTGTAAAGTATCATATTTCCTATGAGAACCCACTTGGAAAATATAGCGAAATCAAAATTCGCGGAATTGTAACACTAATAATGAGAAAAACATTTTTTTCAATGTTAATCAAATGGGAAACCTTCAATTTTGATTCGCGACCTCTAAATATTTTTTGACAACACCCCCCTTTTACGAAACCTCGTTTTTGGGTACCAACTAAAGGTTTTCGGGCACGATGGGTCAGAAAAAAACAGTTACCCTGAAATGAATCACCCTAATATATATACAGGGTGTCCCAGAACTCAACGTCAAGCCGAAACGGGGTGACAGGTTTGATTGTAACCATCATGAGAAAAATCAGAAAAAAAATCTGGGCATTTAAGAAAAACCTAGAAATTTAGCCAAACTGTAACCATTTTTCGGTTATTGTGGTTAATTCTTATTATTTTTGTTCATTTAAACTTTGGAACCGTAACCCTAAATAACATTTCTAGAATCACAGTAAAAAATAATGACACAATTGCCCCAAGTTTCCTAGAATTAAGACTGTTTTTTGTTAAACTATGAATTTAAAATTTTCAAAATAGATTTTTTTTCTGATTTTTCTCATGATGGTTACAATCAATCCTGTCACCCCGTTTCGGCTTGACGTTGAGTTCTGGGACACCCTATATATATATATATATATATATATATATATATATATATATATATATATATATATATATAGGTATATATATGATTTTTTTGGACCATTTTTGAATAACCAAAAGGTTATTCAAATATGGCCAAAAAAATTCATTCTGGGTATCAACATATTTAAGTATCCGCCCGAAGTAAGCGGTTCTTAAATTTGTCGGATTTTTTTTAACGTTAATCGCTCAGAAAGCACAGAAAAAATCATGCTTCCACTGCGCGTGATAGCTTGAACATTTTCACATATAATCACGCATTTTGGGGAATTTTTTCAGATTTTTAAATCAGGGCGTTTTTTTCGGAGATTTTTTTTTTTTTACTAAGGGTCGTTTCGAAAAATGTAAAAAAAATTCAGGGTGTCCTTTAGACTCAATGGAATCAGATAAAAGAAAATAAACCGAATTGGCGGGGGTCAGGGAAAAGTCAATCGGATTCACGTGGAATACCTCATATATGTTCGAATATGTTGAAAAAATGCATCTCTTACCACTTCAATTAATGGTATTAGGAATAAAAAAATCATGCCAAAAGTTCGCTCTCTAACTCGCTCTCTAATTAGCGCTGTCCAAGTTTTCTCCCATTTAATTTTCACAAGAAGTTTGCTATCTACGTTCGAACTTGAATAGCTGCGAAGCTCATCACTATCTATCGAATCGGGTCGAAGGTTTTCAGAACTGAGCCTGGCAGCTTGAAAAAAAAGGTTTTTTAAAAGGTCGGTAACATAATTATTGCACAAATGTTTTTTATTCGGAAAGAGCCTTTTTTCTCTACAGGTCATCATATAATAGGAATATATCATTTTTTTAAACAGCTGCAATCTGTGTAAAAATAACGACATCGAAATTGTTATGGCATTGGAAGCTCCAGACTTTAGCGTGGGGGTCTTCGACGGATTTAAAGAATATTAATTATTTATTGAGCTAATAACATTGTTTGAAGGTGCAAGAAATGCGTTTTTGTTTTAACATCCTATTATAAATATAAATATATATATATACGCAATATTTAAAGATTTTTGCATTTCCAATATACAATATACACATACATAGAGATAAATAAATGTCTCCAACGCAATATAACGCAATTGAGAAATGCGTGTTTTTATCGTATAAAAATGACGTTTTCGAAAATTTTCAATGGCTTTCGGAAGCTCCAAACGTCAGGTTTGAGGATCTTCAATCGGATTTGAAAAATATTAATTATTTAATGAGCTAATAACATTGTTTTAAGGTGCAAAAGAGGCATTTTTGTTTCGGCATCCTAATATATATATATATGTATATGTGTGTGTGTGTATATATATATATATATATATATATATATATATATAATATTTAAAGATTTTTGCATTTTCAATATACAAAATATACATGTATAGAGACAAAGTATTTTTTCTCAGATAAAATATTACAATGTATTATAAAAAATACATACGGGTTACATGACGTAAAATCTTTTTTTGTTTCCCTATTGCAGAGACAAAATAAATTTGGCGGTGCTTTCGTTGAAGGAGAGCGGGGAATTGACGAAACTGGTAAATCGATGGTGGTACGACAGAACCGAGTGCAGACACGGTGACAAGCAGGACGCGTCGAGGAACGAGCTCTCACTGAGTAATGTAGCCGGGATTTTCTATATACTGATAGGAGGGCTGTTGCTCGCCCTAGCTGTGGCTTTGCTGGAGTTTTGCTACAAATCGCACACCGAAGCCACCAGAGCGAAGGTGAGGCTGCAAATAACCAAATACTGGTAATTAAAATTCCCAAAGTATATACACCAATTATTATAACCATTAATACATTGATAATACAAACTCGTGGCATCGTAGAGTCAGCTGTGAGCTTGTTGTTTCGTGGCTTTTTTTTACATACGAACTCGGGTGTGTCGAAAATTAAAAAAAATCGTATTTTAATAAAGCTCGATCATTTTTTGTCCCTTTTGATTTAAACGAAAAATTTGCTTTTCGGATTCAAATTTTGATAACTCATTGAATAATCGGAATTTTTCGTATTGCTTTGAACTTTCGTAAAGCTTACACTTAAAGCTTTAAAACGACTTTCTAAAATCCTCTTTGCAATGATTTTTACGAGAATCACGGCTAATTGGAAAATGCGTTATTTGCCTTCGACAGGAAGGCCTGCATTTTGGAAACATCTGTCATTTGTGTAAAAATATTAACATCGAGATCAAAAAAGCTTTTTGAGACTAAAAAGCTCAGTTTAAAAAAAGATTCCATCAAACTTAAAAAATATTATGCCTGCTATTCATGCAAAAATATGAATGGAAATGTTTTAAAAAGCTTTCTAGAATGGCAAAGCTGAGCTTTAAGGCGTTACCCTCACTTGTAGCGCAAAAAAGGCCTTTTTCATGAATTTTTTAAAAGAAAACTACAAAACTTTTTTAATCGATCAATATACCATCTTAAAGAACACATCTTGAAGAACTTTCAGTAATTTTTTTATTGAAAAATATTACATTGTTTAGTGGCAAATGGCCGTCAATGAAATAATGTTTTTATATACACGGTTTGCGGTGACCAACATTGCGGCGAAGTGGATCATCTGAAAAAAAATGCGGATGGATTTAGTCAAATATAAGTATAAACTAGTCTTTAATCGAAGGATTTTAAAAAATATTCATTTTTCCCAAAATGGCGGACAGTCAAAGTTAATGGTTTGATTTTAACGAAAAAAATCGAACGATTAAAGACTACATTTTTATGTATTAAATAAGCCTGCAAAATTTCAAGAAAATCGGTTCATTAGTGTTCGAGTAATCTTGGTCACCGACTTCAGAAATGCCATTTTGAGAAAAACGCGTTTAAAGTTTCAATTTCAGTTTACACGAAGAAAATATTTTTTTTTGTAAACTTACATAGAGTCATCTATTCCGGACCCATACAGAAGTATGGGCCCGGATACTTATACTTCAAAAAAATGCAATAAAAAATATCGATTTTTTCAAAATCGCAAGTGGGGGTAACCCCTTAATAATGTTCCACCAAATTCAAGAAATATTAATTCATTGTCGAATTATTTAATTTCGAACGTAAATGGTGAGTGTTAAAATATCAATATCGAGATTTAAAAAAGCTTTTTGAGACTAAAAAGCCCAGGAGATATTTTGAAAAGCTTTCTAAAGTCGGAAAATTTGCTATTCATGTCAAATTAAACAAACTCAGCACCTAATCTATATTTGTCGAATTGCTTTGAAAATGTTTAAAGCCGATCCTTACAGCTTCAAAACAACTTTTAAAAATCGTCGTATCGATCATTTTTACACGAATTACAGTAATTTGAAAAATGCGTTATTTACCTTCGACAGGAAGAGCTATTTTTTGCAAATACCTGCCATTTATGTAAAAATATTAACATCGAAATTGAAAAAAGCTTTTTGAACCTGAAAAGCTCAGCTTAAAGAATCTCTCATCAGACTTAATAAATATGATAGGTGTGATTTGTGTTAAAATATCAATGGAAATATTTCAAAAAGCTTTCTAGAATCGTAAAGCTGAGCTTTAAAAAAATTCCACCAGATTCAACAAATATTAATTAGTTGTTTAATTATTGAATTTTGAACGTAAAAGGCGAGTCCATACAAATAAAATAGGGTAAATAATTGCCGATCGCTGGCACCCAAACTTGGCCCAGAAAGCTCAATTTTGGCATCTATTTTTTTTATACCTAAAACCATTGCTCGGAAGAGTAAGATTTTACAATTTTTTACACACCCTGGTACATCCATATATATGATAAAGATTTTGCAGTGTCGCTAAAGCATGAAAAAAATGGCTCTCGATTGCAATTGGAACTCACGTGTTTTTCGTTTAGATGGGAATTTTCAATGAATTGTACTTTCAGATACCGCTGTCGGACGCGATGAAGGCCAAAGCGCGATTGACGATCGGTGGTGGCCGAGATTTCGACAACGGCCGGGTAAGTGACCCGGGCAAACGTCAGGTCAGCCACAAAAATGGCTCTAACGCATATACGTACAAATAATTGTCGATTATACGTACAGGGCATTTTTATTTGCTACTTTCTTTTTTTTCTACAGATACTACGTTTATTTTGTCAGTGACCTGCTATTGTTTTTGTTATTCGTTTAAACTTGTGCAATTGTGTATTCGGCATCCACATGAATGCTAAACGTTGACAAATAATACTCCACTTTTGAACTCCGATGAAATACAATCTAATTAACTACCGGAATATTGGGGAATTCGGGGAAAATTAAACGAGCCCTTTTTTACCGACAGGAGTGGTCGCGAGCTCGGTAAAGAGGGGGCTTCTTCGTTTTGCGAGGGCATACATTTTCAGCAGTTTCCCTGTACCCTCTTGCGAACGAAAAAAAATGAAACTGGGAATTACGTGAAAAGGGACGAGCTCATAAAATCCAGAAAAAAAACTGTACACGATAACAGGCGAAAATAAAAAAAAAACATTTTGAAAATTAGTTTTTCTGCATTTTTTGAAAATGGAACGATCTTTTTCAGTTTCTCGTCAGATCTTTTTTCAGTTTCAATGTTGTTCCGTAGCTCACCGCAAAAGTGCATCCAATTGAAAAGTATATTCCGATCGTGCGAGTTCCAAAAAATAATCCAATCTTACGGTTGTTGCCCTAAAAAATTCAGAAGACGGAGAAAAATCGGATAAACTTCCGAAAAGCTGTGACCCCCGATTCGGCTGAAAATTTTCCACAGATGTTCCACTTAATATATGAAGACATCGCCCGAAGGGTTTTTTGGCGCGTTCCAATAGTTCACGAGAAATCGAATTTTAAAGTTTATTTTTTAGCCCGCACGAGTATATCTATATCGCTCGCTACGGCCGATCGATATCCCCACTCCTCCGACTTTACTGACGGCTAGCGTGCCTCGCTTACCCCTGCAAGTACAAGGTGTAGTTAACGCGGTCCTCTAGTTTCGCGGCTGTTTTTTTACGGCTTTTTCAATAATTTTTTACCGGCAAAGCATCGAAATAATCAATCTCATTGTTTTTGCATAATCTTTACTAACATTTAAATAAGCTTTACAAATTTTTTGAAGTCAAAATATATAATAGAATAAACGTTATAGTGACCGACAGGAAGACATCAAGTAAAAGAGGTGCTTGACGATGACCAAGATTGCGGCTGTTCTGCTTATCTGAAATCAAAAAACCAAACGGCATTTTAATCTTCATATTTAAGACTAGCGATTGAACTAGAGTGAATTCTAAATTACAAAAATTGACTTTTTTTATACACTTTTGAAAATTACATTCTATTTTTTACTCATTTTTTCTTAAGTTTTTCGCTCGTACAAAAAAAACTATCGAAGCGATCACGATAATCCTAGTTCAATCGCTGGCTTATAACATATTAAAGATGCTGTATAAATTTGAACAAGATCGGTGCAGTAGTTTCTGAAATATCGTGGTCACCGTTTCGAAAAATGGTGTTTCGAGAAAAACGCGTTTGAAGGTATACCTGCTCCGTATACCTGCTCCGTTCCAGGGCCGTAACTTGTGAACCACTTCGAATATCGAAAAATCCTTTGGCACACATTTTCTACACATGTTGTAGATGTGATTTACGAAAAAAAAATCGATTTTTTCGACCGGAGAAACTAGAGGACTGCCTTAAATGAAATCCACTATTTTTGCATGAAATTGAAGGGTTTAGCACAGTTAGAATGATCTGATTTAGATCAAATATGCACCGTTTTGATCGCAAACTTGTTGCCATTTTGAAGGTAATTTCACTATGCCTTTCTCATAGAAACCCTCGTCCCTATTGGCAAAAAGCTGGACCAGTCGATTTTCACAAGCTTCTCTTGAGGCGATTTTTTCACCAGCAAAATCATTAGCCATAGACAGGAACAAGTGGCAATCACTTGGTGCCAGATCCGGACTATAATGTGGATGCATAAGAACCTCCCAATCAAGCTCCCGGAGCTTCTGGCGAGTCACTATCGATGTGTGTGGCCTGGCGTTGTCCTGATGGAACACGATTCCTCTCCTATTGACCAAAGCTGGCCGCTTCTGGGCGATTGCTTCCTTCGGACGGTCCAATTGTTGACAGTACAGGTCCGCATTAAGAGTTTGGCCGTAGGGGAGCAGCTGATAGTAGATGATTCCCTGCCAATCCCACCAAACACACAGCAAAATCTTCCTGACCGTCAATCCTGGCTTGGCCACCGTTTGCGCCGGCTCACCGCGATTCGACCACGACCGTTTTCGCTTGACGTTGTCGCAAGTGACCCACTTTTCATCATCAGTCACCATCCGCTTCAGAATGGGTCGATTTTGTTGCGATTCAGCAGCGATTCGCAGATGGAAATTCGGCCCATGAGGTTTTTTTGCGTCAACTCGTGTGGCACCCATACATCGAGCTTCTTTTTGCATCCAGCCTTATTCAAGTGGTTCCAAACGGTTTTTGTGCAATATTTAGCTCCTGGGCAATCGAAACAGTGCTTACATGACGGTCGGACTCGACGATTTCCATTATTTCATCGACATTTTCGACAATTGGCCTTCCAGAGCGTGGTGCATCTTTGACATCAAAATTACCGGAACGGAATCGACGAAGCCAAAATTGCGCGTGATTGGCTGTTACAGTCTCAGGACCATAAACACTATTCACATTTTCAGCCGCCTGGCTTGCGTTTTCGCCTTTATCGAAGAAAAACTGTAAAATATGGCGTATTTTCACTTTGCTGGTGGCCATCTTTGACGGGCGCTCAAACAATATTGAGTCAAGCAATCACAAAACTGTCTGACAAGGAACATTCCTCAGGTGACACCCTTCGATTTTGTTGAAATTTGGATATGTTATAAAGCACCAAAAGTAAGCGATACGTATTTTTTTGATCGCCGGAAAAACGGTTTTAAGGGCTGAAACGCACCCTCAAAAATGGGGATGTTTTTCGTTTTTCATCGATAACGTTTGAACGGTACGAGATATTAAAAAAATGTCAAATTGCAACAATGTTTCTTTTTTTGTGCACTATACATTGGAGATGAGAACGATAAAGTTATCGACGAAAAGCGAAAAACACCCCTATTTTCGAGGGTTCGTTTCACCCCTTAAAACCGTTTTTCCGCCGATAAAAAAAAATACGTATCGCTTACTTTTCGGTGCTTTATAACATATCCAAATTTCAACAAAATCAAAGGGTGTTACCTGAGGGATGTTCCTCGTGAGATGTTAATTTTAGCACGAAATCTCATCTTTCTAACGCCATCTAGCCTAATCCGATCGCACTTATACAACGCGAGATACAGATTGCTAAAGCCATCTATTGCAAAAATAATGGATTTCTTTTTACTACACCTAAATACATCTATATAACCCAAACAAGCAAAACCAAACCCAAAAAAACAAACAAATTCGATGTCTCGTAAACTACCAGGTGTGTAAGTATGAAACCGGAATTTTTGTACAGAAAAAACACGTTTATTGTAATGATATGATACAAAGTAACTTATTCAAAGTATTGTCCGTCGCTATCTATACATTTTTCCCATCTTTCTGGCAATTTGTGGATTCCGCGCCAAAAGAACTGTTGCTCTTTTGAGGCAAACCAGTCATCGAGCCATTTTCGTACATCTTCGTAAGAAGTAAAGCGCTGCTCAGCAAGTGCGTGTCCCATCGATGCAAACAAGTAGTAATCGGATGGGGCAAGGTCCGGTGAGTAAGGCGCGTGCTGAAGAATCTCCCAACGGAACGACTCTATCGTTTCCTGGACCTGTTTTGCTTTGTGTGCTGGTGCATTGTCATGCAGCAAAATCACCTTGTGTTGTCTTTGTTGGTATTCTGGTCGTTTTACACGCAAAACTAGATCCAAATCGGTCATTTGTTGTCGGTAGCGTTGAGTATTGACAGTTTCCCCAGGTTTCAGCAGCTCGTGGTAGATTACGCCCTTCTGATCCCACCAAACACACAGCATTGTCTTTCGTCCGTAGCGGTTTGGTCTTGCCGTCGATGTTGATGGTTCACCCGGAGTAACCCATGACTTTTTGCGCTTAAGATTCTCGAAATATATCCACTTTTCATCGCCAGTCACAATTCGATGGAGAAATGACTTTCTTTTGAACCTGGCGAGCAGCATTTCGCATGATGTTTTGCGGTTTTCCTGCTGTCTTTCGTTGAGTTCATGTGGAACCCATTTCCCCACCTTTTGTATCTTTCCCATGGCTTTCAACCGAAGGGAGATGGCTTCTCGGGTCACCTTTAACTGATCCGCCAGTTGTTGTTGTGTTTGAGCGTCGTCTTCGTCCAACAAACTTGCAGGTCAGCGTTTTCAAACTTTTTCGGTGGCCTTCCACGTTCTTCGTTCCTCACGTCAAAATCGCCACTTTTGAACCGTTTGAACCACTCGAAACACTGTGTTTTACCGAGAGCATGCTCACCAAACGCCTCCACAAGCATTCGATGCGATTCGGCTGCGGTTTTCTTCAGATGAAAACAGAAAAGTAGTGCTGTCCGCAAATCGTAATTTGTTGGCACAAAACTCGACATCTTTATCTCTAATAAACTAATGCTACTGAATGAAACTCGTGTTATTGTGAGTTGGAAATCTTTGTCGGATATCAATACAATAACAAGACACCGCTGACGTGATGTGTCGGTAACTGCATCGACATCTAGCGCCACCTATGGGCAAATTCCGGTTTCATACTTACACACCTGGTATTGGAATGCGCCAAAAATCCCTTCGGGGGATGTCTTCATATATCAAATGGAACATCTGTGCAAAATTTCCCCTCAATTGGAGGCAACAGCTATTCGGAAGTACAGCCGAAAAATCAAAAGTGGACGAGCGCGAAGTTTTCGAAAAGTATTTAACGTTCACTATTTGGAAACCGTACACGAGTCGAGGCTTCGAAACGGGGAACGAGCCGTCAGAATACAATTTAAACGAACGGAGAGAGGTTCCGAAAGTGCAAATTATCCACATCGCCAAATTTTTCGTCGGACATTATCGGTCCGAGAAGTAACCAGGTGGCCGGATGTCAAACGTAATCGTATCGTTTTAATTTCTTAATTTTTTGAGTACAAAACAATGTGTTTTAGAAGTAAAATAATTGAAGGAGTATACAAGAGAGTACGCTTGGCATGCAATTAGGAGCGTTGACGATGCTCATTGTTTATTTTTCATTTGATTGTCCATTACGATCGCCGAAAGTCGCAGACCGAAAATCATCACAGCGTTCACACGACGATACGTGTGCGCGATTGGATACGACGACTTTGTTTATTTTTATTCACACACGGCTATAGATTAATGTATATTACGTGATTGATGGAATTATCGTTGAAGATACTCACGAGTTATTAGTAATTTGGTGTTTAAAAGAGCTGCGTTGCAATTTGTTTGAGCGATCGTGCCTGCCCGTAAACATTTTGTGGCAGTTGCACAACCCACCGTTTAGCTTTTCGCGCGCCTTTTGTTCTACTTTTTTCTTTTTTCTTTTTTCCATTGTCTCTATAGTGGTACGGACTGCAGAGTTAGACGGAGGATGCATGCGCCTTTTCCGGGAACATATGTGAGTACTCTCACCCCTCGTTTCGGTACCACCCCCAACCCCACCCCACCTAGCCTGCCAACTTTATACTTTCGCGTAGAAAGGTAAAGACTAGTGATTAAAAAAAACGTAGATTCAAATACATTTGGTTCATATTTTTCGATCTCGAATCTAATTTTTTTTAATGGGGAGACCAAAAAAAAAATTCTCCGTGCACACCCAACGAATGCGAGATATACTCTCTGAACCCCAGTGAA
Source organism: Ophion slaviceki (assembly GCA_944452715.1). Taxonomy (NCBI): domain Eukaryota; kingdom Metazoa; phylum Arthropoda; class Insecta; order Hymenoptera; family Ichneumonidae; genus Ophion; species Ophion slaviceki. The sequence continues at coordinate 24,574,238 of OX101793.1, read as the reverse complement.
GCATGCAGCTTGCCCTACTTGGAATTTATTCTGTAAATAGTCGGCATGAAACGATAATTAGGTGCAGGACCAGTGCAGTGAACAACGCAGGGTCTGTACGTAGAAATCGATATTGACCCTTTGCATAATGTTACACTGGTGTTACACCTAATTCAATTCACATTTTGACGATTCAAAAGTGTTTTTTAATTTAATATGGTGGTTGTAAATGCGGTTTAAGGTTCCTAGGACTTTAATAACTGCTAAAACATAGCTGTTAAATTTTTATTTTTCACGTAGCGAGTGTCGTCAATAACGAAAGTGCAAAAAAACGAACTTTTTACGTCATAAATCTGATTACGACTAATCTAGCAGGTAAACCATAACCAAAAAATAGGTGAAAACTTGGTTTTTGATTCACTGAGTACGAACCCGAAGTCTAAATCGTCAAATTGAAAATGGCGGATCCAATATGACGGCTGTAAATGGCAAAAACTATAGGATTTTTTCCAAATTTGATGATCTATTTTTTTGGGGAGCTTATTTCATGTAACAACGAACCCGAAAACCCCCGAGTACCAACTTTCGCTATCATCAAACAATGTTCCGCATTTATGGTCCGCCATATTGGATCCGCCATCTTGAATTCTCGAATTTTGAGTGGAGATTTGTAATCAGTGACCCCGAAAACCCCCGAGTACCAACTTTCGCTATCATCAAACGACGTTTTGCATTTATGGTCCGCCATATCGGATCCGCCATTTTGAATTCTCGAATTTTGAGTGCAGATTTGCAATCAGTGACCCCGAAAACCCCCGAGTACAAACTTTCGCTATCATCAAACGACGTTTTGCATTTATGTTCCGCCATATTGGATCCGCCATCTTGAATTCTCGAATTTTGAGTGCAGATTTGTAATCAGTGACCCCGAAAACCCCCGAGTACAAACTTTCGCAATCATCAACCGACGTTTTGCATTTATGGTCCGCCATATTGGATCCGCCATCTTGAATTCTCGAATTTTGAGTGCAAATTCGTAATCAGCGACCGCGAAAACCCCTAAGTATAAAATTTCAAGCCAATTGCACGTAAAGAAAAATGTATTCTTCAAAGGGTTAAATATCTGTGACCGTGGCAATAGCCATTGTCGTCCTCCCCATACAGCTCCATCAATTTTTCTCGCATTTACCATTATTTGACAGTTTTTAATATGGTTCGAAAATACAAGTTAATTTTTATAAGCATTCTCATCGGTATTATTTTTTGGAGGTGACATTTTGTTTTTCACACTTCTTTTGCGGGGAAAAACGATTAAGGGTGAATGCGAGACATACCGAAGTGATAACGCGTCGATAAAAATTGAAAGCTTCATTGCTTCGTTTGTTTTTTGGCTTTTATGCAATATTTGGGATCGTGCTACTGATCAATAAAAAAGTTACAACACCTTTTACTCAATTGGCAATTTTAAAAAGATAGCTAGAAGGGTCCGCATTTTTTTCGACATTTACACCTTTCGAGGGTCTGCCTGATGGGAAATTTATCGCGGATTACGAATATCGCGGAGTTTTTATCGAAAGCTCAAAATTACGCTGGTTCGTTTTCGTATACATATGTCGATTTTTAATAGAAATTTATTTTTCGGGGGGGGGGGGGGTAAATAGTGAATTTGTATTCAGGGAGTAAAAATACATCGACAGGGAATTTAGAATAATTATTGAAAATACAATTTTTTTCGCATCTCGGCCAATAATGAGTTCCATCACTCAATCGCCGCTCATTTATTTTTCGTTGCAATTTAGTATTCCGCACTGCGCGCATTTTCTTCGCAATGATTTTCTCTAAAAAATACCGCTTGACTCGCTGAGCTACGATCATTTTTCGATTTTTGGTAGAATTTTAAAGACGGTCCATCGATTTTTGTGGATTTTTTCGTCTTTGCCTCTTTTTCGGCTTTTTTTTTAAATGCACTTTCCGAGAAAACTAATGGAGATATCTGGATAAAAGTAACGCCATTCTCTAAGTCTGTGAAAATGCTTTTCATTAACCCCAATAAATCTCCGGCGTTAAAATAAGACCGATGCTATGGCGGTTTAAAATTTCGTGATTTCGTGATTCGGGAAAAGTAGCCAAAAGGGTCGAAATTTTTTTCATCTACTTTTAACCTATTTCAAGGGTCTTACTAATGGAAAATTGTCTGTAGAGGACGGAAATGCGCAAGTTTTCGCTGAAAGCTAAACATTAAGCCGGGAAAAAGCGAAAAACGTGTCTCGATACGTTTTCGACATTTTTTTATTAAAATATAGTTTTGGACTAACCTAGTGGTAAATTCGCGTTCAAAGGACAAAAATATATCTAAATAGACTTAAAAAAAAATGAAAATTCAATTTTTGTTGCGTCTCGACCAAAAATACGTGGCTTCATTGAATCGTCGATCATTTTTTCCCCTTCGCATTTTAAAGTTCACTCTATGCTTATTCTCTTCAATATCTTTTTTTCTAGTAAATGCCGTTTGATTAATCAGGACCCGTTTATTTTTCGATTTTTGACAGAATTTCAAAGTCGAATTATCGATTTTTGCCAATTTTTCCATAAACTTTTCTTCTTTTTCCTTTGCCTTTTTTTTCAGCCATGTTTCAAGTTCACTTTGCGGAAAAACTTATCGAGGTATCGAAACAAACCAAGCGGCATTCTCTAAGTCTATCAAAATCCTTTTCGGAAACCTCCCAATAATTCCTCATACCTCAAGTAGGACCTCCGCTACGGCTGTTTGAAATTTCAAGATTTTTGCGATTTTTAAAAAGTCGCCAAAAATGGTCGAATTGTTTTTTCCGACTTTTGCACCTTTTCATGGGTCTATCCGATAGAAAATGTTTTCCTATATACAAACATGACGAATTTTTTATCGAAAGCTCAAAATTACGTCGGGTAAACGCAAAAAAACCCAGTTTTCAAACACTTGACGATTTTCAATAGAAATTAAGGGTTTAAGGGGAAGCAAAAGTTGAATTAATATTCAGGGGGCATAAATACATGTCTAGAGACTTATAAAAAATATATAAAAAATCCAAATTTTTTATCGCATCTCGGCCAAAAAATACGTCCTTTATTTTTCCGTACTTTTGCACGCATTCTCATAGTGCGTTATAAGAATAAAATTGATTTGATTCTAAATGAACGAAGAACTACTTTTTTACTGCTTTCTTAAATTCAGATAAAAGGTCAATTTATTTTTGAAAACATCAATTTTTCACACGACCCACTATTTTGAAATATTTATGATTGTACGTATTCATTGCTAATGTGGAGTAATGGTGAATATTTAGGGGGGGGGGGGAAATCCCTTGAGACACCCGAAAATAAATCATTTTTCCTGAATTTTTATAAAGGTGAAAAATAATCGCATAATTAAAAAAAGTTGATATCTTTCAAGTGTAAAAAAAATATTTTCTCTTTTGAAACAAAACAAAATTGCGGCGTTACAAGGTATTCCTTTAGGCGTCTTTTGAAAAGCCGCTCATGTTATAGCTAAAAAAGTTTTTGAACGATATGGCTGAAATTTTGGGAGATTTCTCACTATAACAGTATTGGAAGGACATACCTAAAGTTTTAAGCTCATCGCGTAAATAAATTACCTTTTTAGAGAAAAAATTGTCGAGAAAATGGTCAAAAATATGAAAATTTTATTGCAAAGCTTACTTTATTTTTAATTTGATACTTTTTTATATTTTTATAGGTTTATCCTTCCAATAATGTTATAGTAAGAAACCTTCCAAAACATCAGCCAGATCGATCAATAACTTTTTGAGCTATTACTTGAGACGTTTTTCAAAAGACGCCTAAAGGAATACCTTATAACGCCGCCATTTTGTTTTGTTTAAAAAAGAAAAAAATAACACTTGAAAGTTGTAATAAGATAATGTAAATGTTTTTTTAACTATGCGATTATTTTATCATCTTAAAAAATATTCTATAAAACGACTCATTTTCGGGCGTCTAAAAGGACTTCCCACCTTAAGTTGCTGGAGTAAATATGTTGGCACGAAATGTAGGAGTGCACTGTAGGTAGAAATGCGGCTTGATGAAAAACGTAGATTGCATTTTTTGCCTCGACGGTTCGTAACAAAGTCCCAGCTGGCGCAGTGATTACGAGAAATAATTCTCCCGTTTCCAACATTTTAATATAGTATCTATATAGTGCGTTTCTTGACGACCGATGGAGATTTTATCAATCTTCCAAAGCGCTATTTAATCCTCTCTCACGTTTGATCACACTTTTATTTACAAATCTACGACCACGGTCTTTTACAATCGATTTTATCACGTGCAATCAATATGACACATCCGTTTTATCTCTCACACTTTTACATCATATCCCACGATTTCACACTTTTGTCACAGTCTCACGAATTTTTTCTTCGAATAATGCAAGTCTGTCGATCGATCGAGGTGATCAAAATGTATGGCTCGCTCATCTTTTCCATCTGCCATGCCAAAATGAACGTTCCGATCTCTCATCGGAGTAAGTAAGCTTACTGGAATTCAATACTGTCATAGTCGATGGTGAATTTTTTCAGAGGCGATACCCTTTACGACGAAATGAAATATTTGTTTCAATTGAAAAAGTCTACTCAACTTGAATAACGATTTTTAATAATGATTTCACTATAATAAATTGTTAAATTGCCAAAAACTGAAATTGCGAAAACGTAATAACGTTGTAATAAATGAAAAAAACGTCTACTCAGCTGAAACAACAATTTACTATAATAAAATCATTGTAATAAATCTTTATTCACGTTGAGTAGACTTTTTCTATTATATAAGATATATTATTTTAAAATATAAAAGGCCTACTCAATTTGAGTAACCATTAATTGTAATTAAATGATTATAATAAATTGTTACTCAAGTTGAGTACAGTTCTGATTATTCAGTGCAGCGTTATTATATTTGCAAATTAAAGCAGTGTTTTAGTGTAGAGGCCTAAATTTTGGGTCTTGTTTGAGGCTTGTTAAAAAAAATGTATATATGTATATATATATATATATATATATATATATTTTACCATCCATTTTTTATAGTCTTTTTATTGATATTTCAAGATACAAAAAATGTGTGGAAAAAAGATTTTCTGAAGTTATGGGTCTCTAACAGGGAACATCCCTCAGGTGACACCCTTCGATTTTGTTGAAATTTGGATATGTTATAAAGCAGCGAAAAGTAAGCGATACGTATTTTTTTTATCGGCGGAAATACGGTTTTAAGGGCTGAAACGCACCCTCAAAAAGGGGGATGTTTTTCGTTTTTCGTCGATAACATTTTAACGGTACGAGATATTAAAAAATGTCAAATTGCAACAATGTTTATTTTTTTGTGCACTATACATTGGAGATGAGAACGATAACGTTATCGACGAAAAACCGTCGATTCGTTTCACCCCTTAAAACAGTTTTTCCGCCGATAAAAAAAATACGTATCGCTTACTTTTCGGTGCTTTACAACATATCTAAATTTCAGCAAAATCGAAGGGTTGAGGGATGTTCCTTGCAAGTGTTACTGGAAAAAAAGGGTTGAGGCGGTTGTTGACATGATTCCAAAGCTCCCATTCATCTAGAACAGAAATAAACTAATTTTCTTCATCAATAAGAAGGTCGTTATGGCAGGTACCGAAGATAAAAAGAAATTTAATGATGACTGTCTAAAAAAAAATACTTTTCGGCCCTATTTTTTCAGTTTAAATTTTTTTTAAATAGTTATAATTATGAATAGAACTCGAGATGTTATGTCAACCAGGTTGAATAAAGTAGTTTCGAGAAAAACGCGTTTAAAATTTTGAGCACAATTTCAGACAACCGCAACTAATTAGTACGATGGCATGTGCTACTTACGTTATATTAATCGGCCATTCGTGCCTCGTAGTTTGCCTTCCTCGACTTCGTAATGATGATTTTCTGAAGCACGTTCTTCCCTGCGAGCAGTTCTAGCTTCCTTGGAAGCTTCTGAAGTTCGTAGCTCTGACTGGTCCATCCTATTCCGGTCTCGTTTGTTGGCGTGAATCTCAAAATTTCCTTTTGAGGACATATCATCAACAGTCTATATTTTGAGAAACTACCAAAAGAAAATTTTTTTTTTTCAAATTTTTGCACTAGAATACAGCCGTAAACAAATATTTCATATCGACCTAAAAAAATGTCGCCTTTGACTTAAAAAATTGAATCAAAGGATTCGCGTCCAATAGGACCAGGTAGTTCAAGCAAGTATATAAGTTTATCAACTACCAGATGAAAGTTCAGAATGCTGAGGTTCGAATAAAATTTGATCAAATGTCACCGAAAAAATGGTCCAAAGACATTGAGACGAAAAAATGAGCGATCGGCAAGTGGTTAAGGGAGATGATTTTCATTATTTTTTTTAATGGCGAGATTTTTTCACCATTTTGTAGACTTGGGGTATGTTTTATTACTACTTTTAGCTGTCACATGGTATTATTAATCAATAAAAATGGCGGAAGGATGGCACGGTCTTCTAAACGTGTTGCAGCGGATGTTGTCAGACGGCGTGAGACGTAGCGTCGCCGGGGTCAATCTGAAAGAAAAACCAACGAAGATTTTTTTTCACTAACATTCATACGCAGAATATGAACCAAGAAAACTTGAGAAATGTTGAAAATCGATGAAATAGTACGCTCTGAAACAAAAAGATTGAATTCTCCGAAAAAAATGGCTACATTTTCTAATAAAAAATACCTTTTTTTTTAATTTTCCAAAAAAAATTAGGTTCATGTTTCAGACAATAAGGTTAGAAAGATTTATACCCAATTTCATCAGAACCGGTCGATTAGTTTTTCAGCTATACGTCACGCCAGTTTTGACAATGCAGTTCGGAAGACCGTGCCATACCTCCGCCATTTTTAGAGATTAATCAATAAAAAAAAAATACCACGTAATAGCCAAAAGTATTCATGAAACATACGCTAAGTCTCAAATGCGTTGAAGAAATATTTCCTAAAAAAAATCCCGATAAAGATCAATTTTTGTTCTCGCCCAAAGGTCTCGCCCCGCCTAAGGCGGGAAACCAGTTTAGGAGAACATTTTTTAGTGATTTTCATGATTTTTTTTACAAGCAATGTATGAATAGAGTTTATTCAAACGTTGGGAATATTTTATACATAATTTCAAACAAATATTTTATTTTTTGGAAGCATTTCCTCAGAAAATAGGAACATGCAACCTGCCCATCGAAGTTCGCCATCAGACTTTGCTGTTTGTGTGCACTCTGGAGGCCACCGTTTCCATCGGAAATCAATACGGTTTAAAGATTACTTTAAGAACATGTTTTCCTTCTATATGAACCTAACTTCAACCAAAAAATAGAAAATTGAATTTTTTTAGAGGTGTTTAATCAAACGGGAATAATTTTTATTATTATTATGTAACCTTCTTTGCTATAAAAAATATACTTTGAACAATGATATTACCCCAAATTTAGGTTCATATAGAGCGTAATTATATAAAAAAAATAAACATTACTTTACGAAATTAAAGGTTAGAAACTTTTCGAGCCAGAGTGTACACAAATTAAAAAAAAGTCGTTTCGAGAAAAACGGGTTTGAACAAAAAATTACCGTAAACTATTCAAGGCAGTAACGAGTTATTTATACTTCTTTAAGAACCTATTCTTGATTAGTTATACTCACTTTTTTAAAACTAATTTTACTTATGAAATAAAATAAAAATTCGATTTGTTGAGTCACCTAAACTGGTTTCCCGTCTTAAGGGGTTAGGCCACAGTAACGGGTATAAAATCATGTGCGAATTTAACATTTTTTTTCGTAAGAAAAAGTGATTCACTCATAAAATTAATTACACATCTGTTTAGCATGAATATCAAGCTGTTAAATTTTTTTTCGATGTACAAAACACGGCCGACTACTAATATTTTCTTTTGGGATCTTTTTTTTGGCGCTCCGCAGCGTGACTTTTAGCATCCACAATTTTTTACCTAGAACAAAAAATAAAAATTCTCGTCAATCTACATTAGAATACCTAGAGAAGTACGTACGGAATTTAAGGCGTTACCCCCACTTGTAGCGCAAAAAAAAGGCCTTTTTCATGAGTTTTTAAAAAGAAAACCACAAAACTTTTATAATCGATCAATATACCATCTTAAAGAACACATCTTGAAGAACTTTCAGTAATTTTTTTATTGAAAAATATTACATTGTTTAGTGGCAAATGGCCGTCAATGAAATAATGTTTTTATATACACGGTTTGCGGTGACCAACATTGCGGCGAAGTGGATCATCTGAAAAAAAAATGCGGATGGATTTAGTCAAATATAAGTATAAACTAGTCTTTAATCGAAGGATTTTAAAAAATATTCATTTTTCACAAAGAGGCGGACAGTCAAAGTGGATGGTTCGATTTTAACGAAAAAAAACGGCCGTTTTTTGGCTATAAAACGGCAATTTTTTTCGAAAAAAAAATCGAACGATTAAAGACTACATTTTTGTGTATTAAATAAGCCTGCAAAATCTCAAGAAGATCGGTTCATTAGTGTTCGAGTAATCTTGGTCACCGACTTCAGAAATGCCATTTTGAGAAAAACGCGTTTAAAGTTTCAATTTCAGTTTACACGAAGAAAATATGTTTTTTTGTAAACTTACATAGAGTCATCTATTCCGGGCATCAAAAAAAAACTGCACTTCAAATTGCACTTCAAAAAAATGCAATAAAAAAAATCGATTTTTTCAAAATCGCAAGTGGGGGTAACCCCTTAAAAAATATTGTTTTATTTAAAAGTTGTAGGTATTTGAACTTTAGAAATGAATTTTCAGTGAAAAATTTCGTTATAACTGCTCATAAACTGCTCATAAAATGAAAAGTTTTCGATTAATCAGAAATTCCGTACGTACTTCTCTGCGAAATGCAATTAGGAACATAACTTTCAAATTTGAAGTAAATCGAGTGAAAATTGTTGAAGTTATTTGTCACGCCAATTGGAAAAAAGCTGTTTCGAGAAGTTTCGCGTAGTCGGCCATTTTGTACATCGAAAAAAATATGTATATTTTGTCTAACAGCTTGATATTCATACTAAATAGATGTGTAATTAATTTTACGAGTGAATCACTTTTTCATACGAAGAAAAATTGTTAACTTCGCACATGATTTTATACTCATTACTGTGGCCTAACCCCTTAACTTTTTCCCCCTGGCGATATCAACTTTGATGACGACGATTATCGTTATTTCGCATTGCAGTATTACGCTCCGGCGAACGCGATTGGCAATGCCGAGGGCGACCAAGTCCACAGCAATACTCACACTCAGGTGTAAATCCATGGCTGTGGGCGGGTCAGGACGAGACGCCTGGGGCATCGCCGTCGTTTTCGTTGCCGACGCCACCGCCGCCGCCAAAATCGGCGCCACCGCCGCCGCCTCCGAGGCCGCCTCGTCGCAGCGTCACCTTCGCCGATTCGCCGCTGAAGACGCCACCGCGTAACAATCAGCAGGCCGGCAGGCGGCGTTCGTCGACGACGACGTCGACGACCCTCGACGTCGCCGTGCCCTGGACGCCGGCGACCCCTGGCCACTGGCCGAATCGCACAAAGGCCGAGTACATCACGTAACGTCAGGAGCTCGACGTTATCACGTCGAGCCTAGCGTCCATACCGGAAGTGAACGACGACGACGAGCGGGCCGAGGCCGAGGACGAGGAGGGCTGGGGGGAGGATTTCGCCGACGGCGAGGGCCAGGAGGAAGTCATCTGGGAGCCCATTGATCCACGTGATACTGCAGTCGATGCAGCCATATTTGTTTAGGTTACTCGGTTGTCGGATCCTCGAAAGTGTAACGAGAGACAAAAAAAACGTGATGACTGTTGCACTTGAAAAAAAAAAAAACATTAATATTTACGAAAAACTCTTGCCGTGATGTGGCGTCGGAAAAAAATCAACACTACGAGGACAATCGTACCTGCGTGCAGCTTTCAACCCCAGATTTTCGCAAAAAAGAATTTAGGGAACTTCTCACTTTAGACGCTAAAAAAGACAATTTTCATGAATTTTTTTGATAGGTTCATATTATAGATATTGGTATAAAAGTTTTTACACTTAATAAATACACTTTCGAAATACATTTAAAATTTTTTTTATTTACTTAGCTCACTATTTATAGACGAAAATGGTAGTTAAAAAAATGCCCTAAAAATTGTAAGTCTGCTCTGTTGATGAAAGCTCGGAGATGGATCATACGAAATAAAAAATCAAACGGTTTTAGATTGAGTATAAAATAAGTTTTTTTTTCACCGTTTTGGGTAAAAAATAGTAAATATTAAAATTTAAAAAATCCTTGATTTGCGCTATAGCTATTGTTGTAAAAAATATGTGGTTCAAATTTCATAAGGATCGGTTCAGTAGTTTCGAAGATTTTGCCAAGGCGGGATATACATTTAGACAGGAAAAAAATAAGCAAAATTCAGGGATTTTTTAAACTGAGAAATAATTATTCTACAATTATCAAACTTTAGGTATACTTTAAGGCAGGATTCTACTTTGAAACCATGAAAAAAACGCTATTTTCGTGAATTTTTTCTGAGAATACTATTAAAGATATCGATATGGGGTTTAAACTGTTCAATAAATACACTCTTTAAGTACATAAAAAAAAAATTTTAAATGTATTTTATTCATTTTTTGTACACGTAAAATATGTTTAAACCCAACGCCTCGAAAAGCAGGTACCGTAGCCGTGGTCGTGAAATCTTCCCGACGGATGGTCTGAAACAAAAAAATCAAATAGTTTCATGTTCAGTATGTCTTCAGGAACCGACCTAACTAGAATATTTTATATACGTGCAAAATTAACAAAATGGCGGCTAAAATACGAAAAAAAATGCGTTTTTTTGGGTCTTTTTTTGCAATAAAAAAATAGTTCTAATCAAAATTTTAAGTTGATTGTAGTTAGGTCGGTTGGTACACACATATAGAATATGTTTTCCAAATTTCATAAGGATCGGTTCAGTACTTTTTGAGTTATCACGACCACGGTACTTGAAAATGTCGTTTCGAGAAAAACGCGTTTAAAGTTTTGGTGAGTCACAATAGCGCGCTCAGGTAGGTGCGTTCGAAAGGCGAAAAAGGATAGTTAGACTGCTTGGAACTTTATAAAATTTTGACCGAACATTCTTGAACATATTTACTTTCGAAAAATGTAAAAAAAAAAAAATTTCAAAGTTTCAAAGTAGAATCCTGCCTTAATAGTATATTCAAGTATACAAAACAATTTTTTTTTAATTAATTCATCAACAAAATGACGGAGCTGTGGCAGAGTGTTACAGAAAGGTCGCCGCAGGGGTTGCGAATCGGCGTGCAGTCTAGCTTCCCGTAGACTTTGATTTGCAAAAAAGTTCAAACATTTTTTCAGTCAGAACATGTATAGTTGCCATGTGACGGTATTTAAAGTGAAGAAAATGCAAATTTAAGAAAATGACACGCATTTACAAAAAATATCATCATTTCACGCAACATTTCTGTAAAATGTGGATTCAAAAAATCGTTTTTTTTTTTCAATTTTTCAAAAACAGTTCTCGTGAAGTTCACGCCCGCTCCGAATCCGAGCGGTGAGGCGCAACGTTGACGGGCTGTAACGTTTGAAGGTTTTCGAATTTCGCTTTGAAACTTTAGGCAAATATTCTACATATGAGGGATTCTCCGTCAATCAAGCCACGTTTTTTTCGACCATCTCAGATTTGCCCCATAATTGTTTATATCAAAGTACTACTAAAAGGCATTCTATGTGAATTTTTTTAGATTTTTAATACAACTTTTTAGAAAATGCCGTTTTTTTCCAAATGAATATATCTCGAAAACTAGAAGTGACTAAAAAAAATGTCTATACATCAAAGTTGTGGTTTTGTATTAGCTCTCGAGCTGACGACTTGAAATAATTTGTACGTTCAGGTAACGCTGATTTTTTACCAAAAAAGGGGGAAATTATTTTTTAATTAAAAAACGGCCATTTGTTTTGGCTGAAAAAATTACAGTATCTTCCAGTATGTCTGACGATATCGCAAATAAATCGCCAGAGTGGCACGGATCGAGGTTCTAGGGTAAAAAAAATGAAACCACACAAATTAATTTTTTCATACCGGAACCTCGCTCTGTGCCACTCTGGCGATTTTTTTGCGATATCGTCAGATATACTGGAAGACTCTCTAATTTTTTCAGCCAAAAAATCGCCGTTTTTTAACAAAAAAATAATTTCCCCCTTTTTGGTAAAAAAAATCAGCGTTACCGGAACGTAAAAATTATTTCAAGTCGTCCGCTCGAAAGCTAACGCAAAACTACAACTTTTATGTATAGACATTTTTTTTCAGTTGCTTCTAGTTTCCGAGATATATACATTTCGAAAAAAACGGCATTTTCTAAAATCTTGAATTAATAAATCTGAAGAAATTCACATAGAATGCCTTTTAGTAGTACTTTGACATAACCAATTATGGGGCAGATCTGAGATGGTCGAAAAAAAGTGGCTGAATGGACGGGCAATCCCTCATATATAGTTCTATCGTTTAAAGAAAAAAAAAGAAATCGATTTTTCGATTGTTGTAAATGTATATCCCGCCTCAACAAGCCGTCGAAAAACGTTGTTTCGAAAAAAACGCGTTTAAAGTTTGTTTGGGTTACATAAATACATAAAAAACATTTTTTAAGTGTATTTCGAAAGTGTATTTATTAAGTGTAACAACTTTTACATCAATAGCCATAATGTAAACCAATAAAAAAAAATGCATGCCTTAGTGTCTAAAGTGAGAAGACCCCTAAAAGAATCATTTCCTCTCATCTCTCCTCACCGTGCGTATCAAATTCTTCACAATTGTTGATAAAAATTCGTGCCCTTCGCGCCTTACGAATTTGTCCATCGAAGTTGTGCCAACCAGCTTTTAATTGCTTGACCAAAAGAGATAAACCGCAATACTCGAAATCCTCGCGTTCACGAATTTCATCCTCTTTGTCGCACACTCCCTTGCGCGGCTTGGGCAAACCGGTCCACATTCGTGAAAGCAACACCGGCACGAGAGTCCGAAGAACGGTGGAGAATTAAAAAAAAAACAAAAAAAAATTGAAAAGAGTGAATTAAATAAATTTATGTTTATATACGATGTAAATAATTGTACGCAGATCAAACGAGAATCAAAAGTAATTTTGAACGATAATAAGGGGAAGGACGAGAAGAGTACGTGCGAGGATTAAGCCCGTTGTTGAAGGTCCTGGAATAAGGTGCATGCGCAACCAGCAAACTTCGGATAATTCAACTGCCAAAAAAAAAAAAAACAAAAATAGTCCGAGAACTGCATTAAATGAGGAGCAGAAATAAAAGAGCGTACTGGTAAAAAAGTATGGGGGAAAAAACGAAAACTCAAAACGGTAAGTCGCGTCGATCGAGACAGGGACTCGCCACGTGTTCGCGCAAATTTATGGCTTACTATATATATATATATATATATATATATATATATATATATATATATATATATATATATATTCGAGGGTACATGTTTGGTGAATACAAGAGGAAAAAAACTGTGCAGTGATTTTACGACGACTCGCGAATTTGCGCTCGTAACACCGCGTAGTTGTAAGTAATTTTAATTACATTAAGTAACAAAGAAATACTAATAAATGTTAAGTGCGAGAGTGACGGATGATTGGTACAAAATGAATCACGCGCAGTGGAGGTTTGACAGTGACAGATAGAGAGAGAGAAAGAAATACGCTGAACACAATTAATAGTAATTGACATACATATTTTTGTTCCCTTAATTATGGTTCAACGTCAACTGCCGTGACGCTACTCGACAACAAACTCGTTCACGAAGACATCATTTTTAAGATATTAAGACCTTATGGGCGATTTCGTCGATTTTCGTAAGTACATTGACAAAAGCCGCGAAAAAAGTGAGACGTAAATCGCCAAGTTTATTTTATATAATATTTATTCAATGTCTTACCTGCATAACAAAAAAAACAATCGCAGAAATATTTTAAAATGGCGGAGTTACTAGGTGGTAAATATAGGGTTTTTTTACGGTGTACCGTAAAATGGGGTTACTTTGAACAGGTTCTGGAAGTTTTTTGTGGGTAACTATTTTTTAACATCCTATATTCCAACCTTTGTTGCTTCAACAGAACAATGTATACTTTGGATATCAAATGTATGAGAAAGTCAAGCGCCACCAACCCTCCACACAATTTAATAATTTTTTTTTAAGTGTGAAAATACCCTGGTGTGTGGGGTTTCTTTGATAATACATTGAAATGCAACTTATGTAAATGATTAAGGGTTACTTTGACAGCATTTTGTTCAAAAAAGATTAATATTTTATTAATTATACATGGCATTAAATTTAAAAAAAAGGTTTTTTTACAATCAAATTGTCATTTTTATTAAGGAAACATTTTACATAAAAATATCAAGTACCTAGGGTACTATTATAGGCACTTAATCAGTCTTATAATTATCATTGAGATCAAAATCAACTCGAGCAACATTACAATCAACTTTAGCAACATTACGATAAACCTGAACAACAAATTTAATCACATTTAAATGTGCACACATTTAAACCGTATTTTGGCGCTCTGTTACAGTAGCCCCAAAAACGGTCAAAGTTACCCTAAATGTCAATTTAACCCCGTTTTACGGTAACCTGTTGAACTGAGTGTCGAAAAAAATGGATATCTTTATAATTACCTAATCGATGTCGTTTTAGCGTGAACGGACACAAATACTGAAAAAAAGCATCTTAAAATGGGAGCCTTAATGTTTTTGACCCAATTTTCTACTGATAAATAATTTATTTAAAGAAATTGGGTAATCAGTGTTTTTACTTTTTGAGGTTCACACGATGGGTATTGATAAGGACGATGTGTTGTCAAAATTTGACAGAGATCGATGCGAGTCAAGAAAAAGTATTTATTTACCGGCTAATAGCGCCGCAGTTTCTATATATTTCTGCAATAGTTTTTTGTCATGCAGTTAAGGGATTGAATAAATATTGTATTAAAAACAATTTGGCGATTTTTGCTTCACTTTTTTGTCACGGCTTTTGTGAATGTACTTGCGAAAATCGACGAAATCGCGTAAATGAAGCCTTAACGGGTTATACCTAGTCGTAAGAGCCAAAAACAGCTCATTTTTAGGATTTTTGTTTGGAAACTCGTGATTACCAATTTCTACAAAAATTGGGTATTTGAAAAAGTATCATGTGAAAAACAATCTGTAATTTTTGTTATGTGAAAATATTCAATTATAACCGATTTACAGTTAGTATAATAGTTTATCCTACGATTAATCGAAGGAATTTCCGAAATACCAAATTTAAAAAAAATTATGCGTGTTCAAAGTGAGAGTCTGAATACTTGCAAAAAATGAGCATTTTTCGTTTATCAAATCGAAAGTATACATCGGAAAAAAATCCTTCGATCAAATACTATATTTCGACATCTAGGAAAAACCCTAAGAATTCCAAAAAGACCGATGCACTAATTTTTTAGATAATTTGCTCACCGACTTTGAAAACGTACTTTCGAGAAAAAAACGTTTGAAGTTTCGAACGACGCTCCGAGTGTTCTGACGGGCGTCAACATAACAGCCTATAAATATGTCAATTTTGATCCGATCACCTTGAAAATTTCCGAGAACATGTATAACATGAAATACTGTCAAAATATATTGGTTTAGAAGAAGTGATTTTTCGACTTTTACAACTAGGCATAGCCCCTTAATGTGCTTTCTTGAAAAGAAACTCGGGATAAGGTTCCGAAAAGGACATACCTCCGCTTATTTTAGAATGTTGTGTACCGATGTATTTTTACTCGCTGATCACGAATATGATAGTGAAAATACCCGCAAAATTGATTACCAAGGTCAAAACTTACAAAAAACTGTTTTTTAAATACTTTTTCTATTTTGTCGTAATATGTGTTGATCTTAGAGAAATATGTTTCCTTCAAAAGTGGTAGCCTATAAAAAGATTGATTTTTTATGTTCTATGCAAGTTTTGTCTAAAACTAATCTGTTTCGAGAAAAATGGGATAATGTTCCAAAAAGTACATTTTCCTAAACTTTATTAGTTTCGATATTATCTACGCACGCACGTATCCGCGGGAAGGTCGCAGTTTGATTCTTAACACTATATGCATACCCAAATAACAAACAAGAGCACACAACAAACAAACCAAAACAACACACAATAAACAAACCCAAACACACAACACAACAAACAAACATCACACAACAAACACAACCAAATAACATACATCACAACACAACAAACACAACCAAATAACATACATCACAACACAACAAAGGAACCCAAATAACACACAATGCACATCACAACAAACAAACACAAATAACATGCATCACAACAAACGAACTCAAACAGCACACATCACAACAAACGAGTCTAAACACACAACACAACAAACGAATGCAAATAACAAATATACCCACCCCCAACACAGCGAGCAAACCCAAACAACAAAAAATACACAACAAACGAACGCAAACAAACTCCAACCTTCCCGCGGTAAAGTGCGTAAGTAGATAATATCGACACTAATGGAGTTTAGCAAAATGTACGTATTGGAGCATTATCCCTTGTTTCTCGAAACAGAATGGATTTAGACGAAAACTGTACAAAACATAAAAGATCAATCGTTTTATAGGCTACAACTTTTGTCCGAAACATTTTTCTCTAAGACCAACATTAATGAAAATAAAGTAGAAACACTCTTTAAAAATCAGTTTTCGTGAGTTTTGACCTTGAAAATCGAATTTGCGCATATTTTAACTATAACATTCGTAGTCAGCGGGTCAAAATAAATGGGTACACGAAATTCCAAACTAATCGGAGGTATGTCCTTTTCGGAATTACGCCCGAACCTCGTTTTACCCAATATGCATACATATATATGTTATACGATAAGATCAATCGATGATTCGTGTCAGACTAAACAAGAAAAGTGCTCTGTCCCTTCCGAGACTGCGACCAATATGTTAAGTAGCATTTTTCCTTATCTACAATTCCCAACGATGGGAAAATGGCCAACGATTGTGTGCGAAACCCTCTGTCACTTTAATCAAATCCATCACGAATTCTCTTTGCTAATGTTGAATGTTTTTTTCCCCAAGCTGGAAGTTCAACAGCTCATTAATAATTGTATAATGTTTTTTTCACAAACTTTCAGTGCCAAACTTATACGAAAGTTGAATTCAAACAGGAAAATGTTAAATTTCCAGAATACACAGGACTAAAAATCGAACGCGAAGAAACATTAGGATCATTCTGAATCGAATGGAAGCTACGAAATTTGTGACGATAACAAAATACACAGATATGTGTGTGCGTACGTCGAGTATGTATGTATGAACGCATGCATGTGCCAGAAAGTCGTGGATCTCTCTCCAATTACTGATTTTAAGTATTTGAAAAATTGGACAAGACATAGTGTAAGTGAGAAGAAAAAATAAACGAACGGAGACAGCAGCAGGACAATTTTATACGCGGCGGTGTAAAAAGACCGATCTATCATATCGTTAAATCTTTTCTTATAATGCGATCGATGAAATGAAAGGGAAAAAAATGAATACTACCGATAAACGGAATAATTAAGAACTAAATGAATAAAAAAAATAATTAAAAAAGTATATGTATAAAAAATAATAAAATAAATCGTCGGGACGAATAATTGAATATGGTCCATACTAGAGTGGTTCCAAAAAAATATGATTTTGGAATTCGGGATTGTAAATTCCAAAATCATGAGCTTTTCAACCACCGAAGTGTGTATAGATACGAATCAAATCGTTGAAGAGGCGAGACTACCCATCCAAGGATTAATATTACCTTGATAATGAGATGTTGAACCCAGTGTGATTAATCTATTATTCGCATATTATTACACGTATAGATAAGAACGGGAGAGAGAGAGAGAGAGAGAGAGAGAGAGAGAGAGAGAAATGTTCGTTTTGAATATAAAAACGTAAGGGATAAAATCGATACGACGCGATCTCAAAACGCATTTTTTTAAATCCCAAATTTCAATAATTTTAATTATATATTGTCTATAATTTGTTGTCCGTTTAAAATTTATTTTTTCAACTCACGCAACATAATTTTTCTATTTTCGCGTATAAGTTATTTCACAAATGGAAATTTGTTATTTTCAACGATTCAATCGTCCCAGTAATATTTCCACGGGCTATCTCTACCTTTTGCAGGTCTCGAATATGCTCGAATATAAATTTTCCATTTCTTCTCATTCATTTGGCGGGTCACGACGAAAGAATACAATTTTATCGTTACTCCAGACTCGCTCGGAGCGCCTCTTTAAAGAAATGAAATTTCTCCGATAGCAGAACAATAAAACTGGATCAATGAGCATGAAAACCTCGTCGTCGTCCGCACGGGAAAAAACGAAGGAGAAACATCCGAACAACTGAGACTATCGGGTCTTCCCCGAAAGCTGACGATCATTGGCGGATTAACTTTTCACTACGCCAAAAAATAATAATAACGTGGCCAATAAAAAAAGTTATCTAAATTGATTTTTTTACCTACCAGTGAATTTTTTTTTCTTTTTTTTCCAAATGGAACGAGGATTGTGGAAAATGCAGCGAAAACGATAACGGAGGATTAAAAAACTGCAACAATGAGAGAGACAGAGAGAGAGAGATAGCGATTAAAAATGGTGAATCATAAATTTTATATGTAAACAATCGAGGGAGGTCTTCACGCTCGACAGACACGAATAATTAATTGTTTCTTCATTTGCTTAAAAAGAAAAAACACCGTTCGTTCGAAACACATTTTTTTCGTTTTTTGTCCAGTTGAAGCTTACGCAAAGCTGGAGCCGTCCCTTAAGGGGAGATATACCTTTAGGCGAGGAAAAAATTGCTGATTTTCATGACTTTAAAAAAAGATTTCACCATTTTTGAGACTTAGGCTAGTTTTATTACTACTTTTGGCTCTTAAATGTTATTTTTTATGTGTCTTTAAAAATGGCGGAGGTATAGCACGGTATTCTAAACGAATTGCCGTGGATGTTGTCAGACGGCGTGACACGTAGCGTCGTCTGGATGAATCTGAAAAATAACCAACGAGAATGTTTCTTTCATCAACACTCATATGCAGAATATGAACCAAGAAAAAGTGAGAAATCTTTAAAATCGATGAAATGGTACGCTTCCAAACAAAAGGATTGAATTTTCCGAAAAAATGGCTACATTTTGTGATAAAAAAATTCTTATTTTAATTTTTAAACCCATTTAGGGTCATATTTT
This sequence comes from Ophion slaviceki, assembly GCA_944452715.1. Taxonomy (NCBI): domain Eukaryota; kingdom Metazoa; phylum Arthropoda; class Insecta; order Hymenoptera; family Ichneumonidae; genus Ophion; species Ophion slaviceki. The sequence goes on along the minus strand of OX101793.1, from coordinate 24,554,909 downwards.
AAACAGTAAGGTCAAAAAGATTGAAACCAAGTTTCAACAGAATTGGTCGATTAGGTTTTTAGCCAACGTCTCGTCAGTTTTGAAAATGTGGTTTAGAAGACCGTGCGATACCTCGGCCATTTTTAAAGATTAATAAGACAAAAAATAGCATGTAACAGCCAATAGTAATAATGGAACATACCCTAAGTCTCAAAAACGGTGAAGAAATATTTCCTTTAAATAAAAAATCTCGAAAATCGTCAAATTTTTTCCCTCGCCTAAAGTGGGAGACACCCTTAGTTTCCAAAATTCACAGACCCCCTCCTCTCTCGACTCTCAGTACGATATGTTATACCGCGATAACGAGAACACGACGAAAACGAATGACTAGATTGTAAAACTGTTGTAAAACCAATCAAATTTGCATAAAATACACGATCGTTTATTTACATTAAAGAGTGTACATTGATATACTGTATGAATAAATCATCCGTACTTTATAATACCATTACGATCGAATCCCGATTGGTGCATCAAATTATTTAAGCTTTCTCGGACATTTCACCTCGCATTAAGGGGTAAGGCCACAGTATAATTTAAAAAAAATCGATTTTTTTCCACTAAAACGGTGCTTTATCATCATAAGAGTAAGTTACTATTCGATTTATAGCAAGAACATTTTTTTTTCACCGACTTTGAGCGTATAACGTAAGCCCACCTCTGGCACGGACATAGAGTACCTAAAACTTTAAGGCGTTACCCCCACTTGTAGGGCAAAAAAAAGCCTTTTTCATGAATTTTTTTAAAGAAAAGTACAAAACTTTTTTAACCGATCAATATACCATCTTAAAGAACACATCTTGAAGAACTTTCAGTAATTTTTTTATTGAAAAATATTACATTGTTTAGTGGCAAATGGCCGTCAATGAAATAATGTTTTTATATACACGGTTTGCGGTGACCAACATTGCGGCGAAGTGGATCATCTGAAAAAAAAAATGCGGATGGATTTAGTCAAATATAAGTATAAACTAGTCTTTAATCAAACGATTTTAAAAAATATTCATTTTTCACAAAATGGCGGACAGTCAAAGTTAATGGTTCGATTTTAACGAAAAAAATCGAACGATTAAAGACTACATTTTTATGTATTAAATAAGCCTGCAAAATTTCAAGAAGATCGGTTCATTAGTGTTCGAGTAATCTTGGTCACCGACTTCAGAAATGCCATTTTGAGAAAAACGCGTTTAAAGTTTCAATTTCAGTTTACACGAAGAAAATATTTTTTTTTGTAAACTTACATAGAGTCATCTATTCCGGGCATGAAAAAAAACTGCACTTCAAATTGCACTTCAAAAAAATGCAATAAAAAAAATCGATTTTTTCAAAATCGCAAGTGGGGGTAACCCCTTAAACGCGTTTTTCTCGAAACAGCTTCTTCCAATTGGCGTGACAAATAAATTCAACAATTTTCACTCGATTTACTTCAAATTTAAAAATGATGTTCCTAATTGCATTTCGCAGAGAAGAACGTACGGAATTTCTGATTAATCGAAAACTTTTCATTTTATGAGCAGTTTTATACGAAATTTTTCACTGAAAATTCATTCAAATACTTACAACTTTTGGAATAAAACAATACTTTTTTTAATTACGTACGTACTTCTCTAGGTATTCTAAAGTAGATTGACGAGAATTTTTGTTTTTTGTTCTAGGTAAAAAATTGTGGATGCTAAATGTCACGCCGCGGAGCGCCTGAAAAAAAATAACAAAAGAAAATATTAGTAGTCGGAAAAAAAATAATAAAAAATCGAATAATAAAAATCGAAAAAAAAAATATATTTTTTCTAACTGCTTGATATTCATACTAAGTAGATGTGTGATTATTTTTATGAGTAAATCACTTTTTCATACGAAAAAAAAATTGTTAAATTCGCACATGATTCCCGTTACTGTGGCCTAACCCCTTAAGCTCCATCGACTCGTCGATACCGCAGGAAAGCGTACAAGCCCGTCTTTTCTGCCCGAATATGGTGCCCATGTCCCCGTTTTCGTCGCTCTCTTCCAGTGCGTCATCGCGCCCGCAGGAGGGCACAGGGAAACTGCCGAAAACCGCTACAGGCACCTAAAATTTACGAATTCCGAGTCGAAAATCTATCGCCATTGTCGGAGGCTCAGTGAACCAGCTGCTCAGTATTCCACGCGCAAGCCAGGCTCAAGCGGTCACCGATCCGAGTATCGACCCAGGTCAACGCTGTTTACCACGAGAGATCGCCGAAGCCGCACAGTAATCGCCCGTCCACTGCAGTCGAACATCCATCGGGGTGTGTGTGCATATGTTGACGGAGGACGAGGTAGGACGGAAAGTCCTTTTTGAATGATCCCATGATGGAGTGAGTGGCAGCCTCAAATCCTTCCATCATCTTTCCATCCCTCGGTGCATAAGTATCATTCTTTTTTTAACTTTTATACAGCCCCATGATTTTCAACAACGCAATGGCTTATTCTGACCCTTCCTCTACGCCCCCCCCCCCCTCTCGCCTTCTTTCTCGGTCTCTCTATACGCCGAGAGTATTCAAGAAGCGAAGTAGAGAAGACCGCATTGCGGCCCGGCGAGCGTTTAATGGTTTATGCAAGAGCTAGAAATCCCAATGCATTTTCGCCGGGCTCGCGTTCTCTACGGCCGCAGATATTGGCGATGGGGCAAAGCCACCGGGGCTGTATATGGACCCGACGCTGAATACGCAATACGACGACCACGTGCTGCCAGAGGGGCGGAAGTGTCAGACTGCGAAACAGCCAATAAGCCAATGCGCGATAACTCGTCGACGTACATCGTGCAGGGGGTGTGTGGAGCATTTCAAGAGGGTTTACGGGGTTGAACACGTTCTAGGAAGGGGGGGGGGGGGGGGTACTGCACGAAGCCCAGACTATCACTGATTCTGTGGACTGCTCGGACCAACTGCAGTCGGTTTTGGCCCCCTTGTACACGACTGGCATGTATGCCTTAACTATGCACTTGTATGTGCGAAGTCTCGTGAACGGTGGCGGACACTCGGTCGGCGTACAGCTGGGCAATCTGGGGGGGGGGGGGGTGACTGGTCAGGGTCTTAGAAAGAGGCAGTGCCCCTGCGATTCCGTTTCGATTGTAATATATAATTCTTGATCGAGATCGGAGACATTTTTCATCACCGGTCTTGAGGGGTGAAACTCACCCCTACCGAGAACACCTTCAGAGTTTTTGGGAAACTCTGAGAGTGAATTTCATCCTCTGGGATCCGGAGTGAAGTGACCGGGTAGAAGTTAAAGGGCTATACCGGTGTAACACTTTCAAAAAATCGATTTTTTTGCCTTTTTCGATAATTTATACTTTCAAGAATATCCTGTAAAAATTTCAAGGCCGTATCTCTGATCATTTTATCTTGCAAAAATCGGTAGTTAAATCTTTAAACGCGTTTTTCTCGAAATGAGATTTTTCAAATTTGCTGACATTGTAACTCAAAGAGCGATTATCCGATTGACTTGAAATTTGAACTGAGTACTCTTGAATATATTTACTCTACAATGACGTAGGATAATTTTGATTGGAAGAAAATTAACGATTTGGCATTGAAAAAAACGACCATTTTATAGGCAAGAAAACAGACTTTTTTGCATATCTACGCCGTATTGTTAGATTTTTATATTTTTCGAAAATCCTACGTCATTGTACAGGAAATACCTTCAAGTTTAACGACATTTTTTTCTTTTTCGTTTTCAGCTACTCAATCGGCCGGAATCATGTCAGCAGTGGGGGAACTTTTTTTGGCGCCTCCGACGGCTACGTATAAGTCGCTTGGATCTCAATATTTTTCGATGAAAAAATTATGTATTATAGGTCAAATATAGCCAAATATATTCTTAATTTTCCGAAAGATTTAAGTGCGTACTGTGCTTCCAAGAAATTCCCGAAACTCACTCAAATTGTCAGCGTTCACACTGGTATGGCCCCTTAAAGGGATCAACCAAGGGCTAGGTAGGAACGTTAAAAATTGAAAGTCAATGAAGCCAAGGAACGAGGAGAAACGTCTTGAAGTTCGGTGCGACTGTGACATGTCTCTGAGTGCGAAGAGTGAAAGATTGTATTATTCGCAGTGAAATATTTAAAAGAATGAGAAAATATTGGCAATGGAGGTGATATTAGGAAATCGTGAATGAAAAAAATTGGATCGTTTAGACGTTTATCCACCTCGATGTAAATATACACCCCTAAATCTATATAGGGGTATATATTTATATCGCCATGTATTATTTCATGCGCATACCGTAACGTCATTGATACCCACTCACGATACGTACGTACTACCCTCAGAAGAGGGTAGCTCTGCCAAACCCTCGTCTCCGCAATACTCACGTTCGTTCTCTCCTCGCAGCCAGGTAAAAGCAGCGGGCCGTCGTGGGGGAGACACCCCACGTTTAATAAAATTCTTATCACGAATAAAAGCCTCGTATAACATGGTGGGACCGACGGAAAGGGATGAAGGGAAGAGGGAGGAGGGAGAGTTTAAAAGTGAATAAGGACACACACACATAGAGAGAGAGAGAGAGAGAGAGAAAGAGAGAGAGAGAGAGAGAGAGAGAGAGAGAGAGAGAGAGAAAGGGCGATGTACTTTAAGGGGCTATACCAGTGTGAACGCTGAAAATTTGGGTGATTTTCGGGATTTTTTTTAAAGAAAAGTTCTGAATTAAATGTTTCGGAAAATTAAGAATATATTTGGCTATATTTGACCTATATTACGTAATTTTTTCATACAAAAATATTGAGATCCAAGCGACTTATGCGCTGCCTTCGGAGGCGCCAAAAAAAAGTTCCTCCACTGCTGGCATGATTCCGGCCGATTGAGTAGCTGAAACCGAAAAAGGAAAAAATGTCGTCAAACTGGAAGGTATTTCCTGTACAATGACGTAGGATTTTCGAAAAACATCAAAATCTAACAAAATGGCGTAGTTATGAAAAAAAAAGTATTTTTTTCTTGCCGATAAAATGGTCGTTTTTTCAATGTCAAATCGTCAATTTTCATCCAATCAAAAATATCCTACGTCATTGTAGAGTAAATATATTCAAGAGTACTCAGTTCAAATTTGAAGTCAATCGGATAATTGCTCTTTGAGTGACAATGTCAGCAATTTTGAAAAATCTAATTTCGAGAAAAACGTATTTAAAGATTTAACTATCGATTTTTGCAAGGTAAAATGATATTTACCATAAAAACTGCTAAGTATAAACGTAAAGTATGAAGTATAAACTGTCGAGAAAGGCAAAAAAATCGATTTTTGAAAGTGTCACACTGGCCCCTTAAAGCGGTGACTCTCCTCCATTTTTATATTTTTTTCGCAAAAAACTTTATTTTTTCAAAAAAATCTTCCAACCCCCTACATCCAAAAAATCAATTTCCGAGCATCGCTAAACATTTACATAAAAGAAGACCGCCGATTTGACCAAAATCACTCTCAAATCCAAAAACCTACGATTTTTTCCAAAAACTCGACTCGATTTTTTTTCAACCCCCAAAAAAGCCACGTCTTCCTCAACAATATCCACAATATTCGCGCCTCGGTTTTCCTCTACCCTCGTCCTGTTCTCGCCGTGCGTACGAAGGACGATATGGGAATTATTATAAAACCGAAGTCCGTGCACGAGTCACCCGCGATTAGGCTCCATTAAAACTTTCCGCACGAGTTGACGGAGTGGGGGGAGGGGGGTGCACCAATTTTGTGAGATAGGCGAAACCTCTGCGTATAGACCCTTCCGATATTATGCCCCCCCCCCCCCCCCCCGCGTCACCCCTCGTCGATGTTCCTAACTGCTCACCTCTTCGCCGCCCTTACGTGCAATGGAGCCGTGCATTACCCAACCATATACATCCCTTGGTACGTATATGCTCCGCCAAGACCTTCGATATTCGACGGGCGAAATTTTGCGCGCCTCTTCCTCACACCTTCTTTCGGTATCCTTCATTTTCACACGGATATACGACGATAATGGCGCATGAAATCGACTTTTGTATACACGTGTATATTTATATATGCACATTGTGGGTGAAAGTGTGGGGCACTATTTCTCACAGGAAGCAGGTGTCGGCTTTCTGATACTTGCACGAGGAAAAGTTTCGCGAAGCGAACTCTTAGGATCGGCGTGGGAAGATCGAAAAAGGAGAATTCCGAGCACTAAGAAGATCAATTCGCATACAGCCGGAAGTATGTTTTTAAGAAGGAGGGACGGGGGAGGGGTAACTTTAGGCGAGGAAAAAATTGCTGATTTTCATGATTTTTTTTAAAGCAAAGATTTCTTCAAGTTTTTGACACTTGGGCTATTTTTTATTACTACTTTTGGCTGTTGTATGGTATTTTTTTATTAATATTTCAAAATGGCGGAGGTATGGCACGGTTTTCTAAACGAGTTGCGGCGGATGTCGTTAGACTGTGTGACCCGTAGCGTCGGCGGGATTAATCTGAAAAAAAAACCAACGAAGAATTTTCTTTCATTAAGGGATCATCACAGTGTAACGAGTCGAAAAATAGATGATTTTCGCGATTTTTTTTCGATGGTTAAAATATGCTAGACAGTCTGATTTTTTTACGTCAAATCAAAGCACTTGTGAAGAATAGAAAAGGAATTTTTAAACAATTAATTTTATTTATTTTTCAACAAAATTTTGAAAAAACATTTCGAAAAAAACGCGTCCGTCTCCTCCAGGTCTCACGCAGCTGGTCGACGTTCTTTTTGTGAGAAAGGCTGTAGCAACGGCAATAATTCAAATTTCGCCCCAAAATTGAACAGCAGGTTTATAACCGTCTAGGCTGTCCGATGATGCAAAAAAATCGCTTTTTTGAAAATTTTACACTGTGATGATCCCTTAACACTCATACTGAGAATATGAACCAAGAAAAAGTCAAAAATGTTGTAAACCAATGAAACAGTATTCTTTGAAACAAAAGGATTTAATTTTCCAAAAAAATGGCTACATTAGGCAATAAAAAAGACTTTTTTTCAAAAATAAACAATAAGGTTGCAAAGATTTATACCAAATTTCATAAAAATCGGTTGATTAGTGTTTCAACTATACGTCACGGCAGTTTGGAAAATGCAGTCTAGAAGACCGTGCCATACCTCCGGCATGTTTAAGGCGTTACCCCCACTTGTAGTGCAAAAAAGGCCTTTTTCATGAATGTTTTTAAAGAAAACTACAAAACTTTTTTAATCGATCAATATACCATCTTAAAGAACACATCTTGAAGAACTTTCAGTAATTTTTTTATTGAAAAACATTACATTGCTTAGTGGCAAATGGTCGTCAATGAAATAATGTTTTTATATACACGGTTTGCGGTGACCAACATTGCGGCGAAGTGGATCATCAGAAAAAGAATGCGGATGGATTTAGTCAAATATAAGTATAAACTAGTCTTTAATCGAAGGATTTTAAAAAATATTCATTTTTCACAAAATGGCGGACAGTCAAAGTTAATGGTTCGATTTTAACGAAAAAAAACGGCCGTTTTTTGGCTATAAAACGGCAATTTTTTTCGAAAAAAAAAATCGAACGATTAAAGACTACATTTCTATGTATTAAATAAGCCTGCAAAATTTCAAGAAGATCGGTTCATTAGTGTTCGAGTAATCTTGGTCATCGACTTCAGAAATGCCATTTTGAGAAAAACGCGTTTAAAGTTTCAATTTCAGTTTACACGAAGTGTAAAGTTTCAGTTTATCTCAGTCAATTTTGTTCGGATTGACTTGAAATTTTCAGGACATATTCTCAGATACTTATACTTCAAAAAAATGCAATAAAAAAATCGACTTTCAAAATCGCAAGTGGGGGTAACCCCTTAAAGACGAATAAGAAGAAAATACCATGTAACAGCCAAAGGTAGCCATGACACATACCTTAAAGCTAAAAAAAGGACATAAAATATTTTCTTTACAAAAAATCAACAAATTTTTTCTAGTCTAGAGGTATTTCACCCCCTAAAGTTCGCCGGTTCACGAAACCCATTTATGAACGCTCATAACTTCCCCAATTTTGAACGAATCGACTTGAAATTTTCAGAGAATACTCTTGAAACGTTATATGTTCAGGATCCGTCGAAAAAAAAAACAATATTAGCAAACCTTTCGCCTAGGTATACGATATGAGATTTTGATCATTCGAAGACTTGAGACTCGCTCGTATATTTTTTTTTACAATTATAGTCCTAGGCACAAAGTTTTCTTGTGACGTCTTGAAGGCGCCGTAGAGTAATCAGTGGCGTCTCGTTAAAAATCGAGCCACGTGTTGTCCCGCCATAATTTTTTCTCCTTCAAGCACTTGTGCTCCGTCTGAAAACTTACTTGACTCATGGGGCATATATTCTCAAATATACGTCCTAGAAGTAAGTTATAATCAGCCAGAGGCTCCAAGCCAAAAAACAAGAATTTCAGTCCGCAACAATTAGGTAATTACCGTGGAGTCAAGTAGTAACAATTGCAAAATTTTCCAAATCACCCGCGCGAAAAATCGAAAATATTCGTTACCATTTTTCCACTACGCTCATTCTCACCTGAGACTAGAAAAAGTGACAACGGCTAATGAAGAGTGTTGTAATTTTTCACCGGGTCCGTGGAACCTTCGCGACGCAGGCTTGGAGCAAACGACGTAACAATCCATCCAACTCGAATCGCCATTGTGGCAGTTCGATAAGACTCCCATAAATTCTGAATGGCGAGGGAAAAAAATCCAGGCGGAAAAGCAGGCTCATCGTAAATTGGATATCTCGCACGAGTAGATCGACGAGGAAATTCAAGACAATCGACCGGAGATGAGGCCAAGGAGGGCAAGAAAAGAAAAAGGGAGGTTGGGTGGTGGGTGAGGGCTGAGGAGGTTCGAACTCCGGAGGAAATCCTCTTTGATTTATGTGTAAACATCGGGATTCATGACGTCGGTACTCCCGTAACTAAAAATGCAAACATCGAGGCTTTAAAAGCCCGTACACCCGCAAGAGGGACGAGAGGGGCGGAGGATGCGAAGAAAGAGGTTGGGGAAGGGTTGAACGTGCCCAGCATGATTAAGCGTACACCCGTACGGATTCTTGCACTTTGTATTCTCCATTCTCAGCTCGTCCGATCTCTCTCTCTCTCTCTCTCTCTCTCTCTCTCCCCCCCCCCTCCCCCCCCCCACCCTGCACGTCTACACCGTAGGTCCAAGACGTCTTGGTTCTCGCGAAATCGCGGCTATAAGCCCGCATATATCCTCCAACCCCTTCCGCTCCCCCAACTTTTGCCTCACCTCCTTGAGGAGCCTCTCCGTACCCGCGTCCACGTTTTCTTCGACCCCAAGGGCTCATCGTTTGTATCCGATTGTCGAACTTTCTTCCTCTTCCTCCCGCCCCTAAGGCCTTCTACCCCTTCTGATTTTACCGCCCACGCGATTTGTATTCTCGAGCCATTCGCGGGCAACGAACAATCGCCAGCGAACGAGATTCCATGCGTAACAACGAGTAACGACCGCGACGATCTATCCCGCACCGATATTCGCTTTCCACGCCGGAAAAAAGAGGAATTTCCAAAAGTCCAACCCCCTGCCACCATCATTTTTTATATCGAGCTGACGGGAAGGACGACGGTAAAAAAAGCATGAGGAACATTGGAGAAACAACGAAACGAGTGTCGTTTTCATACGATAAACGCGAGAGAGAGAGGGGAGGGGTGGGAGAGAGGACTGAGGCATCAGACCCTATAATGGGACAGGATGTACAGTGGAAAAGTTTGGTCGGTGAAGCAGCAAAAAAAGAAAATAAAAGGGTCAGCGAAGTACGAGAGTGCTGAGATACGTAAAGAGAGACAGAGAGTCAGTGTGTGTGTGTGTGTGTGTGTGTGTGTGTGTGTGAGAGAGAGAGAGAGAGAGAGAGAGAGAGAGAGAGAGAGAGAGAGAGAGAGAGAGAGAGAGAGAGAGAGAGAGAGAGAGAGAGAGAGAGAGAGAGAGAGAGGAGAAAGTGTATGAACGCTCGCGAGGCTCGCGAGGGATTTCCCTGGTGCTCGGGCGCAGATAAGTGTGGAAGATAATCAGGTACATACTCGCACCCGAAGCCCCTAATACAGATGAGCTCTTTGGTAGCCTTACCCGTTCCCGGACATACACACACTCACACATTTATGAAAGTGCACGTACACAGAAGTACGTACTAACTGTAAGAGAATGATAGACACCGGGCGAGCTGAAGAGGGTTGAAAAAGGGAGAGGAGATAATATGACGATAGCACCACGAGTACAAGCGAGATCAAAAGAATCACAGCTACGTGCGGTTGTAATGAAAAGGAAGGAAAGGTCGATATTTATAGGCACTTTAAGGGATGTGTCATTTTCGGGACATTGGATCTCGAAAAATGTCCTCGTAGTAGACAATTGCACCCACTTCCGACGTTACGTACAGCTCGGTGTCTTAAAAATAACTGTTGGTTGAATGTAAGCATTTTTATACGATGGTCGCTTGATGGACGATTTTAAACATTACATAGAGATGACGGGTAGTGGATATTCCAACAAGGATCATCACTTTGGTATCCTCCTCCGATTTGGTTGAAACTTTTTTATGTGGAAGAGTATCAAAAACTAAGAGACACGTATTTTTTTTTATCGGCGGAAAAACGGTTTTGAGGAGTGAAACGCACCCTCAAAAATGGGGATGTTTTTCGTTTTTCGTCGACGACGTTTTAACGGTACGAGATATAAAACAATTTCATGTTGCAACAACCTTTATTTTTTCGCGTACTATACATCGGAGATGAGAACGAAAACGTTATCGAAGAAAAACGAAAAACATCCGCATTTTTGAGGGTGCGTTTCACCCATTACAACCTTTTTTCCGCCGATAAAAAAAATACGTGTTTCTTAGATTTTGATACTCTTCCACATAAAAATTTTCAACAAAATCGGAGGACACCAAAGTGCTGTTCCTTGTAAGTTACTTAAATGCATTTTCTTTAAAATAACACGTGAGTGAATGTAATCATTTTTGGACAACGTTACGTAAACCTCAATATCTCAAGAATCATTACCCAAAATACTTTTGGGTAAATGTAGTCACTTTTGAATAAATGTCATCATTTTTGGATAAGATGAGTAAACTCGATGTCTCAACAACCACCTTTGGACAATGACTTTTGGATAACGTTACGTAAACCTCAATGTGTCAAAAGTCGCTTTTGGATACATTTAATCACTTTTGGATCACGTTACGTAAATCTTAATGACTCCAAAATCACTTTCGGATAAATGTAATCACTTTTGGATAACGTTACCTAAGTTCATTGTCTCAAACATCACTATCGGCTGAATGTAGTCACTTTTGGATAACGTTCCATAAAGATTAATGTCTCAAAAACCACTTATAGATGAATGTAATGACTTGAATACCGTTTCGTAACGTCAATATCTCATGAATCACTTTTGGATGAATCTAGTGACTTTTGGATACCATTACGTAAACTCAATGTCTTTCAACTCCATTTTGGCTGAATGTAATCATTTTTGGATGATGTTACGCAAACGCAATGCTTCCAAAACCAGCTTCTGATTAATGTGATGACTTCTGGGCAATGTGACGTACGCCTGAACGTCTGAAAATGATTTTTGGATAAATGCCAACATTTTCATATCAACATCATTTCACGGACGATTATTGACATCAAATAGATATAACATATTCTAAATACCCTACCTCCATATATAAATATTCCTAGTACAATATTAACATCTAGATAAACTTATATTTATAAATGCTGGCTATGGTGCAGGTGTGTATCCATACTCTTATACATGCACACATTTATCGTCTACATAGAACGAAGGGTATCGATCCACCGCTGGTTCAGGTAATTAGCATGAGAATAGCAGGGATAAGCCATTCGATTCGGCTTCGATAGGAAACGGATGTAAAGTTCATTAATCACCGAACGACGGAATCGAGGGCTCCGCTGGCTGGCTATGCATACTGCCTTTACCACTCGATCGTTACCCACCCATACACTCGAGTCCCGGATAAGTTTACCGAGATAGCCCCTTCATTTGCGTTGACCCTATCCTGCATCCCTAATCACTAGCCGAACGATCACCTCCCTAATTGAAAATTCGAGTGCATCAGGTGCCGCGACTCCCCCCGTGGAAAAATTTATCCAACGTCCGTAGTGCGCTTCGAACGCACCGAGGGGAAAATGAGGAGTTTGGGAAATCGTGGGTCGAGGGTGAATAATTATCATTTGAAGAAGAAAAAATTGTCCAGCAGGAAGATTAAGCATTGTCTTGTATTAGGAATATTTATGCTGGGGTCTCGAGAATCCGTTTTAACAATCGAGCCAAGTTCTTTATTGAGGACGATCCTCCTTTGAAGATTATTGACATCACGTCGAGATGCGTTGAGGACGTGCAGCATCTCGAGCCTTGGTGGAAATGAGGCGAAACGCCTGGGAGTAAGAAAGAGAGGGAGAGAGAGAGAGAGAGAGAGAGAGAGAGAGAGAGAGAGAGAGAGAGAGAGAGAGAGAGAGAGAGAGTATCCATTAGCATAAACTCAACGTTAATTAATGCCGTCATTTCAAAAGAAATGTCTCGAAGATGCCTTTGTAAACTAAAGTGAATGATATGCAGAGCTGCAAAGGAAACAGAGAAATACAGAAGAGTACCCTGCATTCGACGAGCACTGAGGATTTTCCCGTCTTCATTATCTCATCCCCAGTCTTTGCCCCCCGGGGGCAAATATTGCCCCAGCCTCTCCCTGGGCGACGACCCCCACCGAATCCGTTTGGATTCGTGATTTCTCACCCCGGTGAATAATAACGACGACTTTTTCGAATTTGCTCAAAAGGGCCAAAGCGACGCACCTGGCTTCAAATCGACCTTGATTGCCAAAGCCGCAATTCGACTTCGTACGTGACGAACAAAAAGCCCCCCATAGCTCCAAAGCACGAGGTTCTTTGGGTATAAAGAATGTGGTGGACCTTTTGGTTTTATTGTCGAACGCGCACCAGCTGGGAATCAAATGACGAGCCGGTTGTTTGTGGTTTTTTTTTACGTGCACAGTTTATTTTCGCTCCACTTTTTGCCCAGGTATATACGACAAGAGGGTGGCTCAGCCTCGCGGGAGGGCAATGCGTCGAGAGCATGGGGCGAGCGGGAGCACAGCAGGGAGAGAGAGAGGACATTGCGCCGGGATCTGCGCGTACATTGCAAAACAATAACGAAATTACGATCCCCCCATCGTGTCGGGGGCTGAAACATCACTCACCCCCTTGCCATCCCTTCACCTTTTATCCTGTAATACCACGCAGTCTCTACATCCACACCACCGGCCTACTTCTCTCTGCCTCCCTCTCTCTCTCTCTACGTCCCTCGCTCTGCGCTGTTATTCCGTTTATATCGTCGTTTTGCCCGTGTCCTCGGTGGGCGCAGGCGTACCAAGCTTGTTTATATCGCGTCCCGCGGGATGGAGAAAGGGAGAAGCGTGAAAGGAGCTCCAGTGCAGATTCCACCCTGAGGGCCGAGGGGTCGGGGTTGCTACACGCGGGGCTCGAGCAGACCGGATTCACCCCCTGGGGGTGGGCGGTGGACCACGAGAGAGCTTCGTCGAAGCCGGGAAAGTGGGTTGAACAGCCGCTGAGAGCGAACACAGTAGACACCAAATATCTAATCATTTGCAAAATAGTGAGATATGAAACGTTCCGGCTGCTCGAGCACAATCGGTTAATCAATCGCAGCATCCTACAAGCCAGGGTCGTCTTTGATCATTGCCTTCAAACGCAGATGACTATGACAGCTGAAAAGCTCAAAAACCTGGACAGTTCTCCAGCGACGTCATCATTCCCATAGTTCACCATTTTCCAACCCCCCCCCCGTGCCACACTTCTAGCCTGTCAATCTTAGCCTCCACGTTCAATCGTAGTCATCTCCGAAACATCAAACTACGACCTTGAACGGCCTGGAGAAGCAGGTGACGCGGTTGAGGAAAGCTGGACAATGATGACAAATGGATGAACGCCATAGGAAAAACGTCTAAGAAACGGAGATAGCGGGAATGAGAGGTTGAGGGAGCGAGCGACGAGGAATGGAAGAAGCAGAGGGAAGTAAAAAAAATAGGGATAAATATATCGAGGCAGAGAGATGAGAGAGAGGATCTCCCTTGTGACGCTCCGTCATGTACCGAGCACTGTATGTATATAGCAGAGAGGGGAAAAATGATTTTAAATATAGACAGGGTTGCCAGGTTGCAGAAACAGAGCCGCCGCCCCTTTGAGCACGCTGCCTCGGACAAACGCCTGTGTGTTTATGCGCGGACACTCGGGAGGGTGTGGGTGTGTATGTGCGCACCCACCGGCGGGGCGGTGTCGCGGGCGGCAAGGTCGCGTCATTGATCGAGAAGGGTTGGCGTCGGTGACGCGCCCAGTGACGTCATAGCCTGACCCGAAGCGCGCGCGTCTCATGGCGCCCTCTGCCCCCTATTCACCTCAAAGCTCCAGTCATACCGAACTTCAACGTTGCCTTTCCAATACAGGGCAATATCCCCGCCACCAGCCAACCTCGACACCACGAAAGACAACCGGTTCCGTCCATGAGGACGCCTTCCCTTTCCATTCGAATACCTTGTTCGATCCCTATGATCCTCCAATATTCCCGTTCTGCTGACTTACCCGGAAGCTCCTACGGAAACCCTGGAGAACCGTAAGCCCCGCAGCGATTCGTTATTTTATTCATTACGAGTCCTTCAAATGACAATCTTCATCCCCGTCCGTACCGGACTCCAATGTCGTATTCGTTTCCCGAACCTACACGGAAAGCCAGCTTCATCAAATAATTACCCACGAGGAAACGGATATCAGACGAACGTCGTTTCCTGAGCCTTCAAGGGTTTTCTCGAAGGTTTTTTTTCGACCCGAGGCTTTGGTGGTCTCGGTTGTTTGGGTTGGGAAGGGAAAACCGTTGTTTCGCGAAGTAGAGGGAAAATCGTGCCAGTTGAATTAATTGAGGGCGTTGATGAACTAATTTGGAATGAATGAAGGTTCGCATATACGATGGCGCTGTAACAATGACGTGCAAACATACCTCCAGTCTGTGGATTCACATAATTGCGACCGAGTTCGTCAATGGCTATGGGGCAATACTTTACTCAGCGAGCAGCAGGATGATCGAGGTACTTGTAAACGGAATGGAAAGTGGTCTCCATGTTTCCGGGGGTAAGGACGTTGGTCTCCATAGAGGCAGGGAATGGAGGGGCGATGAAGACTCGCAGCGGTTGCAATTTAGCTGAGAAATATTCGTCACGTTAGCTCTGGAGTGTCAGGCTGACTGACAGACGTCAAATGACTTTGGAGTAGATACGCCATCTGTAGACGGGATCTTCGATAGTGTTCTACGAGTCGTCTGATTTTCGTGACACTTGGATAGTCGTGGCTGAAACAATTCGCAGTACCTCCGTACGTTCGGGCGTTTTTCGGGGTGAACTTCCTGTTCAGGATTCACAGAGCTTTTCTCAGGACTCGAAGGGATTGCGAGAACGAGGAGAGGGAGAGAGAGAAAGGATACCAGGGAGCCCGCTCGTTCCGCGACGGTTATAAATTATAGCGTTGGCCTATTTGCATCTTGCTCGGCGCCTCCTCCCTTCCCAGCATCAGGGTTGACGACAGTATAGCGCACGCGAACCACAGATAGCCCAGTCTGCCCGCACGTAGACCCACACCCCTGCGAATACTGGATACACGCTTTTGCTGTTGGCAACGAACGATCCTGCAAGCACGAGGAACCCAAATGATTTTTGCACTCGCGTTGATTCATATTCTAACGACTGAACATCGCGGAACAATCGACCGCAATTTTAAGGGGCTATAACAGTGTGAACGCTGAACATTTAGGTGATTTTTGGGATTTTTTTGGAACCGAAGTACTCAATTAAATGTTTCGGAAAATTAAGAATATATTTGGCTATGTTTGACCTATATTACATAATTTTTTCATAGAAAAATATTGAGATCCAAGCGACTTATGCGCTGCCTTCGGAGGCGCAAAAAAAAGTTCCTCCACTGCTGACATGATTCCGGCCGATCGAGTAGCTGAAACCGAAAAAGGAAAAATGTCGTTAAACTTGAAAGTATTTCTTGTACAATTCCGTAGGATTTTTGAAAAAATATCAAAATCTAACAAAATGGCGTAGTTATGAACAAAAAGTCTGTTTTCTTGCCTATAAAATGGTCGTTTTTTTCAATGCCAAATCGTCAATTTTCATCCAATCAAAAATATCCTACGTCATTGTAGAGTAAATATATTCAAGAGTACTCAGTTCAAATTTCAAATCAATCGAATAATTGCTCTTTGAGTTACAATGTCAGCAAATTTGAAAAATCTCATTTCATATTCTTGAAAGTATAAAAATCTCATTTCATATTCTTGAAAGTATATACTGTCGAAGAAGGCCAAAAAATCGATTTTTTAAAAGTGTCACAGTGGAATAGCCCCTTAATGGTTGTTCCTGATTGTTCCATCAAGAACAATCTCTTTTGACTAACGTCCAAAAGAATGTGATCGAAATCGTGAGAAAAAAAGGCGAAAAAAAAAATATTTTTTTCTTCAAAGTGGGTAAAACTGGCGTCTTTATCGACACAGGTTTTTCGCAGTTTCCCTCTGCCCTCTTGCGAATAAAATACGGCAATGAATTGAAAAAAGGGACTGTGGGCACTCCCGGCAACCTGGCAAAATTGAAAATAGTGCACTGACAGTTGCGGGATAAAGATGAAAGCGACGGTATCGTGAAAGCTGGTAAACTCAGGGGCACTGGAGTACTTTCGTCTGCTGTTCGACGAATCCGTTGCTAATAAGAAATATTTAATCTCGAGATCGGGCGTGGATGCTTTTTCTTCTGTTGCGGGCGAAGTAAAAATTCTACCCTGGAATTGCTCTCGCGAGGGCAGCCAGCGTTCCAACTTCTTTCGAGTGCCCTCAGGGAAGCTTCGTCTACGAGTAGAAAAAATACTTTCTTGTTTTTTCTTCGGCTCATTCGCAAGTGGCGTTATTATACGAAAAAAAATATAAAGAAAAATAGTACACGCCGAAGCGGAGTGACGAGGACTGAGGCAAGAGGTGGAAGAATTGCGGGCAGTTGGGGAAGAGAGACTGAGAAAGGTGGAAAGTAGCTACCTTTGGGATTAACTTTGCCCTCTCTGCGCCATTATTTTAGCCTCGTCTGCTTATGTGTTTGCTGTTTTCTTCTCTCCACATCCGGAGATGCTCCTTCCTGTCCCCTCGCCCGCGCCTTTTTCCTATCTCCTTCTCCCTGGGGTCCCCTTTGTACGCGTGGAGATACGACGACAAAGATCGCGGAAAGAATACAACCCGAAGCGGAATGCAGAGTGAGAAATGCGGATAATATTAACATTGCTTTGAGAAGCAAAAAGGAGGGTGCAAATAATGAACAGGGGAGACGAGAACAACGAGAAGCCAGTACTAGGATTGGTGACCCCCACGCGATAACTTTCCCACAGTTCATCAAGTTTCCTAAGGTGAACACAACGGCAAGTAAAAATATAGCCGCCACAATCGGTTTTCCGCAGTTTCCCTGTGCCCTCGTGCGAATCCCAAGCCCTTCAGAAAAAAATGGCTGTGCGCCACTCTCTGGGGAGCTAAGAACGCGGAAATGATAAACTGGGACCGGGTTGAAATTCCGAACTTTGAATGCTCCGATGGTTTTAAATACCGAATTTCAATGTTCCGAAATTCAAAATGGGGCCGGGTTTAAATTCCGAACTTTGAATTATCAGGACGCTCAAAAGTCCGAAAGAATAGTACTCCGAAGGATCAAAACTCCGAAAGAATTTTACGCGAAAGATCAAAACTCCGGAAATCTAAACACCGTCAAAATAATTCGGCTATGGAAGTATTAAAAGTTCCAAAATTTTCAATAAATCGACGGATTATTTAAAGAATTTTTTTATTAAGTGATTCACTCATAAAATTAAGTACACATCTATTTAGTATATATATCAAGCTGTTAGAAGATGTATTTTTTTTCTCGATGTACAAAATGGCCGACAACTCGAAACTTCTCGAAACAGCTTTTTTCCAAATGGCGTGACAAATAACTTCAACAATTTTCACTCGATTTACTTCAAATTTAAAAGTTATCTTCCTAATTGTATTTCGCAGAGAAGTACGTACGGAATTTCTGATCAATCGAAAACTTTTCATTTTAT
This sequence comes from Ophion slaviceki, assembly GCA_944452715.1. Classification (NCBI taxonomy): domain Eukaryota; kingdom Metazoa; phylum Arthropoda; class Insecta; order Hymenoptera; family Ichneumonidae; genus Ophion; species Ophion slaviceki. Next base: position 24,536,686 of record OX101793.1, on the reverse strand, counting down.
GAGCAGTTTATGAGCAGTTATAACGAAATTTTTTACTGAAAATTCATTTCTTAAGGATGTATGGCAGCTACTGCAGAGTCGTTACAGAACTGATTATGCAATTTGCAAAAATCGCATTTAAAGACTAAATAAAATAATTGTAGTATTCATTGAAGCTAAAAAGGAGATTTACCACAGCTCAAAGCAAAACGTGCGGTACAGAAAGAAGAATTTTCAATTTTTAACTGCAAATTTAGTTGCTGATTTGATGTACGTTTTCCCTGACGTTGTCGTGGTTACGACATACGAGCTAAAGAAATACGAAAACGGTCCCATTTAACTCGCAATATCTCGCAAAATATATGGGCACATGTCGATTTTTTTTTAACGTATCATGCATATTACAGCGATACTGCACAAAAGTTTTTTTTACAAAAGAGTACTCCGGAAATACCTTTTTTGCCAATGTAAAGGGAATTTTGGACGTACAGTCCTATGTTCCCCGTGTTAAATGACCCAACTTTGAATTCGTTTATCTCAGCATTCACGTGGGCAAATTTTGTTTTTTTAATCTCAAAAAGTTCTCGATATTTTCCTTTACAATATCAGTGAGTTTCAATTCGAACAGTAGTAAATAACTTAGTTGCCATACATCTTTAAGTTCAAATACCTACAACTTTTGAATAAAACAATATTTTTTAAATTCCGTGCGTACATCTCTAGGTATTCTAATGTAGATTGACGAGAATTTTTGTTTTTTATTCTAGGTAAAAAATTGTAGATGCTAAATGTCACGCCGCGGAGCGCCTAAAAAAAAGAAAACAAAAGAAAATATTAATGGTCGGCCATTTTGTACATCGAAAAAAAAAATATTTTCTAACAGCTTGATATTCATACTAAATAGATGTGTAATTAATTTTATGAGTGAATCATTTTTTCATACGAAAAAAATTGTTAAATTCGCACATGATTTTATACCCGTTACGGTGGCCTAACCCCTTAAGAAAAGATTTTGCGTCAATTTTGAAATCTGTCTAGACAATCTTATTCGTTCTACATAATTTACAGTCTACTGTGTAGACTTTCGCTGGCATAATATTGACGAACCTTGTAATTTCGGAACATCAAAATTAGGAATTTTAAACCATCGGCGCATTTAAAATCCGGAACTTCCACCCGGCCCTCATGTCAAGATGATGCCAGCGAAAGTCTACACAGTTGACTGTTAATGATGTAGAACGTATAACATTGTCTAGACCAATTTCAAAATTGACGCAAAATCACTTCTTAATAAAAAAAAATTCTTGAAATAATTCGTCGATTTATTGAAAATTTTGAAACTTTTAGAACTTCCATAGCCGAATTATTTTGACGGTGTCAAGATTTTCGGAGTTTTGGTCTTTCGTGTGAAATTCTTTCGGAGTTTTGATCTTTCGGGGTACTATTTTTTCGGAGTTTTGAGCGTTCTGACCATTCAAAGTTCGAAATTTCAACCCGGCCCCATCTTGAATTTCGGAACATTAAAATTCGGAATTTTAAACCGGCGGAGCATTGAAAGTTCGAAATATCAACCCGGCCAAGAAATTACAAGGTTCGTCAAGATCGCGCCAGCGAAAGTCTACACATTTGACTGTAAACGATGTAGAACGTATAACATTGTCGAGACAAATTTCAAAATCTACGTAAAATCACGTCTCGATAAAAAATAAATTTTCTTGAAATAATTCGTCTATTCATTTCAAGAATTTATTTTTTATTGAGAAGTTTTTATTGAGAAGAATTTTGAAACTTTTAAAATTTCCATAGCCGAATTATTTTGACGGTGTTCAGATTTTCGGAGTTTCGATCTTTCGGGGTAGTATTATTTCGGAGTTTTGAGCGTTCTGATCATTCAAAGTTCGGAATTTTAACCCAGCCTCGATAAACTAACAAGTGTGGGGTAAAATGTGACAGGGTTGGAACCGTGAAAGCCCTCGAAGGCATACCAGGACATTCATTTCAATGAACAATGAAATGTAGGGGATTGGATGAAGTTCGGATTCTTTAATTGTTCATTTTCTCTGCATACGTCGTATTCCCCTAATTTGCCTTCAAGGACTACGTTTTCTCATCTCAATTATCCCGACAAATGTTCTTCCTTGCCAATCTTCTTCACTTTTCCACGTTCACGATTTGCCATTAGGCGAGAACTACAGCGTAAATGAGTAATCATAATAATTGTCCCGTCTCTTCCCTTGCTCTCCCCTTCGCCCTGTCGCTTTCTCCATTTTCCTCAATACACTGTGGAACTCAGTTTGAACCTGGCCGCTTCAATATGCCAGCAAGTCACATGGGAATGGAAACTGGGCGAAAAAGGAGGAATGAGAAGCAACGAAAAGGGGGAAAAAAAGAAATAAAGGAACAGGTACCAGCAGATCTTTCTGTCTGCGGACGAGGCGAAGCAACGGCTACTATATCTTTTAGCGTGACGGTAATTGGAGTCGAGGTACAATCCGAGGACTGGGAAAACAGCCCTCGAGACGTGTACAGCGGAAAAAAACGGCACGGGCACCGAGATTCCAGTCACCGCCTGATGCGAGTTACGGCTAGTGTGGATTTCGACTGTAAGACTTAAGGCGTTACCCCCACTTGTAGCGCAAAAAAAGGCCTTTTTCATGAATTTTTTTAAAGAAAATTACAAAACTTTTTTAATCGATCAATATGCCATCTTAAAGAACACATCTTGAAGAACTTTCAGTAATTTTTTTATTGAAAAATATTACATTGTTTAGTGGCAAATGGCCGTCAATGAAATAATGTTTTTATATACACGGTTTGCGGTGACCAACATTGCGGCGAAGTGGATCATCTGAAAAAAAAATGCGGATGGATTTAGTCAAATATAAGTATAAAATAGTCTTTAATCGAAGGATTTTAAAAAATATTCATTTTTCACAAAATGGCGGACAGTCAAAGTTAATGGTTCGATTTTAACGAAAAAAAACGGCCGTTTTTTGGCTATAAAACGGCCATTTTTTTCGAAAAAAAAATCGAACGATTAAAGACTACATTTTTAGGTATTAAATAAGCCTGCAAAATTTCAAGAAGATCGGTTAATTAGTATTCGAGTAATCTTGGTCACCGATCGGTTAATTAGTGTTCGAGTAATCTTGGTCACCGACTTCAGAAATGCCATTTTGAGAAAAACGCGTTTAAAGTTTCAATTTCAGTTTACACGAAGAAAATATTTTTTTTTGTAAACTTACATAGAGTCATCTATTTCGGGCCCATACAGAAGTATGGGCCCGGATACTTATACTTCAAAAAAATGCAATAAAAAAAATCGATTTTTTCAAAATCGCAAGTGGGGGTAACCCCTTAAACTTGGACTATCGGAGCGTTTTCTATGAACGGTATTATTTCGATATTTTCCGATATTCGTGTGAAACTTTGATTAAGGGGCTATGTGAACCCTGAAAATTTAGGTGATTTTTGGAAACTTTTTGGAAGAAAAGTACTCAATTACATGTTTCGGAAAATTAAGAATATATTTGGCTATATTTGACCTATATTACATAATTTTTTCATAGAAAAATATTGAGATCCAAGCGACTTATGCGCTGCCTTCGGAGGCGTAAAAAAGTTTTTCCACTGCTGACATGATTCCGGCCAATTGAATAGCTGAAACCGAAAAAGAAAAAAATGTCGTTAAACTGGAAGGTATTTCCTGTACACATATCAAAATCTAACAAAATAGCGTAGTTATGAAAAAAGTCTGTTTTCTTGCATATAAAATGGTCGTTTTTTTCAATGCCAAATCGTCTATTTCCATCCAATCAAAAATATCCTACGTCATTGTAGAGTAAATATAATCAAGAGTACTCAGTTCAAATTTCAAGTCAATCGGACAATTGCTCTTTGAGTTACAATGGCAGCAAATTTGAAAAATCTCATTTCGAGAAAAACGCGTTTAAAGATTTAACTATCGATTTTTGTGAGATAAAATGATAGAGACACGACCTTGAAAATTTTACAGGATATTCTTCAAAGTATAAACTGTTGAAAAAGGAAAAATAATCGATTTTTTTAAAGTGTCACACTGGTATAGCCGCTTAAAAACGTTAGAAGCTTGAAAGTGAAGATGGAAGTTGTCGAAATAATAGTGTTTAGCTAGGGAAACCACAGTGTTTATTAAAAGTCACAGTCTTTTAGTGACGTCTTCATTTTTCATACATTTCTAAACATATGTTCTTATATATATGCAATAGACTGGCCCAATTTTCTTTTGAATTGAATTTTTTGTTGATAATGTTGTTGAGAATGACAAAAAATGAGTGCTGATCAAATGTTAGCCCTTTATATTAATATTTTGAGGTACCTCATCGCGATTTACTATTTCACATTCATTTAACATGGTAAAAGCTTTGCTGCTTCTCAGCTTTATAACTCGCCTACGGGTAAGCACACGGAAATGCCAAAAACGTTTTTTTAGGGGAAATTTACCGCTCTACAAAAAAGGTCCTTAGCCTTCATACGACAAATTCACTCGTTCGAATTTCATTCAACGTCAAAGTTCAATTTATGATAAATTTCGCGATTTTGTGAGATTTTTGGACTTTTACGACGAAATTATTGATTTTTTTTAAATTCTTTTCTGATTCATCTTGAAAAGTATTGTATCCTTCTCAAATGATTCCCTAGATAGTTTCTAAAATTCCTACTGGATTTAAATTTATTGTTATTTAAAAGTATATTAGTACAAAAATCTGTTCTTAAACCAAATCCAATTGCCCAAAGCATGATAAATAAATATCTAGGTAATAATTTTAAAAGGGTACAATACTTTTCAAGATGAATCAGAAAAAAAACAACAACAAAGAATCAATAAATTTGTCACATAAGTCCAAAAATCTCACAAAATCATGAAATTTATCATCCATTCAACTTTAATGGTGAATAAAATTTCAACGAGTGAATTTATCGTATGAAGGCTAAGTTCCTTTTTTGTAGAGCGTTAAATGTTCTATAAAAAAAGTTTTTGGGCGTTTCCGTGGGTTCACCCGTGGGCGAGTTATAAAGCTGAGAAGCGACAAACAAAACTTTTACCATGTTAAATTGATGGGAAATAGAAAATCGCGTCGAGGGACCTCTACATATTCATATAAAGGGCTAAAATTTAGTCAGCACTCATTTTTTGTCATTCTCAACAACATTTTCAACAAAAATTTAAAAAAATAAAAATTCATTTTTTTGGCCAGTCCAATATGCAACTTAATATAAAATAACTAAACAAAACAAGGAACTTTTATGCAAATCAAGTGAGTAGTTGACAAACAAAATTAAGGCCGGAGCCTGAATTAGAAGGTCCGAAAAAAAAAATTTATTGCTTAATTCGAAAGATAAACTATCCAAGAATATATTTGCAAAGTTGCAGAGGCCAATTATAAATATTTTCGAAGATACACGGCTAAAAGCAGAGAAGCGATTGATATTTGACATTGATATTTCCTCCATTGAAAACTTTGAAACGCGTTTTCTCCAGTTTTTATATTCACGTTTTTTTCCAAATTGGCGGGCGTGATAGCAAAAAAAACTAAACGACCGATTGAATCAAACCAAAGTCTATTTTATTCAGATTGAAAATCTCTTCTAAGTGAATTAAAAAAGTCGTTGAAAAAGTATTTTCAAGTAATTTTTATAGCACGTTAAATCGTTTTTTTTAACACATTTTTTATTCAAACCTGAGAAAAGTTATAATTTCTCGATTTTTTCAGCTTTTTCATCGTCACGGTGTTAAAAAAATTGATTTTTAAAATCGACGATCGTCAACGACTCGTATTTATTGTTAACTTGAATAACCCGTTTGGTGTTTAGATTTCAGATGGACTGTTTAATCTGGAGAATGTCCACCGCCAAACGTCGTGAGAAAAATGTCATCATCTGCCGGCGGCCATGTCTTCGTTGTTTTTTTTGTGATTTTTTTAAAGGCTCCCAATATACGGACCTTTGTGTTAAAAAATAATGCTTTTTTTTCACCAACCGTTTCCCAGGAAAAAATCGGACTTTGATCATTTTTTCGAGCCTCCAGGTACATGTAGCCCCTTAAATGGAAATGATAACAATTATCATGGTATTTTACTGTCGTAAACTCCCACTTCGAAATATCGGTATTATTCGAGTACACTATCAGTTTTTCGATATCGGATTTTTGGTCCGATGTTCCGGTTTTTCGATGTCATCGAAAACCGGTATCGATGCTTTAGTAAGACTGGAGACAGGGGAGCCAAATCAACTATTCACCAATTTACATCGTGAGAAAGTTACGTTCATTAACTTCAGTAACAGAAAAACAGTTTAAAGGGGGGGAAACCACCCCTCAAAGAAAGGCGTGTCGAGGGGCGGTTTCGCCGGTTCACCCATAAGTAGTCCACCGTTCTAATTGATGCGAAAACCAAAATTCTTCTAATGGAAAGCGCTGATCAATCCACTATTGAATAATGGAAAAAAAATCAATTTAGTGATATGCCTTTCTTTGAGGGCTCGTTTTCACCCTTAAAAACGTTTCTCCGCAGATAAAAAATTCGAGTCTGATAGTTTTCAATGCTTCATCACAAATATGAGTTTCAACAAAATCGTAGGCGGGAGCCTGACTTGGAAGGTCCAATAAAGTGTTTTTTCGAGAATTTGTTTACAGGGGAAAAAAATAAGTAAGCCCAGTAGACATTGAGGTATCTTTTCATGTATATTTGAAATGTATAAAAAAAATGTTTCAACATGAAATAATAAATGACTGCAGATTTATCAGCCTATTCCATGTGCGTCTTGCCACTGCAGTCCCCGATCGGCGGGAAAGATGCAGCTCGTAATTCTTTACTGAAACAAAAAAACCAATAAAATATTCAATTGTCGTATATTTTTCTTCTGGGTGAATTAAGAAAAAGCTGAAAAAATCGTGCAATTATAACTTTTCTCACGTTTGAACAAAAAATGTATAAAAAAAAACATTAACGTGCTATAAAATCAATTTAAAAATACTTTTTCAACGGTTTTTTCAATTCACTTAGAAGAGACTTTCATACTGAAGAAAATAAAATTTAGTTTGATTCAATAGGTCGTTTAGTTTTTTTTTGCTATCACGCCCTTCGAATTTGGAAAAATCGTGAAAATGAAAACTGAAGAAAACGCGCTTCAAAGTTTTCAATAGGAGGAAATATCAATATAAAATATCAAACGCTTCTCTGCTTTTAGCCTTGTATCTTCGAAAATTACAATTGGCCTCTGTAACTTTGGAAATTTATTCTTGGATAGTTTATCTATCGATTTAAGGGGCTATACTAGTGTGACACTTAAAAAAATCGATTTTTTTGTTCCTTTTTCGACAGTTTATACTTTCAAGAATTTCCTGTAAAAAATTCAAGGCCTTATCTCTAACCATTTTATCTTGCAAAAATCGATAGTAAAATCTTTAAACGCGTTTTTCTCGAAATGAGATTTTTCAAATTTGCTGACATTGTAACTCAAAGAGCGATTATCCGATTGACTTGAAATTTGAACTGAGTACTCTTGAATATATTTACTCTACAATGACGTAGGATATTTTTGATTGGATGAAAATAGACGATTTGCCATTGAAAGAAAACGACCATTTTATCGGCAAGAAAACAGACTTTTTTCATAACTACGCCATTTTGTTAGATTTTGATATTTTTCGAAAATCCTACGTCATTGTACAGGAAATACCTTCCAGTTTAACGACATTTTTTCCTTTTTCGGTTTCAGCTACTCAATCGGCCGGAATCATATCAGCAGTGGAGGAACTTTTTTTTGGCGCCTCCTAAGGCAGCGCACAAGTCGCTTGGATCTCAATATTTTTCTATGAAAAAATTATGTAATATAGGTCAAATATAGGTCAATATATTCTTAATTTTCCGAAATATTTAACTGAGTACTTTTCTTCCAAAAAATTCCCGAAAATAGCCCAAATTTGTATCGTTCACACTGGTATAGTGATAAGCCCCTTAAGCAATAAAAAACGATTTTTCGGACCGTCTAATTCAGTTTCCGGCCTTAAGCGATGTGCCTTGTCAGTGATAATGAACCTGTAAGGTTATCAATACACAAATTTCATTCCGGAAGAAAAAGGAAGAATTTGCAAAAATGGACATCTGCGTGTTGGCTGTACGCTAACGATATTTCGCACAGCAGAAGCCCGCGGGCTCGACGTCGCATACGGTCACGTGAGCCAGCCCTTTTCAAACTTCTCTCGCATTCCTACTTCGCTATATCATATTCCCTTTGATACATTCGTCGATTGACCCAGTTGGCCACCTCCACAATTTATGAAGCATTCTTCTCCTTCCTCTCCGCGTTTCCGCGGCAGCAAAATTGTTCCGGGCTCGTACGCGCGAGTTGTTGGTCGAAAAGAGCGGCAAACTCGTGCCGTTTGACACGTGGCGTTAAAAATGCACATTGCGACGCTATACGCGTTTGCATGCGAATTGACTCGTTCGGCCGATCGAAAGTACTCGCTGGCTTTGTCAGCTCGAGCAACCTTTTCGGTCGTCATTTCGTACGGCTTTTTACAATTCGCGTGGATTTGGTCGGCGCTTCCAATGTTGGCTTGGATGCTCTGGCTCTCTGGCTGGATGGGCGAAGATGACGTGAAAACGGTGGAGGCTTTTTTTATGATCCTTTGGTATGTGAGAATAAGTGCTTTCGGAATTTCTGCAGAAGAGTAGACTTGGAGAAGATGCGGTTTTCCCTTTTAAGGGCATGTATAAGGTCAACATAACCTTACAAATTTTTCAACCCTTTTTTCTTATAGATTGTTGAATTTTTTAAGAAAAACAAAGCATTAGGCTCTGGAGAATTCCCTGACGCAGAGCTTGATGATTTTCTTTTGCCCTAAATATTATTCATCTCTGAGAAATCTCTGTTCGAAAATTTCAGCTATCTCTCTCGCACTCATATGTCACGTGGTACATCTTCTAGTTCGCCTTAAGGCGTTACCCCCACTTGTAGCGCAAAAAAAGGCCTTTTTCATGAATTTTTTTAAAGAAAACTACAAAACTTTTTTAATCGATCAATATACCATCTTAAAGAACACATCTTGAAGAACTTTCAGTAATTTTTTTATTGAAAAATATTACGTTGTTTAGTGGCAAATGGCCGTCAATGAAATAATGTTTTATATACACGGTTTGCGGTGACCAACATTGCGGCGAAGTGGATCATCTAAAAAAAAAAAAATGCGGATGGATTTAGTCGAATATAAGTATAAACTAGTCTTTAATCGAAGGATTTTAAAAAATATTCATTTTTCACAAAATGGCGGACAGTCAAAGTTAATGGTTCGATTTTAACGAAAAAAAACGGCCGTTTTTTGGCATAAAACGGCCATTTTTTTTTTTCGAAAAAAAAAATCGAACGATTAAAGACTACATTTTTATGTATTAAATAAGCGTGCAACATTTCAAGAAGATCGGTTCATTAGTGTTCGAGTAATCTTGGTCACCGACTTCAGAAATGCCATTTTGAGAAAAACGCGTTTAAAGTTTCAATTTCAGTTTACACGAAGAAAATATTTTTTTTTGTAAACTTACATAGAGTCATCTATTCCGGGCATCAAAAAAAACTGCACTTCAAATTGCACTTCAAAAAATGCAATAAAAAAAATCGGTTTTTTTCAAAATCGCAAGTGGGGGTAACCCCTTAAAGGGACAGTGGCACAGCCTTCAACATCTATGAGCAAACTCTTCCTCAATTTCGCGACCATCTTTGACCATTGTCATTTCAAAGTGACTTCATTCTTCATTTTCTGGTGATATGGTCGTCAGTATGCATTGAGGGGGGAGATACATTTAGGCGAAAAAAAATTGCTAATTTTCATGAGTTTTTTTTTTCAAAGGAAAAATTTACTTACTCTTTCTGAGACTTAGGGGATGTTTTATCGCTACTTTTTGCTGTTACATAGTATTTTTTGTTAATCTTTAAAAATGGCGGATGTTGTCAGACGGCGTGACACCTAGCGTCGGGGAGATTAAACTGAAAATAAAACCAACGAAGATTTTTCTTTCGTTAACACTCATATGTAGAATATGAACCAAGAAAAAGTGAGAAATGTTTAAAATCGATGAAATGATACGCTTTGAAATTGAAGATTGAATGATCCGAAAAGTGGCAACATTTAGCAATAAAAAAAATTATTTTTATTTCCGAAAACATTTAGAATCGTGTTTTAGACAATAAGGTTAGAAAGATTCATAAAAAATTCCATCAGAATCGGTCGATTAGGTTTTGGCTATGCGTCATGCCAGATTTGAAAATGCAGTTTAGAAGCACGTGCCATACCTCCGCCATTTTTGAAGATTAATAAAAAGAAAAAAAAATCATGTAACAACCTAAATTAGTAATAAAGCATGCCTTAGTCTCAAAAATGTTGAAGAAATATTTTCTTTTAAAAAAAGTCATGAACATCAGCAAACTTTTTTTTTGCCTACAGGTATCCCCCCTCTCAAGCCCTATATCATTTTATATATCTTTGGATGGTCGGAAATCAAGGCTTATTGGGATTTCTTAAATTGCAAATACAAATAAAGCAATTAAAATGAGGGTTTATTTCACACATTTGTAGGTACTCAGATAATCTTTTCATCTTCCAAAAAATACAAAATAGCGGCCGAGTGGCCGATAGAAAGGACACGTATTTTTTTTAGGCCATCCAGCGGTGGACTCGTTGGAGACGCACATGAGCACCTAGAACAAAAAATAATTCTTTTTCGTAATCAACATGAGTTTCGCTATTGCAAGAATTTGATTTTTGCAAATTTGGCACAATTTGGAAAAAAAACGTCGCATTTTCGGCTAAAAAAACGGCTTCAATTTTCTTATAAAAATCATCATTGTTAATCCATCGTAAAAATCGTGTATACTTCGATAGAAAATCATTTTAAAAAGCTACAATTAAAATTTGAAGTCAATCGGTTGAAAATTGTAGGAGCTACTAGTCCGCGCGTTTTTGAAAACGTGATTTCAAGGATAACGCGTTTAAAGTTTCAAAAACATTTTTTTTCAGGCCCTATCATTTTTGGGATGCTTATACAAATCAACAATATCATACTTGGGACCTTCATAAATCATTGGAGCCAATTTAAGTAAAAACGATTTTTTTTTCACCGGTATATAAGGCCTTGAAGTATACAAAAAAAAAACATTTTTTTCCTAATAGTATTGGTACTAAATACGACATCGCCATCCATTCCCAACTTCTACAAACAAAAAAATAATTTACCACCCACGCGAAAGACACCACGGGTAAAGGCTACGAAATAATCCACTTTTCCAATTTCCAGACAGTGATAAAAAAATTGCGAAACTCAAGTAGTTCGAAGCGGAATGAGGGCCCATGGAACGGAGATAGAAATTTATAGATCGACCGCGGTGCGCGACGAGAGGGAAGCTCGTACAGGCTGATGTGGTTTCTGCTGTAGGCTCGTATCGGAAATTTGGATTATCTAATATCCGTAATGTCTCATTAGTGATACTCGGTGATCCTCTCCCTCTCTGGCTCGTCTAGCCCTGTCGCCTAATCGCATCTAACGACTATACGCCTATATCACTTCGTGATATAACCCGAGCTATATTTTGTCACGTGTCACAGCACCCTCAGCAACACACACACGTGTATTCACACGAGGAACTAATTTCCCATTACAGTCAATAGTAGCCACCTGCAAATCGTTTTTGCGCCTTCTGCACATGGCCAAAAATCGACCACGAAGGTGTACTTGAATCCAGCCGACTATAATTCGCCAACGTTGGATAACAAACAAAAACAGATGTTAGTGCAAAAATGAGCTTTTTCGCAGATCTTGCGGATCGTCTCGTTTCGATCCTGTCGGTGTTGGCTTCGTATTGAAATGTTGGGAGGAATACTGGCCAAAAGTGTTCTGAAAAATACTGTAGTCGATAAAAATTGAGGGGATTGACACTGAGAGGACGAGGAATCATTCAGCCGGTCATCACAGCCATGTGACAGGTACAAAAAAGCGAAAAAAATGGTTTGCACAAATTGCAAAACTTTACTCTAGTTTTGCCGATAGCGGCAGGTCTACAAATAAAAATGCTGTTTAATTTTTTTATTTAAGATGAGCAAATCCTCCGAAATCAGGGCAGCCGTTGACCAACTTTTTTAAGGCGTTACCCCCACTTGTAGCGCAAAAAAACGGCCTTTTTCATGAATTTCTTTAAAGAAAACTACAAAACTTTTTTAATCGATCAATATACCATCTTAAAGAACACATCTTGAAGAACTTTTAGTAATTTTTTTATTGAAAAATATTACATTGTTCAGTGGCAAATGGCCGTCAATGAAATAATGTTTTTATATACACGGTTTGCGGTGACCAACATTGCGGCGAAGTGGATCATCTGAAAAAAAATGCGGATGGATTTAGTCAAATATAAGTATAAACTAGTCTTTAATCGAAGGATTTTAAAAAATATTCATTTTTCACAAAATGGCGGACAGTCAAAGTTAATGGTTCGATTTTAACGAAAAAAAACGGCCGTTTTTTGGCTATAAAACGGCCATTTTTTTCGAAAAAAAAAATC